>OZ032117.1:1361575-1649075 GCA_964026355.1 Pseudorhiza aurosa | reverse complement strand
GTGAGCTTAATAAGAAAGATTTTGTGATGTCTTCTAAATTCCTGTTTACCCCTCAACATTTTCAGAAATAGCACTGAAGCTCAATACACTGTGCTACCAGATTGATAGCCCCCAGTTGTGGCATTCCCTGCACACAGCTATCTTCAATCACCAAATAAGCAGATAATTATGCTCCCCTATTCACCAAAATGGGGAGAAAACAACTTCACTTTTCTATATTTTTGAATGCCTGCTTAAAAGATTGCTTGTCAGTCAGCCACTTATGAGAGTAATTTCTTACATTTTCATCCCTTTTTATTTGACAACAGTATTACTCCTACATAGAATAATATAGCATTACCAATTTCAACATTAATTCTAAACAAAGTTGGTTGTAAGATATCATCATCATCACCATCATGTCTGTTGCACTCAAACTTATAACTAACTCTCTCAGTCTGTCATGCCTCCAGTTTTTCATATTGTTCTTGCTGAAGTCAGTATTTTTTATCATAAAACCGGTTACTTTGTAAAGATGTATTTGATAATGCTTGAAGGCAATAGCCATGTCCAAGGCTTGCTTTGTATGTGTATACCAAAGAATTGAAAAATTGTACATGCTATTTCCTTGTGCAGCACTTAGCACTTTGGGAAAAGACATGGGCACACAATGCAGCTAGTTGGGCAGCGAAAAAGAATCTGCAGTTATTTGTTTCAAAATGTGATACAGAATATGAATAACTGAACTCAAATTTGTGAAAAATAAATGAATAAGTAAATACATGTTATATTTAATACTTGGTGCAATAAATTAGTAACCGCAACTTAACTGATATAGTAATATTTAGTGCAATATCATAAGAACTTATAAACGACAAATCACCCAAACGAGAAAATTACCGAAGTTCTCAAGTTGTAGGGCTTGTTGCCAAGATGGTAATGGATAATTGCGCCCAGCATGTGACAGCTTTGGCTTATAGTTGTATTGCCAAGGGGGTGTCAAGGGATCAAAGCTGCACAGCTCCCGTTAAGAAAAGGGTCAACGGAGGTCTGTGACCATGAATATACATGAAAGTGCAACCGAGCAAGTCAAGATCCATTAGACTAAGCAACCGTTTTACTCTGAACCACTTTAAAGGTGAAAGCCAGGTAGGCCATCCTGTTCTGGGGCAAACATTAATGTCAAGCCGAAACCATAACCATGCTACCGTTAATCTTCCAAAAGTGGTAAGAATTTGTGGTTCTTTGTAATTATTGGCAGTGGGTAGGGACTTAGATTTGCAGTTGGTGGCAAAGCAGAAGAACAGAAGATTCTCCTTGATCACAAATTTCATTGGATTCTTCAAGGGAATTGCTCTCCTTCAATTATTCACCTTATTGGTAACAAATTATTCTTGTGGGCATCGTTTTTTAATGGTGGTCCTGAGGAGGTGGAAAATGAGACACAGAGACCACACGGAGATGGGATGTGTTCAAGTCGCAAGTCACGTGCAGAGAGGAGGAAAATATTGTAGCACCAAAAAGGAAGAAATTATATGTGACAATGGCCAAACATTTCTGAATTTGCGTAGCTTCCCTCTAAGGAAAGAATAATTGGGTGATTTGTATCAATGAGCAAAATACTAATACACTTTTGGTATGAAAGGCAACATAATTTTTAAACTAATAGATCAATCAATAAAAGCTTGAAAATTGTCCAAAGCAAATGAAAATATATAAATGACTTGTTACAATGATAAAATTTTACTTTACACATGGTCGTACTAGATGAACGATGAATACAAAGTTTGGAAGGTTTCTTATGTGTACAAGATTTAGAAAGAAACTGGAAAGCTTCCCAATTTACAAAGAAGAGTTCTTCCGATTAAAAACCCTAAGCCAACCAGAGTAAAAATAGAAAACGACCCTTTACAAACCCAGTCAACAATTCAAAGCTCCCAGCTCGAAAATCCCCTTACGAAAATCAGACAAAGCTACAAAATTTGGCACTGAGGTAGAAATATTAGATTTTCCTGCTATCAAAAAGCACAGGCGTAGAACTACTGTACATTGCCTACGAGATAATTGTCTGATTCAAAGAAAAGATCCATGAAGATGCTAAAACCCTTCGATTTTACTTCTATGATAAGCAGTGATTTTCACGTAAGATTCGCAAGAGGCCATGTTGGGTAGTGAAGACTGCTGTTTGAAGATCTCTCTCGAAGCAAAATCGACCTTTACATCGAGAATGGACAAAATGGTATGCATGGATTACGAGAAAATGCTAAGAAAATTTGTAAGTCTCCATAACGATCAGAGCTTTGAAATATATCAACTATGAACTTAGTCATTCGTTGCAGGAACATCATCCAGTCATAGTAAAAAGTAGTAGTCGTAGTACTATGAGTAGTAGTAGTATTAGTATTAGTGGTATTAAGTAGTAATAGAAGTAGTATTGTTAGTAATATGAGTAGAAGTAGTAGTAGTAGTAGTAGTAGGAGTAGTAGTAGTAGTGGTAGTATCTATAAGACATCATCATTCTTTGCTTGAAATAAGCATTTAAAATGTGGATTTTCCAGGTTTTCATAGTATAGATGACTGTGATAAGTTTGATTGCAAGGGGGCGTCTGTGGAGTAAAGAACACACAGGTCTGTATTTCTTTCTGTGTATGATCCAGAAGCCCGCTTTACAAACGAAACAGATGATGAAAACCCAAAACTTGAACTTGCCAGCATGAAAAATACCAAGATTCCGGGAGCCCGTTCACAACTCTTTTACGATGCGGGTTGACACATTTTTCCGATAAAAGGCCCCTAGCCTCCCCTTAAATCCATGTTAAAAAAACGAGATGAAATTCAAATATGAGAAGTAGCAGGAAAAAAAGAGAAAGTGGCACTAAATGCCACTTACTGATGATCGAGTGGACATTGTGGATTCTCGGTTTAACTGCATTTCAACACCTGGGGCAATCTTTCTCAGAGTTCTTTGCAATAATTTCTCAAACTGCCGTCGATTTTCTCTCTCTTCCTCAAGATTCTCTCTTAGGTATAACGTTTGCTGAAAACAAGTAGAAAATCTAGAAAAGAACGCTGGTAGAAAATCTCAAGAAGAGGGGGAAAGAAGAAGTGATTGTACAAAAGAATTTACGTTTAATCAGGATTTGTTTCAAATGAAACGATTTATCGTCAGCAATAGCAAAGATGTGGATTCATCCAAGAATTAAGAACATTTTTTGGATAGAGGGAGTTTCGAACGAAGAAATGATTGATTCGATGGGTGACGAGAGGAGCTTGATAAGAACTATACGGCAGAAGACAGCTGAGATTCATCGGACACTAACTCCAGAACTCCCTTCAGAAGCTTACCCTCAATGGGGCTAGTCCGAGGACGAAGGAGTCGGGGGAGACAGGACTGCCTTTCTTCTGAGTCTGGCATGGACGGCGGGTGTATCTGTGCAACAACTGTGCAGGATAGCGATGGACAAGGATGGTTTTAGGAGATTGATCCCGAGACTCTGATACGGCACGCGTAAGAAAGAGAATAGCAAAGGCAAGTGGGCGTGCCATCAGGTATGAATCCACCGGTGAGCATGTGAGCATGTAGAAAACGCATGTCAGCTCACACCGGTAAGCATCAGCGAAATTACAGTCATGGTCATATATATCAAAGGAGGCAATCGGATATATTGAGAATGGGTAACTCACTTTTTGAAGATTCTGTACTTGGCTTTTCAAGCTATGTACTTCATTGGAAACATCACTGAAAAAGCAACAATGCCGGCGATTTTCCAACATGGCAAGGCAATGAATATCTAAGTTGGAGAGTTAAAGGAGGATGATTTATTGAATACTATTTCAAAGAAGACGGTTTGAAAAACAAAACAAAAGCCGTTCAAAAATATCTACGCTAATGCACCTCATGCCCTGATATAGTTTGATCTCGGTACATATCATGACGATTACAATGAAAATGACTACAATTCCTAAAATGAACCAGTTAACAGGTGACTCCCGCCTCATCACTCGAGCATCGCTTGGCTTTGGGAAGGCTTGAACCACAGCCTATATAGATTGCAGTCACGTGTAATCTCACCTTATATGCCTTGCTATTGACAGAAAAAGCATTTGAAATGTCGATCAGTAGATTTGAAAACTTAGCACATCACGACTGTATGCGATAGAAACGTAGAAAAGTCAGAGAATTGAAATACAAAGCACACTTACACCTCCGGCTTCTTCTTCCTAGACTTCTTTACGATCAGCTTGTGCTTAACAGGGTACTGCGATCTTGGTGGGGTTATGGGTTTAAAACTGAAATGAGGGGGAACCTCTGGGGGGAGAAGGCTTGTTGGACTCGTACCTGAAAAGAGGAAAGAATAATCACGATATCAGTTGAATTTCAGTTGGTTTAGTAATAAAACGAGTGTGATGAATGGAATCAGACGACAGTCGAATGTAGACAGCAACTGCAGAGTCATCTTTACAGTTCAATAATGGTCGTGGATAGTGGGATTCCTTCAACCAAACCAATGATCTTATCAATAGTCTGAAATCTTTTCACATTTTTTCATTTTCGTAATAATTTATACGCATTGAGAATTTCAAGGAACAACACCGCAGGAGGTATGACGTTCCATATCATCCCTGTGGCCTAACATTGAAAACATACGAAGGGATGGCAAAAATTAAAAAGAAAAGATGAATGCATCTATGAACACTAATACAAATATGAGCAAAACGATCAGACGATATCAAAGGAGGGTTTAGGCTCATCTAAATCACTCTGTCGTGTGTACACAATTTAAAGTTGCTTCGAGGAATTTCCTATAAAGATCGATAGCAAGTCTTTCATCACCGTATAAGACAACCTGCACACGTCTTGGTTGGAAGGAGAGACCACTAAGTTGCAAAATTGCAGTTGCGCTAGTCTGCATTTAATTTCGATGAGTGAGATGCTGCTCTGTTTTTCTTTTTTTAGTGAGTTATGTTGGGGAAGGGCCATGGTGGCCTATACAAAGCCCCAACAAAGGAAGAAAGTGAAAGGCTAAGAGGAGAGAGGGATCAGATCAAGTTTATTGATGTTAGATTTGAAAGATGACAAGTTGCAAGATTCAGGAAAGCAAGAAGGAAGTAGTAGGTATGGTAGCAAATCATTTAACAAACGATCAAGTAATGAGTTTTATGACTTGAATTGGTGGCATGGGTGAGGAACCATTAGATTTGGCTACGAAGCATCATTTAACAGGTTAAACAGTCAATACGCATGAGCACAAGATCCGTTCCACGCCGGGGCAAGTTATTCGACGTTTCAAAGACGAGAGAGAACGAGAGCTCAGAAATTGACAACGTTGATAGAAAATTTGATTTAATTGAAGAACTACTGCATAAAATAGCTAAAAATTATTTGAATATCTATAAAACACAAAGGCAGAAAATGGTGATCCAGGATACAAAAAATACAATTCGCACTCTTGAGTTTCTTACGTAGAGGAAATAATTTGTACAAATTTTTCTTGAATATCATATTCATTAGCTTCGAAACTGAAGATTCATCAGGGTGATTTGAGATTATCAAGATGGTAAACTTGGCATGGAAAGGAGACATTAACTTAATCGAGCAGCATTGGAAAGGAGCTGCCATCTGTGAAATCCACCGCAAAAAGAATGTTGGACAGGCATTTCAGATAATTATCAGAAACCCTTTCACCGAAAGATCGGAATAATGCTGTGGACACTAAGACAGATTATCAATTTTCATGCACAGAACAAGTGTTTCAACGGCTTCGTCTGATTGTTCGATTAGTCAGGCTAGTTTTTTAGCTTCCCAAACGCTTCAATGCAACAATGTATCAAGCATCTCCTGGGGGGGGGGGCAGTTCATTGATGTGAAAGCAGAACAGATGATGGGGGAAGCTGGGGCATCAAGTATTGTTTTAATGATCATCTTACACGACGGGAAAGAGTTGTACGAAGGAACTGCTGGGAGGTGGGAGGGAAAACGCTAAGTGGTGGAGAAAAATGGAGGAGGATTAGTCAAGAGAGAATTAAATTGACTCCATACACCTCATAATTTCACCCTAAGTACGTCAACGACGTTTCAAGGTCGAATATTCCATTTATCATATGCATTAATATCTATAGTTAATTTCACAACCAATGCTGTCTCACACCATCACCTACTTGTCTATCACGATGTCTTCGTCAAAATCTGCAACAGTTTTTTTCAAAAGGGATAGCCGCTCAACTTCTCCCATCTTCGTTTCGTACAATATCTTCAAAAAACAAAAATACAGACAATTAGCCTAAAGAAAAGATCTACATCGATCATAGACAATGATATGATGGTGTGAAACAGCATCGGTCCAACTCCGCCTAGCACGTGACCATCACGGGACTTCCTTTTCCAAGAATATTCAAAGATTCTTAGAATCGCTTGAATTACCTCAGTATCTACGTGCAGCCTTCACTTTTGCTGTTTCCAAAATACATATCTAACTCTTGCCAGAAAAGTCTAAAACAAGGGAATTTCACGCAAAAACAGGTGTACAGTTAAGATGAAAAAGTTTTTAGAATGAAAGTCAACTTTCTCAATCAATCTCCACTATTTCAATTTTTTACAGACAATGACGTGCTCTATATTTTCTTCAGTTTGAAAATAGAGAATCCCTGCGACCATTGGCAGAATTGTGTGTAGCTGACATTGTAAGTTAAGTTAACTTGTTTGAACCAATTAAAAAAACATGGAAGACTTGGGATGGCAATCCAATATATGGTCGTTGGACTTTGGAGCAAATCCAAAGAGGACATGGAGTTGAAGAATGAAGAATGAAATGAGAAGCCTCAAAGCAAATGGTTGCAGGTGAAAAGCTCAAGGTCAAGCCGCTTCAATTCATAAGCAAGTTGATGCGATTTCATAACAAGTGGATGCAATTTCATAGCAAGTGGATGAAGCAATCTCATAGCAAATGGATGATGCAATCTCATAGCAAATGGATGATGCAATCTCATAGCAAGTGGATGCAATCTCATAGCAAATGTATGATGCAATCTCATAGCAAGTGGGTGCAATTTCATAGCAAGTGGATGATGCAATCTCATAGCAAGTGGATGCAATCTCATAGCAAGTGGATGCAATTTCATAGCAAGTGGATGATGCAATCTCATAGCAAGTGGATGCAATCTCATAGCAAGTGGATTCAATTTCATAGCAAATGGATGATGCAATCTCATAGCAAGTAGATGCAATCTCATAGCAAATGGATGATGCAATCTCATAGCAAGTGGGTGCAATTTCATAGCAAGTGGATGATGCAATCTCATAGCAAGTGGGTGCAATCTCATAGCAAGTGGATGCAATCTCATAGCAAGTGGATGCAATCTCATAGCAAGTGGATGCAATCTCATAGCAAGTGGATGCAATCTCATAGCAAGTAGATGATGCAATCTCATAGCAAATGGATGATGCAATCTCATAGCAAATGGATAATGCAATCTCATAGCAAATGGATGATGCAATCTCATAGCAAGTGGGTGCAATTTCATAGCAAGTGGATGATGCAATCTCATAGCAAGTTGTTGCAATCTTATAACAAGTGGATGATGCAATCTTACAACAAGTGGATGATGCAGTCTCATAGCCAGCTGGTGCAATCTCATAGCAAGTGGGTGCAACCCCAGGCAAATTGGTCCGACTTCATAAGCAACGTTCATTAAATGCCACAAAACATTGGTGCAACTCACTGATGATTTGGTGAAATTCAACAAGAGATTGCAATGGTACCATTAGTGATTAATAAGGAATGTTATCACATGCAAGTCATTTATCAATGGCATATTTGGATAAGATTCTAGAATCATACAAGGACAGACAGCCTGAATCAAATGATTAAGATTCGCAAGAATTCAATTACAATAAACTGAGTCCTATATTTTTATGCAATTGATGTGTATAATTTAACATATTGCCGTAAACATTTAGATGATAGTAGTCGATCCACACTTTAATATTCTTCTATCTCAACAGCATTTCTATATTCGATCTCTAACATCTATGTACATTGCACGAATTACCAGATCGCAAAAATATATGTACAATTCTAAAAATAAATCTCTGTAAAAATAAAAGGGGAGAGGTGCTTTGTTCAAGACACATGGGAGAAGAATGGCAATCAGGCCAAGCAAGTAAGGGCCCAGACAAGATTCTTGTGGAATGTTGAGTTGACAACAATACAAATTGATAAGCGATTCTTGCACTAAAATGTGACAAGGAAGATAGATCGTTTATGGAAGGTGAGTTCTCCACGCAACTACATCGAAGTTCCTTCGAACTTGCAGTGGCTTAATTGGTAAAGGTCTTAATGAAAGACCCAAGTTAAAGACCTCGCAGAAGATGGATTTCTTCGGCCAGACAAATCATTAGTTATCTAGAACCATTGGAGTCTATATTAGTATCGTAAGAGGGACCTGCCCTTCAATTACTCATACACGTGACTCATTCTATCCCAACCCCGTTAAAACCCATTTCGCTTTTGACCCCATGAGTAAGGGAAACAAAGAAATTTTGGTTTTTCGGAACGATTGGTATCGCGGGAAAAAGTGGGAAGACGTAGAGGGCGAGGAACCGATCAAAAGGTCGTACATGGCGATCTGGATCGAATCGAACTGAATCTTAGCGCGTAATAGACTTCATGTTTCAAAAATATTGAAAGATCTATATTATCTGATGACAAATTAAGAGGTTAGAATTTGCATAGGCATAATAAGTTATCAAGAAAATTGTATCAAATAATTTTGATTTAAATAAACGATTCATTTCATTAAGAAAGGCTTGTCGTTATGATTGCTTGCGCCTTGATTTGTTCGCCCGTTAAGTGAGCATGAAAATATGGACGTGGTTGTCAGAAATTTACGATGTCTCGAATAGTAAATATTAACAGCGAAACAGATCGTTATCTGGATATCTAGATTCTAGATTATCAAACCCAAATGCAAACGTCAACAGAAACTCCAACCAGAAGTTTAAAACTTAATCTGACCTATGAATCCAATTGTGGATTAAAAGTAGTGAAATCGATGATCTATGATTGAACAATCAAAGCAATCAGTCATATACACTGAAGCCGGTTACAGGTGAACGATGAAAATGGAGATCCATCCGAGAATTGTTACGCTTCACATTGAATATGAAAATCTGCGGTAAATCCTCTACATAAGGAGGGAAATCTGATCAAAACAATCTGATCAACACAATCTGATCAATCTGATCAATCTGATCACGGATGGATGATGCGCAGTGCATCCCGTAATCAACTTTCAGTGATACCTCACTGAATCTGACACATTCACGAAACTTTTGGAAATTTTCGAATCAGAGCGACAATGAGCCCCCCCCCCCCCCCCACTCTACACGGAAGTCCCTCAGGGATCACTACTTTAGAAAGATAGCATCCGAGGTATGGAACCGCGAGATCGGGAGGCTAGTTTTCTCCATCGCCGCACTTTACCCCCAGATGTATACCGTGTACCCCGGTTAATGCTTGGGGGGTTGGTAGAGGGCACCCAGAGACGGGAAGGGGCGTGCATCGAACCTGTGACTTGCAACACAATCGGCCAAAACGCCCTAAATCATAATGCATTGAAATGATCTCATTTTACGGCTCGATGGCATTGACAGAAACCTGATGTACAGTAATAATGGTGAAGATTAGAGATCACACTCGTTGATCGTGGTTAGAGTCTTGATTCTTGATCTGGCTGGTGTGTGCGTAATTAAAGATTACTACGATCAGTTTAAACAGGAATCGAGGTTAGCTCAAATTAAGGTGATCAACCTATTCTAGATTGACAACAGAATGCGATCATCAAATCAGGATTAAGCTGCAGCGAAGGACACGGAAGGATTAAACCGAAACAGGCATTGAAACACATCTTGTCCCCATCTGAGAAACATTCGCTCATTTTTTGCGAAACAGAGTATTACTTTCTGACATTATGGAGTGCACAGTGCCATAAGGTTATGCAGCACCAAACTATTGACTGTGCCAACACAGCTGTATGGCCCAAAGACAAATGAAAAGAAGACGGGCGCCCCCTCCTCGTTCGCCGAAACGCTGAAAGTCGGAAATTAGAGCCCTTGGGTTTGATTATTTGAGAATGAATCTATCGCTGGTTGAGAACCAAATATATCTCGTCTCGAAGCATTCATCAATGTCCTTCAAAGCAGTTATTGATTGATTGCATTCATCAGTAGTCTTATTGGTAGCTTCCTTGGCATGATTGGGCGATTCCTTCAATCAAGATGCACCAGGCAAATCGATGATATGAATAAATGGGAGGAATTTAATCACAAGAAGACTTAAAGCTCACTGATGTGTTTGATGCATTACCGATGCAAATGTGAGTGGCGCTTGTGATTTGCGGGTTCGTGACTGAATCACGCATCACCATGCCAAGCAATCACTGAATATCGAAGCCTTAGTAGATCTAGGCAGCCATTTATAATCACATATTCGGGTGCATATAGATATGTAAATATCTCATGCAGGTCATTGTAATGTCAACGTTTTAGGCTTAGCTAGGCCACATCCAAGGAAGCAACTTCCAGCGATTTTCGATATTTTCCCTTTTCGTTTTCTTTCGGTTGTCGTATCGTCTTCTTCGATCGGTCGGCTTATCAACTTCGTCTTGTCATTGATTTGCAAGTCTGACGACGACGAATGGTCATCCACTAGACGAAGACAGAACACGTGACAAAGTCATAGCATGAGCAATGCTGAATTTTCGAAGCTCAACTCGATCGAGATTGAAATCAGCTCAAATGTGCTTGTTTTACGATCGGATTTTAACACCTCAGCGATGACAACTGTCCGTTACATGATTCGCATGCAAAACCATTTCCATTTTTGGATCTCGTCCTTTTTGTCGGGACATCCTTTTTTGAGATGTTATATTTTGATAAAAGAATTCCTATTTTCGGACAAAGTTTTGATTTGTAAACCATTTCATGATTCGGTAACAAATTCCTTTTACATCTAAAGCACAAAATCTCCGCATGAAAAAGCCAACCAGTCCTTTGAAGACACTGGCTTTGAAACGAATCACGTGAACGTAATCAGCGCTACCTCGAAACAGCAACTTTTCGAAACTTGTCGTGAGAAAATCGTGTCATGCAGAAAAATTCGATTTTTATTTCGAGATTGATAAATGCCTGTTCTTCTCTCATCGATCATTCATCTTCAAAGAATGAAGAAGTGGTTTAGCACTGGATAAAATACGTCCGGAAATATACGAGTAAACTTTTTGGTAAAAAGAATCGAGTGGCTAACCATCTTTGCCATGTTCTGTCTTTGAAAGTGAATTTGTGAGAAAATTACCGGTCGGTCAGTAGTTTAAAGAGTTATTTCACTGATTTCAATATCGATTAGCTGAGTTCTTTACACATTTGAATTTATGAACATCAGGTTATATTTGGTAATGTCCTATTCTGAGAAACGGGTTACAAATTAGTTTCAAAGAAGTCATTCACAATACCCCCGGCGTAAGATGAATCGATGCAAATACACATGCACACAGATAATGGAGAGTAGCATTTAGGCAAGGATGTTATAACTGACCATGAAATAAATGACATCAAATACCCCTCAAAGCCGAGGAAAGGGGGACACACACACAGGGGGAAAAGAAAGTGGACAGTAGGTAGAAATTCAGTACTACGGAATATGAAATAATAGACAGCAAAATCTTTGAGTGACGGGGAATGTTTTTTATAGGCTCTTGAGGGTTGAGGGTTCGAGGCGCGAATGAGTCTGCTTTGTCGGCCCGTTCCAACGTACCTTATACGGAACATGGAAATGAGTGAATCGGAATCTATTATTTTTCACAGGAAGGAAAGAGATCTGCTGCTATGAGGAAAACTCTTGAATGCCAATGTATTAGCTCTCAAGCATTCAAGGAAAAACCATTCAGGCATAATTTCCTTTGCTACGAGGAGACCACTCCCCAAGACGGCAAAACATTCAAATTCAAAATAAATTCGCTGTTACGCTATTGCGCTATTACGCTCTTCCATTGATATGCGGTTCCGCTGTTACGATGTTGCGTTGTTACGCTGCCTTCTGATGGCGAATTACTGCGTTTCCAACATCCAAATGCGACATTTACCACGCTCACAGCTGAAGCAGACTATGAGGGCGTTGGAGAAGTCTGCCGGACACTTAGAACCACCCTAGGATGGTTGCTCGGTCGTCGCTTTCAAAAAATAATCCTTGATGGATGGCTTGGAGTTGTAGATGAAATGGACACGGATTAACGCTGAGAGCGCGTCTGGCGAGGTGTGGGATGAGTGGAGGCTAATGGCAGATTACAGCCAACTTCATCCTTTTGAACTCGATCTAGTCGACTGTAATACCAGGATCCTGCTCTAACATTGAACAAAAAAAAAGCAATCTACAGATCTCAAGGAAAACGTGCTGTCTGTTTCACTTCGGTGTGATCCTCCTTGAAAAGCACTCATCTGCGATGAACTGAAAGCATTACACGAGTCCATGTGACCTCATTAAAGGTACCAAAATCTTCAAAAATGAAGTCCAACAAATGCTTGTTATTGGCCACTTCAAAACTTCTCTTCGACAACGGAGATTGCTCCAAAAGCCAAATATTTGCAGAGCAAAGCCACTTCTTTAGTCAGTTAAACGCACAGCGATTGGCGGAACAAGATCAAAACTTTATTTATCGGTTCCTAGATTAAGGAAAGTTTCTTTACACATATGTGTGATTCTACCTAGATGTCAAAAGCAGATGCTTTCATGGACATAGCTCTCAGGAGATCAGGGATATTACTCCCGCTCCTCTGAGGCTTGACTTACTCACATCCTTTCCAAGTTTCACAACCCAATGCACGTACTCTATCCCACAAATCATCATTCGTCCCAAGAATGTGTAGTTTATGGAACGTCTTGCTTTCTTCTTCCTTTGCCAAATCTATAACTTGCCCTCCTTCAAGTCTAAGATCAATAAACTTGACCTGATCTCTCTTTCCGCTTAGCCTTTTGCCTTCTTCTTTCCTCCTTTGTTGGGGCTTTGTATAGGTCGCCATGGCCTTTCCTTAACATAATTTAGTAAAAAAGAAATGCGGACACTGAGAAGCTTCTTGGTTATCGAGCAGTGCCCATGGAATTCCTCTCGATGTGATGATACCTTGTAATTCCTACGCCAGGAATCACAGAGCTGGCGAATCTCCTTACTCTAAGTGAAAGTAAAGCTAAGGGTGGATTCGAACTATAAAGGAAAAATTATCAAAAGAACTTGCCGCCAAGCAAGAAAAAGAGGTCCATTCTTTGCATCGGTGCTTGCAGTATTATTGCCATTATTGAAACACCGTTGGAAGTATTTGGAAAGAATGCCGTTGGTGTCCAGCGATGACCAGTGGTGCACTCCAAATCACGAATAAACTTCCATTTCCTTGAGTTCGAAGCCCGAGGTTACAAAACTCTCCTGCCCGTTTCAGTAAAACACGACTACTGCTTAAAAGCACATAAGGATTGCTGCATTGGGAGAAATAAAAGGTAAGAAAATCACTCACAATTCATAGTTTGTCTTTGTCTAGCACTGAAGCAGTAAGCCTCAATCACACTCAATATCATCATGTCCTCTTGAAGAATATTTGTGTCTGAAACTGTAGAACGATTGAGTTAATACGAGAGATCGTAGAAGATCGTAGAAGCGAGCAGAAGACGGTAGAAGATTATAGAAGATGAAAAAAGATCGTAGAAGATCGTATAATATTGTAGAAGAGAGCAGAAGAGTAATGGGTATAACCGTCAAATACATTGATTCATTTGTAAAATTAAAATTAAGTTAACAGGAGTGAGTATGCGTGTAAATGTGTTGGCTGGAGCTGCAGAGACTGACCAACTATGTGGCGCGAATCCTCGGTCGGACACGACCGACTGAGGCCTATTACTACTAAAATAAAAGTGTGAAGGTAAAAGAAGGTGATATGATGGACGAGGCCATTGTCGCTTCTGTTACAGACAATGATGACGATGATTGTTATGATGAAAATCCCGATTAAAGGCGCAAAAGTAGGTCATTGAAAGAATAAAAAGAATGAAGCAAACAAAGAAATGAATACCTGCGGATAATTGAGATGAGCTGGAAAGATCTCTTTTGATTGTATTTTCCTTTTTATTCAATGTGTCGCGTCTTGAGTTGGTATCCCTTCTAGTAGGCGGATACGAATCCAGAGCATCATCTTCACTTTTTGAGCGAACTGAAATCCAAACATTGATGATAGAGATGAATTAATCAGTAGTCTAATAAGCGCAGAAAAATTAACAAAAAATTAACAAAAAATCAACAGAAACAAAACTGAAGAAAATGGAAAACCAGCTCACCCTTATTGGCCCTTTTAGATGAGACAAACCTTCGCATGGTCCTTGGACTGGTTACGAAGTCCTAAATAAACACATTAACAAAAGTTGAAGTGACATCACATCTATCATCAATAACACTTAACTAACTGCGAAATAATTAACTAACTAACTCATTAACTAATTAACTAACTTTTTTTAGTGAGTTATATTGGGGAAAGACCGTGGTGACCTATATAAGGCCCCAACAATGAAGAAAGAAGAAAGCGAAAGGCTAAAAGGAGAGAGAGATCAGATCAAGTTTATTGACCTTGGATTTGAACGATGGCAAGTTGTAAGATTTAGGAGTGCAAGAGGAAGTCAAGACGTTCCATAAATTGCATGTTCTAGGGATGAATGGTGATTTTTGGGATAAAGTTCGTGGATTAGGCAGTGAATCTTGGAGTGGATGAGTGTGACGAACTTACTAACAAACGAACTTACTAACAAACTAACTTACTAGCTAACTAACTAGCCGACTAACTGACTGAGCAACTAGCAGTTAAGAAGTATTCCTCAGTTGTATAATCAGATCTGACATCTCAAAAATCATGTGAAAAAATCAGAAAATGACGCTCATATTTTTAATGATTTGAATCTGTAAACCTTATGTTATGAGAGGGGAAATCCAATCTCTGGGAGTCACAAGCAAGTGAGGTTTAAAGTAGTCCCCAAAGCCCAATATGGAAAGGGTCCGTGACTGGAATTGCATCCGGTCATAAAACCGCAGCCATCAACGTTACGCAATAAAGCAAATAAAAGGGCTGTATAGGACAGGGCTGCGGTGGTCCCATTTAAGATTAGGCCAGATTAAAGGGAATCTAGGGCTTAGCACTTTGTACCTTCTTAAGTTGATTCAAGGGCATTCATAACGTCGTATTGTACCAGATAAAATCAACGTAGGTTTATGATGGTAATTTCACGCTCGCCTTGAGTATTAATATAGAAGATGCACTTGCGAAATATAAATATTATCCTTTCTAGAATGCCATTCCACCTTTGTACAAAACAAGCATATTAATTTACGCATTAGCGACTCCAGTAAATCAGTTTTGCCTGTTTTCAATCGGCCACCGTTTCCGTTCATGACGAGCGGTTTGATAAGGACTTCCACGATAACAAGAGCATTTATCAACATCTGGTCTGAAAAACGCACTTACATCGCCGGCCTTCAAACGATTGACATTGGGTTGCCAGGGAGGGGTCGGCCGTAATCTTGTGAAGGACCAGTGCTGAGCCTTGGGGGGTTGTTTCTTCTGTGAATCATTCAGTCCTATGTAACTCTTTTTAATGCCCTGAAAATACAACAATAACAATGAGTGAAAGCAGAAGAGACCTGGGGACACTTAGGCCAACAGGATTCAAAATGTTAGGACGCGTCTTCTCCAATCATAATGCCAGGGAAGCAAGCAAGCCATGCAACGCGGCACTGACCTATCGCGCGGGGGCAGCCATCTTTTGAGAGTTGGCATGGTATTAATTAGTAACATTTAGAAACAGATTTATGAGAACAAATGACCGATTAGAAGAACCCTCAGTTAATAGAGTGAATTAAAACTTCCTGGAACTTCGCACGCAGGAGTTCTCATTTAACGAGCAGGAAATTACAAACGGATAGATGACTCGCATCTCTTCATTCAAATGCATCCATTCTGGGGATCTTATCGAAGAATGCGTTAATTCGTATTCAAACACAGAAATCGCGCAAAGGATTAGCATGCACAAGGAAGTAGCGAATAAGAGGTTCAGCAGGAAAACAAAAAACGCTAAGCTCAGTCGTAGAAGAGTTGGCCGTTGACAGAATTACAGCCACAAAGGAGCAACAAACAAATAAACTAATAAAGCATCTAATGAATAGATAAACGAATGAAGGAGAAAACAGACGGATCGATAAATGATGAATAGACGAACAACCTACATGGATTGATGAATGAATAAATGAACGAATAAACAATTAAATGAATGAATGAGCAATGAATAAAAGGATGCTTGGAGACGGGCAGATCTACCGTTGGTGCAAGATTGAAAATTGAAAACATTTGCGTAGGCAATGGGGCCATTATTGATATTAACACGTCGGAAATATTTAGATATCAAAATAAAATAACGGAAATCATCTTGAATAAAACCTTTAAAGTTTGTCTCAGAGAAAAAGGAAGGCATCCTGTTTGGTAAACGTGTTCAGAGCATTCGAAATGAGACATGCTGCATCGATTCGCATCAAACTGAGACGATCTCATAGCAAGGATGATACATTAAAAGCAGGCGTCGTCTCAACAAAAGGCCTATGCACGTGCAATCATTATCAATGCCAGTTGATGAAGTCATCAAGGTTGTTAGCGGCAAGAATAATGAAAACATTGTATATAACGACTCGTGTTCAATAATAAATAGCAGATTGCTTAGTTTAAAACTGGCTGTCAATCACAATTGACTACCAGGAGTCTTTGTCAATTGCATTCAATCAGTTTGTGTGAAGGGAAAAGAGTGCAATTCAATAGGGGGAAAAGCCAACGTGAAAAGTCAGCAGGTTGGGCATTCAAAGGGCTCACCACTCATCTAAGCAGGGTTTCAAACCAGCCAACACGAAGACACGCGAGGACCACGCGACAGCGATGCCTCAACGATCATGATTCAACTGATCCGGGAATCAAGCAATCGCCTGAGTAATCAATCCGGCAATTTATAGACCGCACCGTCCACTTATCATTCAATCAATAAATCAGGCAATCAATCAATCGATTAAAGAATCAACCTGTTAATCAATCGATGCAACCAACCAATCAATTTATCAATCACAAGAAAGCAAACTGCCACAATATCATTTCGTGTGATTTTGAAATTTTTCCAGACACTTCTTTGAGCACTCTTTTTTTTAGTGAGTTATGTTGGGGAAAGGCCATGGTGGTCTATACAAAGGCCTCAACAATGAAGAAAGAAGAAAGCGAAAGGCCGAGAGGAGAGAGTAAGTTTATTGATTTTAGATTTGAAAGATGGCAAATTGTGGGATTCAGGAAAGCAAGAAGAAGACAAGACGTTCCATAAATTGCACGTTCTAGGGATGAATGATGATTTGTGGGATAGAGTTCGTGGATTAGGCAGTGAAAATTTATTGCCCGCTACGAAAGTTTTCTGGGAAAGATGTGAAATGCAAACCGAACTGGGTCACGCTTATCTTGCTGAAGAATCCTTTATTGATTGTGGCTTCTTCCTTATCATTGATAGCAAATTGGCTTTGATGAAAAAAACCACAGCCATGCTAGCTTGACATGAAATAAGCTTGGATTTCATGATGGGGAAACACTTCCCTCTGGGTCACACTTAAATTATTCACATAACAGTCAGACTGAATGGCAATTATACGTCATATCAATACGCATAGATAAGATTGTCATCAATACCATTGAGAGAAGAACCAAGAGGATTGCAACGGCCTACGCAAACCCGTGAAAAATGGTGCAATGATGGTCATTATATTAGTTGTAACACCATCGCTTTCATCATCATCATTAAACATTATTGCCAACGTTTATTCTGAGTGGATTGCGACGGATCCAAAGCACGTGCGATTTTAACTGGTCGTCTGAAGAACAGCGATGTCTAGTCTGGCTCCTCAGCCCAATTCTCACCCGCCTATCCGCTTGCCCCTGGCCAACCTGCCCGCCCACCACTGCCTGTTTCTCGCAGGTAAAAACATCGGTATCAACATCACCCCCCGTGCTGCATTTTTATCATTTCGAATCTCCTTTGCAGCTAATGATGTCATAACGATGAGGGTAATTAAGCCTGATGGTCATTACCAATGTTTTTATCCATTAGTCTATTTATACACGGCGTAATGGTTATAGCACGTGTCTGCTGTGCCGGGGGTTCATTTAAGGATCATTCCCCCTTCCCGATGCCCTGTTCACCTTGCAATAAACCTTGAGGTAGTGAGGCGTGGAACAAGCTGGCCACGCTATGTCACAATTATGTGGCTCATAATGGCACCTCTTTAAGAAAGAAGTAACTCACGATTACATTCAACTTTGTTTTTATCACACCGGTGACATAAAGACAACAATAAAAACCCGACACTAAGAAACTTACTCATGAGAAACTGCAGCATAGGGCATGTTATCACTTTTACTCAGTTAAAAGAAAGAACTCAGGCTAAAATGTTTTTTCAGTTTCTTATAAGTCCAGAAAGGACATTCAGAACGAAAAAAATCACAGAACAGTACAAAGCTGATTTCTTTCAAATGCAAATAAAATAAAAAATAATACTCATTGATTTCGCTCTGCCCATATATGTTATGTTATATACACGTTATTGTAATAAACAATAAAAATAAGAAAAATATAAGAACGTATAAGAAAATGGCAGCCTAGATCTTTTTCTTTTGTTGCTCTATCACAGGACCCTAATGATAACAGCATGCTTGACATGCTGATAGGTTATTCCTGTATACAAATTCGTATTTTATTATTATTATTGTTATCATTATCATAAGAAACTATCAAGCCTAACTTCAAGTGCTGATTTCCTTAGCGGCAGGAATTTACTGTTGGCGAAAACAGAGCTAAAGAAACTAAAATCTAAGAGATGACTTAAAAACACGACAGCAGAAATGAATGAGTGGACATCATGAAGAGGAGAAAAGTGAAGAAAAGGGGTTAGGATGCAACCAACGTGATGATATTGATAATGATGATAATGATGATAGTGATTATTACGATGATGTTGCTAATGATGATGATGATAACGATAAGGAATACAGCGAATTACTGTAGTTCAATGACGCCCTTTTCAACAAAAATCAATATCAAATCTGAAGAATTCAACATATTCAAAACAACAAAAAATTGCTGAGTCAAATAAATTCGCTGAATCCGTGATTTTCTTACAAATTTTAAAGAAAAACGAGAATTGCAAACCAGGCATCCGAGGCAACCGACAAAACGAATCTTTCTTGAGAACTTCACACACTCATCATAATCATCATCACCGTTTCTATCCAGCGTAGTTGGTTTCATCTTTTCGGCCTTCTGCTTTGACCAAATAACGAGTTTTCTGACACGACGTGTTTACTGGCTCCCTTCGCGCGAATGATCTCTTATCACCCGACAGACGCCTTAAGCTCGCTTGATACAATAGCATTACGCATGCTACTTCCGTACTGCCCCTTACTAAGTATGACTTGAGGTCGAGTACCGGCCTGTTAAGATGTGAATCAGGCGCACATGATTCAAGCAGGACGTGTTGTCAGAAATAACCAACCACGCATCCAACAACCGGATTTAAAACGGTCTTTTTGTCTGCTATTTTTAGGCCAACAGCATAATTCTGGGACTACCACATCAGATGCAATGCGAAGGTAGGGCAGGAGCGAGTATAAATCGCCACAATACAATTCAACTTGTTTCTTTCGCCTTGGGTGTGGAGCAGAGTTCACATTTAGCCTTTAAACAATCTCGAGCCCTGCTACGTCTGCTTTTCAGAGATTCGATGGACTCTTGAGTGCTGAGATGGTGGGAACGAGATTCGAGTTTCAATTTCCTCCAATAGTAATTGTATTTCCTGGTCTATCCTACACAATCAAACAATCTTACCAATTCAAAGGAAGTGCTCTAAACAAAGACGGCAACATACGTCATCGCACATTCCTTTTTTGTTATCTGAAACTTGATATGGAGAGAAATCTCTTGTCTAAAATAACCTTTTAAGAGGCTACGGTGCCATCGCGTATGGATCGCTATGCAACCAAACTTCAAAAAGATCTGGGCATACTTCACAGTTTCACTAATTGAGACACTTCTCAAGTAAACGCAATGCTTTTCCTAGTAGGTAGAAAATACCCGCGTTATATGCTCGATTTCGAGCGTAGCGGAAGCCAGCAACAGGACAGGGGTCAGAGAGATTTTTCTTGAGAAGTGGACTTGATGAGGTGGTTTCCCGTTCCCTTACTCACCAATGATGCTTTATCTTGATTCGTGCAGGATTCGAACCCATAGCCTCCGTGTTACGATGGCACTTGCTTGACCAACACACCACGAGCACAAAGTGGGCTTAGAATAGCTCAAAATAGAGCCAAAAACCCCTGCAGCCAACTTGGAACTTCAGTTAGGGGCATCTGTTCCGATGGCGCTGTGTAACTATTATGCCAATATGCTTAGCTGTTGCGTTTAGCTATCGTTAATCAAGTATTCACTAATGCAAGGCATTTTCAGGACCAAAGGTTCCTTGGGCCAATCATTCATCATCAACTTTTAGCAGCCTTCAGTCTTGTTCATTTCAACGTCTGTTTGCACATCTTAACTGTTCATCTTGTAGAATAATGGACCTTCATTTATAGCACTATCTTCTATATACTGACGAAATTAAACTGTATGAGTAAAGAAGATTATTATTTTCATGGTTGTATGACCTTGTTAAAAGGGCCATTAAATCTGTTAACGCGGCAGTTTTCTTTAATTGGACGGAGCTCAATACAAAGTAGGGGAAGTCAGATAAATTCACCTCACATGGATCTCATCAATGCACTAGAATAGCTCAGTGCTTGCAGAGCATGATTGCAGACGAATGGTCGATCGCTTTGGGGGATCCAAGTTTAATTTTTGCTTGAGGGGGGGAGGAGTTGTTAGCTCTCAAAAATTCCAGGCTTGTTCGTACCACGATGTGTGGTTACATCGAGAGGAAGTACCAGGATACTGTTCGATAAGCAATAGGCTTTTTATTATTCCAAAATCTACCTTCAAGGGTGAAGTCAAGAAATTAAACAGGGAAGGGAACCGAAAATGTTGGCAGTAGAGGATTTTCTCACGGTGGATATTTCAAGAGTTTAGCCCTGGAGGTTAGTAGAGCTTTCCTTTCAAAAATTCAAAAGCACTTGCTTGAACAAATACAGTTATCAATATGTCAATATGACTCTTTAAACCAACAGGCTTAAGAAATCACACATAGCAATGGCCCAGTAGAATCTTAAATCACTCCTTGGACATAAAAGGAAAAGCAAAGCAAGTGTTGGCCTTCAGCTGGGCCAAAGGAACTACAACAAACCAAGTTACCCAAGCGACCCGGCTTTGTTTGCGGGTTCCAATGAAAAGCCCCAGAGACTGCTCAACATCACAAATGATGAGAACGAGAAACTTGGCATGTCCACCAACTGCTAGAAACCCATTTCAAGGCAGTGTACAAAGAAACCTTCTCACGTGACAGTGCATGAAAGAAAGACTGCAGAATGACGGCTTTACGAAGTGGGGCAGCACCGGGCAGACAAAAAATGGGATCAAGGCATTGACGTCGTAGTCAAGCCAAGAGTTATCATAGAGGAAGAAGGGAAAAGGACATTGGAAAACCATTGAGTAAATAAGTGACAGTCAATAGGTTCAAAACGATAAAAAAAACTGATGTGGGAAATTTCACACGAAATTTTGATGGGGCAGGTGAAGCTTTGTGGTTTGGCTTTGATCTTATGATTTATGAATTACAGGAATCTTGACAAAATGCCAGATTATGAGAGGGGAAAAGGACGGTGCTTGTTAAGAATTACTCACCAGCGCCCTGGATCTACTTACGGGTACTTGGTAGAGGACATAAAAAGATTGAACATTATGAGCTTTTTTTATTGGGTTATGTTGGGGAAAGGCCACGGTGGCCTATACAAAGACCCAAAAAAGGAAGAAAGAAGAAGGCAAAAGGCTAAGAGGAGAGAGAGATCAGATCAAGTATATTGATCTTAGATTTGAAAGATGGTAGGTTGCAGGCTTTGGGAAAGGAAGGAGGCAAGATGTTCCATAAATTGCATGTTCTAGGGCTGAATGATGATTTGTGGGATGAAGTTCTTGGATTAGGCAGCAAAACTTGGAAAGGGTGTGAATGAGTTGAGCTTCTGGTGGTTCTGGCACGCCTCAGAGGAACAGGAATAATATCCCTAATCTCCTGAGAGCAATGCCTGTGAAAGTATCTGTAAAAGATGGAAAGATCTCCAACTAAACGATGACGGGAAAGAGGTTGGAGACGTTGGAGAGATTTGGTGAGGTTAGGATTGTTGATGAGACGAATGGCTTTGGACTGGACTTTGCCAAGAAGACAGAGAGTAGATTTTGGAGCACCACCCCAGACGTGGGAGCAGTACTCTAAAGAAGGACGGATTTGGGACTTGTATATTGTTAGAAGGTGAGAAGATGAGAAAAACCCGCGGGATTTGGCGAGAAAACCGAGCTTTTGAGATGCAAGCTTAGGAAGGGAATGGATGTGAGTTTTCCATGTGAGATGAGGCGAAAGAGAAAGACCAATTTGCATGAAAAAAGTTGAAGTGTCCAGTTCACCGCCATTGATGAGGAAAGGTAGAAAGTTTTGGTTATGTTTACGAGAAATGACAGCCTGTTTCGTCTTTCTTTGGTTGAAGGAAAATAGGTTGTCTTCACCCCACTTCTCAATAACTGTCAGATCATTGGAGAGAAGCGAGGCTGAAATGTTTCTGTGGAGTTGGATATCGCTGGAAGCATGGTCATTTGGATTGGATGAAAATGGAGAAGTGAAAGTGAAAGGGGAAGAGAGAAGAAACGGGAATGGATCAATTAAGAGAATACCCCTCTGGTACCGGGGTTGGAATAGGGCCATTGTATCCCCTGCATGTCGTGAGAGGCCGACTAATGGGGTTGCGACAGGAAGGGCATCCGACGTAAAGGTATACCAATATGTGGAATGCGCGAACAGGGGCCACAAATAGAAATGTGTCGAAAGAAGAGGAAGGAGGAGCAAGATCAATCAAGAAAGTGGAGATTCAACAGCAACACAGAAACAAGAATTCTTTCACCGTATTGCTAGCTAAAACCATTTTGTTATGATAAGCGATCTTTGAAAAGATAGGGAAGCGTAATGAGATGCAATTTTTAAAAATGACGAACGGGACAGAAAAGGTCAGTGTATTCTCATCCACAATGAAGGAGAAGGTCAAGAAAAGCTTCAAGCCATTCACTATCTTCTCCGCAAAAGAAGAGTTTATTGACAGACCTTGAACAAGCTCCAGGCTACATTTGTAATGATTGCGATGGATTTCGTTGAGGGCAAGCGCAATCTCCGAATGAATCCTGATAAAAATCTACAACAACCAATAACAGGAGCCATTTTTGATAATTTTACTGATTTTACACGTCCCTTGATTATAGTCGTTAACTTGCTTTTCGCTTCACTCGGCCTAGCGTGCCCCTCCACGTCTGCATTTTAATTTCCGCTGTTTGCATCTTCATTTTGTTTCACTTAGTATTTAATATTAATATTTGTTTCTTTCTCTATTTATGCTGATGATGACTCTAGTATTGAGTCGAAACGTCTTTGGACAAGTGAACTGGAATGTCTTAACCGGATTGTCACCTTAGAATGCTGCCACCTTTAAGATTATGTGAATTCACTAAAATTCCCAAAAATTGCTCCTTTATTGGCCGGCCGTTGTATTTAGATTGATAAGCATCACAAGTAGCGTCACTCTGAAGCACCGAACACCTATTAAGCGTTGCACAATGAGGCTCTGAAACAATGCTAAAAAGGAAGCAGGAAGGAAGGAGCCAAAGAGTGATCGAATGTTTCAAGGTGATGAGAAATCGCGCGAAAAAACGGTTGAAGATTCTGAGGAGTATCAAGCTAAAGACCTACGCAAGGGATCAGCATGGTTTCTTAAAAAGTCACGCCATAACGACGTTTAGACATGTCACACGACACGACAGGACGACGGTGAGGCGATGAGTCGAATCGTCCAACTGCCTTTCTTCATATCAAGTGAACGCGACAAATTCAGATTATAATCTGTGAACTATTAGAAGGTTAAGCATTGGAGCACCTCTGGAAGGTGCAAGCGAAAATCGTTTTTCGCGAAATTGACCTTTACTTCAAGAAAGGTTCGGCACTTCTGGTCTACAGGATTATGGGTAATTGGACGGATGAAAAATGGAAGGATCCTGAAAAAGGACTACAAAATTTCGAGGCTGGAATCAAACCTGGCCAGATCGATCAAGAGGGTTTGTTGCAAACAAAAAAGCTGCGTCGCATACTCGACTTTAAGCGTAGCAGAGACCAGAAGCAGGGGTCCGATTGCCTTTCAAATGAAGTAGATTTTAATGAGGTGGTTTCCGGTCGCTCTGCACCCCGAAAATGTTCTCATCTGACTCACAACATCTACGGCATCATACAAGTCGGCGAATTTCAATCACTACCCTACGACTCAAACCACTGCAGACGATTGAAGCGAAATCCATTGACGCGTGAGAAACGAATAAAAATTACTTACGTCTGTGACTGATTCGTCGTGCAACGTCGCGAAGTCATCCATATGCTTTCGAAACGACGGCCTTTTCATCGGTCCGGTTGAGCCAGTGCTGTAACTTCGCACAATATGCTCTGCTGGTTCGTTGCCCCAGCGCGGCATCGATTGAATCTCTCGTCGTTTCGCGCTCTCTGTCCTCTCAAGCGTCACCGTCTTTGCAATACGCGGCACCGCACAGTTCCAACGATCCCCGAGCAGCTCTTTAAGGGACGTCATCCAAGAGTCCTTCTCTCGTGGTGTACCCATCATAATCTTCCAAGCTTTCCCCTCGACTGAGAAATCAGATGGCATCATTGGTTGAATCAACGAGCAAAAAGATCAACCTGCATAAGACACTAATACTTGCGTAAATATATCTAGTTCTACTGGTTTCTACCGCAAAGGGGGTTTGCAAGGGGGATTGTTCCTTATGGAGTCCCAACTGGGCTCTCCAGCGTCTTGGTAACTACTCACTTCGTTGTTTGGTTATGCTAATCCATTAATTGCTGGAATTACAAACTGAAAAAGTTATTGATTGCTTGATTGACCGATTGATTGATTGATTGACTGAATAACCTGCTGATCAGCTGATCATGCGTGTTAGCAGTCCATCGACCGATCAGCTGAGAAACTGACTGATTGATAGAAAAATGCATGGATTAATTGATGAAATACTAAACGAAACATTACCAAAGCCAATTTGAAATCCCACAACAAACAAATTCGAAATTTTTTTCTCTTGCTAATTTTATCGCGTTGGGTAGACCAGGGTCAACACATACCTTTGAGTTGAAGGGCATTGAAAAATTCCTCGGTGTCTTCAATATTCCTTGCGGATATATCCTTCAGTTTATGCCGCTCCTGGTTCAAAACAAACGGGCAAACTTTCAAAGTGGTTCTAAATCCAAATGACATGGTTGCTAATGTTGTCGACTATTAGGACCAGTACACAAAATGACCAAACGGAAAGAGCCGGAAACATTTCCAACTGACCCAACCAATCAACAAAGACGCAGCGGATGGAATCAAATGTGCTTCTATCCCAGAAACTCAAAAGACTTGAGTCAATGTCCCTAAAGATTTAACGTCAACAGACAACAGCTGCTTCAGCTACTCCTATGACTCTAACAAAACTAATCTGAAGGGAAGTCAAACACTAGTCTCAACGGAAATCAGACCATTGAAGAGTGCCGTTGGCCGAGCAAGACAAGAATCCACCTTGAGTAGCATCGGTGCATAAGTTGCTTTGCTTTTCCCCAAAGCCGCCACAGCGATGAATAAGAGATGTAGAATGCAGTCGTGAGGGTACCAATACGACAATGAATACGAGTTAGAGGATACAGGGGTGAGCTTCCGATATAATAAAGAATACTGGATGAAGTATGTGGACTGGGGGTCCCCCGACACAACTGGGTAGCCATCACAATTTGAATTTGGGTACATCACGAAGAAATGGTGGCGAATAGAGGAATACACAATATCTGTTGTTATGGATTTTCCGAAGGACTTAGATCGAATGTTGGGTCATCTTACCTCAAAGCAATAGCCCACTAGCTCAACGCTGACAAACAAAACGACGAGTTCTTCAGGAAACAAACAAAAGTATCTTTCTTTCCGTTCCTGAAAGAGAAGGAAATTGAGTCAGAGAGTAGACATAAAAGAGTAAGCGATGGTAGCACACTACAGTGAACTATGAAATTGCAGAGGATACATTCACAGACCTCGTTGTGAGAATGCAGGTACAATTGACAAAATCAAAGCGAAAATTGATGGATCGAGAGAGAAAGAATGAGGCATTATCAATACCAACGAGGGAGATATCCCCATTAACACACAGTAAAAGTAAACATGTTTCATCAATTTCATTCCAGTTTTTGCAATAAAAATCGGTTACGTGCTTTCGCATTTCTTCAGC
Source organism: Pseudorhiza aurosa (assembly GCA_964026355.1). Classification (NCBI taxonomy): domain Eukaryota; kingdom Metazoa; phylum Cnidaria; class Scyphozoa; order Rhizostomeae; family Lychnorhizidae; genus Pseudorhiza; species Pseudorhiza aurosa. Next base: position 1,622,511 of record OZ032117.1, on the reverse strand, counting down.
TTAATACACATTATGTTGTGCCAATGATTTTTTAATAGATTCACTGCTGCTCAGGTGAGATTGATTAGAAAGCTGTGCATCTCTATGTCTCCAAACAAATCAGTTCAAATTCAAAGATCAAATGATAGAATGACTTGACAGGAAATCTACTAACCACATCTTCTTTTTCCACAAAAACCTGCGTCATCAAAATGATATTGCCCAATGATGTGATAGGCTGTAAAAGATCAAGATGGTTGCAAAAACAAACATTCTAAAAATCAATCGAACGTGACGCTTGGAATGATGATTCTGATGATGATGATAACGATGATGATGTTAGTGATGATTATGATGAGAATGATGATAATTTTGATGATGATGATGATGATGATGATGATGATGATGACGATGATGATGATGATGATAGTATTGATGATGATGATGATGCTGGTAATAATGATTATGAGGATGATGATGATGATAGTATTGATGATGATGATGATGCTGGTAATAATGATTATGAGGATGATGATGATGATAGCATTGATGATGATGATGATGATGATGATGACAATGATGATAATGATGATGATGATGATGATGGTGATGATGATAATGGTGATAAGAATGATGATGATAGTGATAATGATTATGATGATGATGATGATGATGGTGATAATGATTATGAGGATGATGATGATGATGATGATAGTATTGATGATGATGATAATGATGATGATAATGATGATGATGATGATGATGATGATGATGATGGTGATAATGATGATGATGGTGATAATGATGATGATGATGATGATGAGCTGTAGTGGGAGTCGCGAGGAAAGGACAACAGGCTTTGCGAGTTAGAATTATTCTAGCTGTTAAAATGGAATATCATAGAGAAAAGTGGAAATTGTTTCCTTTTGCTGAAAGACTCTCTGCTCTTGTGGGCTTCGTTATAACAGTAAATGTTTGAATAGAAAATGACTGACCTCTCCTTCCCAACCTTCGATTTCACCTGTCAACATCTCAAGCTCCATTTCTTTGCGTTTTCGCGTCTCACTGCAGCCAAGCTACAAAAAATTGACACAGGAAAAGGACGGTGAATGGTAAAATCTTAAGCTGACACTGTTCTTGACTCAGCTTCTTCACAGAAGCATGCAAAATACCTTTAAAATGGGGGAACACTGTCCTCTCCAAGTGCAACATTCAGAGAGCTAATGAAGACACAAACAAGTGGTGTTACTAATAACTGACCAAGTACTCTTTCCATTCAACCATTGCTTGATTTGGTACCAGGATAGCTGTGGTACCAAATCTTACCTTCTTGCCCAATTATCCTATGGTCAGTGGTTCGAATCTACCCTCTGCCAAACTTTCACATAGCGTGAGATTCGCTACGAACTGTTTGAAATTCCAAGCGCATCAAGGTGTCAGGATAGCTCAATGGCAAGATCTTGCGCATTGATCCTATGGTCAGTGGTTCGAGTCCAACCTCAGCTAGACTTTAACTTAGAGTGAGGAGAGTCACCAGCTCTCTGTAATTCCAGACGTAGGAATCACGAGGTGTGGTCACATCGAGAGGAAGGATCTGGCAGCTGCTCGAATGGTGCACCGTCTCAGGATCTTTGAATCTACCTTCGGATGTTAGGCAGAGGGCACAAATGTAAAAGTTTCTCATTCTTTGGCGGGTCACTTGTGCATGATTTCCAGCAAGGTCCATCATTCTCAGATTACAAGAGCGGACAAATGAAATCAAGATTCCAACCAAAACTTCAGAGTTACAAAGAAATTCAATAGGAACTTCTTTATGGAAAATAGCATGATCCTTAAATGATAGACGAATATCAAATAAAAAATGTATGAAAAATACAAGTAACTTACTGCAATAATCTGGTAAGCCTGGGCAGCTTTTTTGATATCAAGAAAGTCAAAGTGATCGTCCTACGAGACAATAAATTATAAATAATTGATCAACTAACAGATTGATTTGTAGATTAACTGGTCAGCTAATTCATTCATTGATGAACCATTTGATTGGTAAATTGATAAATTGATAGACTGATTGATAAATTGATAGATTGATTGACTGATGGAAAGGTTGATTGGTTTATGAAATACTCAAAATTAAATTGATAGACTGATTGACTGATGGAAAGATTTATTGGTTTATGAAATGCTTAAAATTAATAATTACCCTAAATAGTTAAAAATCCCAGTAGGAAAAACATATTAATATTCGACACTTACGCAACTCTAAATTAAAACATTTAGAAATCTGAAAAAAACTGCTTTCAGAGCAGAGCTGGAATGAAGAGCGGGGAATCATTTAAACGAAAACGCGATGTAGACGCGATCTTACCTGCTTGGGCAAAATGGTGACTTCCCAACAACGAAAGGTGTAAGGAAAAATATTCCGCATGATTGAGAACATTCTTATAGAAACAATGGCAATTAAGGAAAAGATTCAAGCAAATCTTTGCCGCATATGGTAAATACCTCAATATGCCTTTCCAGCTCTTTCAACTGACTTGCATACTTCTCAATAAATACAAATGGCTACAAAAGATGGTCTAAAAGTTGCATTGTTGAAGAGTCATTCCAAGCGAAAAATAACAAGGAGATTAAACGATTAAGTTCAAGTATGGACCTTTGGTTAGCATCATCATCATCATCATCATCATCATCATCATCATCATCATCATCATTATCCTCATCATCATCATCATCATCATCATCATCATCACCATCACCATCATCACCATCACCATCATTATCATCATCATCATCACCATCACCATCACCATCATCATCATCATCCTCATCATCATCATCATCATCATCATCATCATCATCATCATCATCATCATCATCATCGTCATCATCATCATCACCATCACCATCACCATCACCATCATCACCATCACCATCACCATCATTATCACCATCATTATCATCATCATCATCAGCATCAGCATCATCATCATCATCATCATCATCAGCATCATCATCATCATCATCATCATCATCATCATCATCATCATCATCATCATCATCATCATCATCATCATCATCACCATCACCATCACCATCATCACCATCACCATCATTATCATCATCATCATCAGCATCAGCATCATCATCATCATCATCATCATCATCATCATCACCATCATCATCATCATCATCATCACCATCATCATCATCATTATCATCATTTGATTTCAGACATCAATGTCCAGTCCATAGTTCGCCAGGAATCAAATAGTGATGATCAAGATTTCAAACGATGATTTTTTATGTTGAATCATGATGTCTATAGGTGGAAGAGATTCAATTTGACAGAATTGATTTACCTTTGATAAAATAGTAGTCAGCGTCATGATTCCCGGGCTTGGTGCTCCATTTCCCTCCATAAATGCACTTAATTTATCACTAAAATTCAACAGAAAAAATAAGACAGGAATTCGTCCATTTGAATGCTTGGATTCTGCATTCTACACGATATTTCAAAGGGGACTAAATGGTCCAGAATCGCATCCAGAGACTAACCACCATAGGATATGCATCAGATCGTACAACAATATTGCGAAAAAAGAGGTGCTAGTCAGGTAGGTAGGAAGTGTGTATTAGATATTCAGTACAGATAAAACCGTTAATCATCGGCATCAGGAATTACCCACCCATCCCAACCACATCCCAACTCGATGCCTTGTATCTATTTTCATATAACGACTTGACAAGCCGTGCCAATTTCCAACAAGTCAAGTAGCAGGCGAGAGTTGTGTCACAACTCGGCTGCAGATGCCACTGTCGCAGTAATATGAATACCGATGGGTAAGTAGAGAACAAGACAATTTGACATGCAGGTGCTGAGGCAAGCATGGTGAATCTGGGAAGCGCGTATGGCATACTTTAACTTTTACGCCAATACTGAGCATCGCCATAGCATTTTGCTCAAACAAACAAAAGAAACTAGATCGGCTACTACAAAATGTGAAGATGGGAATAGTCTCAACAAGAACACCAGAAACACTCAACTTGCTCCAACGACACAGCAAAGCAAGCTACTAAATATGTCAGCACTTGTCACTAGCTAACGTGAGCTACAAAATCGTATCCATCAAAACCACATCGATTACATTTCGCAGTTAACCAACAAGAATTTTGAATATACCGTATGTATATGCTCTCATACGTGGATAACTTAGACATACCCTTCCCTAGAAAGAATAGCAGCTGCCCACGGATGGTTCGCACAGTATGAAATGAAAAGATCTTTCACCTAAAACGAGGCAAGAGGACGAGTAGTATAATAAATGACAAAAAATGAATACCATACCTCAGTTCGACAGTTGATATCTCTACTAAAGCTTCGTTGACTTTTAAGTCTCGGGGAATTTTCAGCAATGCTGAGGTCTTGTTCGACCCCCTTTCAGTGACCCCATTTCAGTGACCCCATTTCAGTGACCCCCTTACCACGTCCCCCTTTCAGCACATAGGCATTTAAAAAGTGGAGCTGGGTCTTATATTCGGTACAAGCGTCGGGGAGAACAATGTAAAAGGGGTAACATCTTGAGCGCCAGCATTGTGAGATAGGGTGAAAAGTTCCCTTTGTTGCTTTCAACTTTACCCCGGCATTTCCAAGGGTACCCATTTACTATCTAGCAGACGGACTGACGAAATCGAGCAATGGAAACGAGGTTGTTTGGAATGACGAACCTTTGGCAGAGTAAAGGTGAAATGTGAACTGAGGTAATGTACGGATAATGCAAAATGAAATTAGGAACAGATTAAGGAAATATGAGACTCGCAAACTGATTACTTACTTCATGCAGAAAGCCTAAAAATTCAGCACCAATCCTTTGCATTTCCAGCTCTTCCCTTGATAAAAAGAATAGATTTTGAAACAAGTTTAGTAGAAAAACAGGAACTGGAAAATCAAATAAATATAGCTCTCAGAAATTCGGTCCCACAACTAATTTAACCTCTCTCAATCCTTTCTGCAACGTGAGCCGGATTGAAGATTTTACGATACCATCATACCTGATATCATATAAGATGGATTTGAGGGTTTAAGATAATATTTGTGTTATAAATTTATTGTTTCATTGTCTTTCACTGTCTTATAATTATTCCTTATTATTCTTGCGACCGGGTATTGAGTTATTCTGCAAATATATTAGATTCATCATTATTTTTGCAATTATCAATATCATTAATACCTTGGACTAACCCGGACCATCTACAATACTAACACCTTCCTTCCTTCAGCTCTTCCCGTTAAAATTATACACCTTTCTCAATTGGATTCTTTCCTTTTTTAGAGGCATTCGTAATTAGGCCAGTCAGATAGAAATTACCAACCATTAGAGAGATTCATATTTTCTGTTCAGTTGATATATCATACAAGTACATATTACATATAAATACATAGCTATCATACCTATTATATATATAAATATATATATGTTGAACATTTATGTGTGGCCATGCCTCAGATAAAATGTGAATATAAAATAGGCTACTTTTTAAGGCAAATTTATTGATAGATTACTTCAGATGTTTATTTATATATCAAAAGGAAGGTCTTCATTAAAATTATTATCATATATAACATTATTATCATCATTGTCATTATCAATCTTGTGGATCTAATCCCTTTAATAACATGCCTAAGGTATTTCAAAGGCTTCTTTTTGCTGCTTATCGTAATCTCTGTGGCCCTGAATGTTTACGCAATGCAGAGTGTTGTAAAGCAGAGAAAAGATTTGAAGAGAGAAACCTTACTTTGACTGGTCAGTCAATCCCTGCAATAATTTTTGATGAAATTGAACAATCTCGTTGTAGTTACTACATAACGTCATGATGTCTGATTGAGACAATCTAAAGGAGAAAAACACATTGATCAGGAGGGGAAAACAAGGAAAATCTGCCACATTACTTTAGGGAGATATACCGCCTCTGCATTGAAACCACCACTCGCTTAATATGCTTTGATAATTGGTTGAAATATCTTTCTATGACTTAGGCTAACAGTCTAAATATTCAGCAGATTTAATCCTTGGTTATTAAAACTCTTCATCAACAGAGCTCACCATTGCCATCTTCGATTTAACAGCAAGCACAATGTCTGAGGGATGGGAGCCATGGCTGCAAATTATTTCGTTTGCAAAAGTCAAGATGCTTCAAATTACGCATAAATACAGCCAGTAGGGCGGTGAATTTGGACGCTACCACGGAATAACCCATATTCGCATAGAATTCATGCGTAAAGAAAATCAAGAAGAGGTCATGCCAGTTGCAACTCACGTTTCTGAGCTTTTTAAAGCCACGATGTACTTTTCGTAAAAGTTCTGAAAAGAAAAACAGAGAATCAATTCCACTTAATCAATCGATCAGTCGATCAATCAATAAACTGGCCAATAAATTGAGCCGTTGCTCAATTAATCAACTGGCCAATCAATTAGTCGATCAATCAGCAGATCAATCATTGAAGAATTAATCAATCAATCAGTCGGTCAATTCATCTGTCAGTGGATCAATCAATTTACGTATATCAATCAGCAGATCAATCACTGAAGAATGAATGAATCAATCAATCAGTCGGTCAATTCATCTGTCGGTGGATCAATCAATTTACGTATATCAATCAGTCAATCAATCACTGAAGAATGAATCAATCAATCAATCAGTCGGTCAATTCATCTGTCGGTGGATCAATCAATTTACGTATATCAATCAGTCAATCAATCACTGAAGAATGAATGAATCAATCAATCAGTCGGTCAATTCATCTGTCGGTGGATCAATCAATTTACGTATATCAATCAGTCAATCAATCACTGAAGAATGAATCAATCAATCAATCAGTCGGTCAATTCATCTGTCGGTGGATCAATCAATTTACGTATATCAATCAGCAGATCAATCACTGAAGAATGAATGAATCAATCAATCAGTCGGTCAATTCATCTGTCGGTGGATCAATCAATTTACGTATATCAATCAGTCAATCAATCACTGAAGAATGAATCAATCAATCAATCAGTCGGTCAATTCATCTGTCGGTGGATCAATCAATTTACGTATATCAATCAGTCAATCAATCACTGAAGAATGAATCAATCAATCAATCAGTCGGTCAATTCATCTGTCGGTGGATCAATCAATTTACGTATATCAATCAGTCAATCAATCGCGAATTAACCAATAAATCAAATAAAACAGCACCTATAAATAGTTTGAAAAGACAACCTTCTTTTTAACCCATTTTCCCCCTATGTTATAAAGTATATGAGTCGTACGTACAGACTCATTGGGGAGGGGGGGAATGGGTTGAAAAGAGGGGGCCGAGCACTCCTTTTCTAATTACTCTTATGTTGCTAATGAATTGCACAGAAAAGTTGAACTGGATCGCCTTTGTGCGAACAAAACGATTTCGTTTTCCGCCCCGAAAATTCAAACATGAAAAGGGTGATGGACGATGCTTGTTCTCAACACCCAAACAATCATTCACCAATCATTCACCAATCATTGATCAATCATTTATCAATCATTGTCACGCGTTACTATCAACATCTGCGTACAATTTAGTGGTCTTACTTCAGCTACTATCCGACGTTTCAAATCGAATGCCGGAAGAAAAAACTTCAACTTAGTGACACTGTGCTTCTACTTTCCTGTGCAAAATATGAAGCGTTGTAAAATCAAAGACTTAATTTAACGATTTAAAGACGAGGGGAAGAGTGGGTGAGAAAATACCTTTAATTCGTTCATGTGAGCACTCTCTGTGTCGATCATATTTTTCACAACCTTGGAGGAGGGTACAAAAAGTGATATTAATCTCACGGGACTAATAAAGAGTAATTGCAATGCACAATGAGAGTCTATAGAAGATTAATGACTTCACTGAGTTATTACAACTGAAGAAAAAACGGACGAAACACAGCAACGTGGCAGAGCATCAACTGACGGACAGACCGACCACGTGTCTCTGGTCATGCGCTAAAACTAGAACAAGATAGTTTCAGAGCCCACCCGATAGCAGAACGATCAATATGACCAGCCGTTTAAAAAACTGCGCCGCATATTCGATTTTGAGCGTAGCAGAACCAAACAGGGCCCTGAGCATTTTCTAAGGAAGTGGATTTTATGACGTGCTTTCCCGTTGCTTTCTTACCGATGGCGTTTTTATTATGACACGTGCAGGATTGGAACTCACAACCCCTGTGTTTTAAGCTGAAATACTACACCATGGCATCACTTCTAGCAGTTATTTAATACAAATCTCCAGTGGAAGCCTGCAGGAGAACAGTAGGGTGGAAAAACCAGCCATCCAGAGGCAGAGAGAGACGTGATGAGCTATTTTAAATGAGTAATTATAGGCACTTACAAGTGCATGATTCGCTTTGTGATGCTCTGGGATGGGCTGAGGAATAAACGTCTCTCTGTCGAATTCTTCAGGTTCTGCAAAAATAAAAGATTATATTTAGAGATTTTTAGAGAAAATAAGCAACTAAAGGCCTGCCTATCGGTACAACTAGTCTACAAACGCAACTGACAGCGGAGTCTCCACAAACAGAAGGGAGTTGGAAGATTTTGTCATCACGATGTTCAAAACATTCACGGATGAAGCATTTAGAAAACTGGAAAGTAAAACTATTGATGTGACATAAAAAGGGCGAGACTTGTCTGAGAGATGACTCTATAGCAGTATGAATGGTCAAATGACAATTTATAACGGTCACCACCTGGTCGAAGTTTACGTCAAAAATGCTGCCAACACCATTTGAAATTGCATCGCGGGTACACATGTAGAGGAGGAAAATGACCTAAAATAAGCTTATACTCAGTGATCTTGCGGACATGGAACTTCAAGAAACTTTGACTGCTGCCAGAAACAGAGAAGAGTGGAAGAATGTGACGAAACTGGACTAATCCCGGTTATACCGAACAATGATGATGCGGGTACATAAAATACGGCAAAAGGCCAACGAGCCACGCACAACAATGCAAGAACAGTGTACAAAATAATACGTAACTGGTCTACCGGGAGCGCCATGTTTGCAAACCTTGTTCCTTACCAACGGTTTTTGGTGTGACCGTTTTGAGAAGCCCAGAGTCGAGTCCCATACTCAAAACGAGGGCCGGGTAGAATCTTGTTAGAGAGAAGCCCCCCTGAATCATGACATTGTGAATTGGGGTGGCCAGTTTCTCTCCCTGCCCTGCCACACTTGATCAACCGCTTTGTGCCAGGAACCATTCACTGTTGCGTGGACAGAGAGAGGGTGGAGAGAAAAGCGCGCAGGAGGGCACAGGGAACTGCTCTATAACAGAAAGCAAACGGTTCACAAGGGAAGATTGTAATGTCAGTCTGTTTGCCATTAGGTCATTCGACCAAGACCAAATGCAGACATCTTAAGGTAGCTTTGGAAACACACTCACTCCAATTATTCAACAGTACTCTATTTCTACATGAAACCACTGCTTATTTAGGATTAAAATCGAAAGCCAAGAAACGGCGTTTTTCCAACCATATGAGTAAACCATGAATGATAAATAGAAACACATTTCAAAAATCTTTACACTAGCTAGACCAATCCTCGTTTAAGATGACCAAATCAAACAACATAACAACCACAACTGCGCATGTGTCAAGAAGTTTTAATGAAATTTCCACATATCTATAGAATAAAGGATCTTTAAATTGACTGATTGCATCCGGCACAATGGCATCTATACATGATGCCACTTTGATAGAGCATTACAAACCACAGGTGGGAAATTACGCATTTCTTTGAATGATTTCGATCATTAAACTAACCTTCTTCACTATAATAATGAGTGTCAGACAGAGCAAATTTAGCATTTTTGCGACGCTTGTGATTAACAATTGGATTCTTTGAGCATCACCACAACAGAGCTCACAACAAATACGTTTGAGAGGTAAAACATTGCAACCAGATGGTCCGCCTCCGACTTCTAGACCAATTTCTGCACAAGACGTTTCATATTCTGAACATGATAATCTAACATCACCGACTTTCCAACGCCGTGTTTCCCATTCAAAACATTTTCAATGTCATGCGCAAAAATCTATAAACAATCTTAATTATTTCGAAAGTACATTACTATTTCTGGAAAGAAATCAACTGACACGGAAATTACAGTTTGAAAAAGCAAATTGAAGTTTAAAAGTATGATAACATAACAGCAAACGTTTCTTCATTTCTCAAGCTAGAAAAACCCTGTACCAAATTTTTTGGAGTCTTGAAAATTCGAATGCACACATTCTTACATTGGGCTTCTTATAAAGAAATTATCGTATTGAAATAGGAAAGATTCAAAGACCTACTTGGAGAAACGTCTTTGACATATGAATTTGGAAACCAACCAATTTTGCCATCTCTTGTACCTTCCCACCAACCACCATCAACGACCTGAAAATAACATAGCACTCCAATCAGATACCTTAGAAATCTTTATCGGTCTGACAAATGTGTATTCAAAGACATGCGACTTGATCCATTCAAAGAGATCGTATTCAGCCATGCTCAATGATCTAGGGACCTTGATAAAGCAAGAAAACGAGACAGGATGGGAAATCACTCACTTTCGTTATTATGACTATGTCGCCTTTGTTGAAAGATAGCTAAAAGATAAAAAAACGTGAAATAGGGAATGCGAACAAAGCACAAAGTTTTATAGAACTTTCCATTATCGGGTGATGAAAAAAGGCACAGAGAAGAGACGCATGGAATGCTCCTTTTTACTTCCCATGAGTTACGCGGGAGTGGTGCAACGGCGTAGTGGTTAAGCGTGCGAACTCACCACACAGGGGTTGTTCGTTCGAATGTTGCACGTGTCACATTGAAAACAACATTGGCGAGGAAGGTAACGGGAAACCACCTCATAAAATCCACTTCTCCAGGGAAAAGTCAGAGCCCAGTCTCTGGTTGCTGCCAAGCAAGCTAAGTTAGGCAGCAAGCCATTGCTTTATTTGACTATAGGGAAGGTCAGATACCCTTCCTTACACCAGCATAAGCACTAACATCATCTATTGACGGGATGTTTCTAAACCAACCTATTCTTTTATGATGCATATAGACTATCATAGAGGCAATTGCGGAAGGTATGTTCTGAGTTTCGCACAAAAAATGTCAACATGACTGCATTTTCACTTCTCCTCTTTCACAAATCAAATGATGAAGCCTTCACGTGATGATGTTATGATTGTTTCAACGAGGTACGTATATACGATTATTTGGCATGGATAACACTGTCAAATAAGAAAATAAAAAAATGGAAAAACATATAAAACCTAAAAAGAAAAGCGAAAAACAGAAATAGAGAAATAAATATTACATGTGTGAAAAAGCAATAAACATTACAAAGTGGAAGAAAAATGATAATTTCTCTCTGTCAAGTCAATAATTTGCATCCATCCGTCACTTTCACACATGTTGATCTTCATCTGGGAATGGGAACGTTTTGGCCACTACCCAGTAAATCATATTTGATGATCATTGGATGAAAAAATCTCTTGTATGACTCAGCTATGATTTCACTTGCAAGGGCAGTATTTCAGCTTGCAGAATAAAGAGTTCAAGTTATGATTATATATGAGACCAGGGCTCCATGATATAATTTGTTGCTTGAGGCACGGCTTGGCAGTGTGGGTAGGTGTTGCCTTTCGCATTTCTTATTCTCCCTTTATGGCAGAGAAGTGGAGAATGGTGACCACGCCTAAGTCTTGCAAGGTCCAATCCGTGCTTTCTGGAAAGCTGTCTTGTAAGATGCAGTCATGGATCTTATCATTTCTGAAATGCTTAAGCAAGGGGCCATAGGTTGTTTTTGGCTGTAATTCTGAGATAATGACTGGTTTCAATGGCATAGCCCTGGAATTCCTGGATGTCCTGGAAACCATCACATGGAAAACGAAGACCAGGACAACCAAATATTGACTTTGTTATGCTGCTAGAGGACGACTTTGGGCTGATGAGCCAAGAACTGGGAGTGGTGATGACCGACAGGGGCACGTGGCGCAGAGTGATCGCTGATTCGGGCCCGCCCGACTGTTGATGATGATGTCCTGGTAGGTATTTTGCACATAGCAGCAGCAAACGTAAAGAAAGGAGCCCACTGGTAGCTGTCTTGGAGTTTGATGTTTGCATTTTGACATTTCTGTAGTCATCTGCGGGCAGCTGTGGCATGGTGGCAAAAATAAGACCATTCCCAGATGAAAATGTAGGAAAGTGGCCTGCTTGGACTAGTCCCAGTCCATCAAGTGAAGGGTTTCACAATCTGATAATTAAATTAGGAGCGAAAATGCAGTTATGCTAACATATTTCTGTGTAAAATCTAGGAGTTGAGTCATGCAACACACTTCTTCATATTCTACATACATCCAGGGAAATGCCTTGTTTGTTTAAAAATCTTCTAGCAGATTCAAAGGGAGCTCAACAATCTTTAATAATAAAACTAGCGCAAAAAATCCACCTCAGGTTTTCAAAGAAAGTATATCTATTGCAAGTGAGGTGCATTTTTGTCATAAAGTTTGCTTTCTATATTCAAATTCTACTGCTTACCAACCATGTTATTTATTTAAATACTGTTTCTATGAACCCCCTGGTCAGAAATGGCACTATTGGAAAATCAAAACATTCTACTATTCTCTTAAACATTGTAGCAGTCATTACTAAAGCTTACTGAAAGAACCTACTTATATCTTTGATTCTGAGTAAGGTTACAAAAAGCAAATGAGTTTTTATAGGAAAAAATCATTTGTCACTTTCGTTCTTAATGATAAATTATTTTTGCCTATAAAAACTCATTTTTATAGAAAAAATCATCATCTAAAAATTAAGATGCAAAAAGCAACACTCCAAACAAGATCACAAAGACCACTGAAAACGAAAAGAAATTACACGGGGGAAGATTGAAGGAGGGGATCTCCAAAAGATTTCAGGAACAAGAAGCAGGAAAATAACTTCTGAATTTACAATGGAAAGAACTATTAGCATATAAACCTTATTCTAAAAAATGGAAATCTAAATCACTTTTATTCCTAAAAAAAAATTTAGGTGTGCAACTCAGCGTTAGAGCTTGCACACTTAGAAGCAAAAGTAATCAACGCTTAATTTCAAGTTGGGTTTAAAGAAATAAAACGAATGGGTGAATTGTCCTAAGTTCTATGATAATAGCTAACTTTACGCAACAAAGCAAAGCTCCAATTTTATCAATAAAACCATTGGCATGAAAAATTCCCATTGGCCATTTCTTAAATTGGTTTAAAAACTTATTTTCATTTAGAACACTGAAGGCCAGAATTAAAGCAACAAGCAGATGCTACGAGAAAAAGCCATAAGCTAGCACAAGAAACTTGCTGTGTACTTAACAAACGCAATCAACACATTCGTCTGCCTGCTTAAGTGATCTGATATGAAATCGTGCTTATGGATGCAACAGTCTTCCTTTCTATACATCTAATAACTCTGTCTTGCTAGGTCCATGATAAGCACTATACTAGACTTAAATAAGCATAGGCTGTCTTCTCATTCAATAGAACATCTTTAATTTCAGTATCATGATTTGTCCCCTTGCAAAACTAAGCACTGTCTGCTTCATTTCTTGCATTTTGTTGGGATAAACAGCTACATTAAAAAACCAAGGGGAGAGACGACTTGATCTTTCAAATTTTAGTGCTTTTTATCACCTTGTTTTCAGCGACTTTGATGAAAGCAATCAATTCTACTGCATCCATCTTTACGTCACACACAGTGAAGTACTGCCAACACAAAGTTTACAGCACAAGATTTTCTGCCATGTGTTGGCGCTAACTGTTGAAGATACACTTGCACTGAACTGTGCAAATGACATTTTTAATCCCATTTAGTAGCCTAAACAAAAGTTAGTCATTGCTTCTTGCTGTGTTGTTTTTTATTGCTGTTGCTTATAGTATTGTATGCTCACTGAAATGTTGTGTTTTATGTGATTCTCATAACTCACTTTTTCATATTTTCTGCTGGAAAACTTCAACGCTAACGGCCTATAAGTCAATTGCATTGAATAATAAATACTTGGCCCTACCTCATCTTCATCTTGCCCAGTGTAAGCAAACTTCCCTTGAACAAAGTGCACATTATCAAGGACTTCTGCAATACCCTGGAGACAAGAAAAATTGGATGAATTTTGACGGGCTATAGTCCATTGGTTCCAAGAAAAGTTCATGCAGCCATTGATAACGGATCAAAACAAAAAAGGAAGGAATTGGCTGCTTAACCAAAATTGTAAAGCTAGTAGGCGGCTTTGCACAAACAAGGGTAGGGAAAAAAGTAGCCAAAGCCAATTTCACTTTTTCACAAACAGAAAAGAGCTTCACATAAACTGGGCTTGTACTGCTCTTGAAACGATAACTGGAAAACCATGCGCAGTAACTTTGATTTGTTGCCTAGCATCTTTGATTATCATTCAGACCTTTGATATTTAATCAGTCTTTGAACCAACACTATTGGGTTCCTAACAGGGGCTATGAAGAAATACATATATATGCATATATATGAATATGAATAAAATCTCTACATTTATACTTCACGATGAAAATTTGCATAATTTTCAATCTAGGATTCAAGTTAGGTTTCAAAATAGCAAAGGATGGCATATTCCTCTAAGGGATGCAAATGGCTCAACCAGTAGTTGATTTTGACTGTGCTTTAGTAGCATCTTATGCTTCATGTAGTAAGAATGCTTCCAGGTTGCGAATTTCCTTGCATTCATCAAATACAAAAATGAAAAAATCCGTCATGAAGAGAACAGAACATAAATCTTACCTTTGCCATATTATTTGGGACTTTTATTCTTCTACTAATCTCTATTTGGTTTAAAAATTTGTTGGAAGCATTTGATTCACAGTTTCAATCGCACCTAAAGAATCAAGTCATGAATAATGGAATGAGGATATCTTAACAATCTTGGGTGAAAGACCGACATATCAAGGTATCAAAAAGTTTTAAGGATTGCTCAGTGGTAAGGTGCTTGCCTATTGATCCTATGATGAGTGATTTGAGTAAATTTCAGCTGAACTTTCAATCAGGGTGGGGAGAATTGCTAGCCCTGTACTTCCAGGCACAGTTATCATGATGGTTGGTCACATTGAGGAGAAAGACATGGATACTGCTTGTTAAGTAAATAGAGTTTAGTGTCCAAAAGCTTACTTAGGATGCTAGATAGAAATCATAAAGAAAAAAATCAAGAATATCAGCAAGAAACTTTTGACTTTTCAACACTGAGTCAAAAGAAAACCTTCAAACAGACAGGAATTTGAATTCCAGGCAGCTGATAAATAATCTTATTTATAGTTTACATTGATGAGAATTCAGCTTTCGAAAGTTTACAATGGGTGGGGTTTTTCCAAAATATGAGAAATGCCAATGCCAGAACAGCGGCAAGGAAGTCGAATCATTCACATAATGGCTAGATATCTTCCAAATAAAGTATATCGCACGACTTGGGGCCGTTTCTACAATATAACAACGACGTAACCAATGCCAGCGCGAAAAATAAACGAAATATAAGGGAGCTTATAGGTCAAAGTAAATAAACACATTTCCTGCAATTTCCGTCGATATTTCGAAGCTGCTGGCATAGGTTACAATAAAAACAATCACCCTGATACTACTTCAAGCTTTCGTATTAGTTAGCATTAACATCAAAACCTGATAGAAACTTTTGGTAAAAGGGCATTTCAGTGATAAAA
Organism: Pseudorhiza aurosa; assembly: GCA_964026355.1. Lineage (NCBI taxonomy): Eukaryota > Metazoa > Cnidaria > Scyphozoa > Rhizostomeae > Lychnorhizidae > Pseudorhiza > Pseudorhiza aurosa. The sequence goes on along the minus strand of OZ032117.1, from coordinate 1,606,772 downwards.
TGCCACCAAACTAGAAGTTACTGGCGGTAGTGCCAATAACCAATGAGAAAGCACAGCGGACTCGAAAGAGATTTTCAGCCTACAGTCTTTTCCTACAACTCGAATTTTAGCAAATTTGAGGATGAATATAACTCAGTACCAACCTTACTCTTCCGTATTTCCGTTGCAATTTACCTTCCTATGCAAGTTTTTCTAGGCGGGGCACCTTCTTTTCACCTGTTAAATTTCCGTCTGTTTTCGTTTCAACTCGTTTGGGCCTAAATCCGCAGCAAATTTCCAATGGATTGAGGTTATATACTTATTGAGAGCAGGCAAACAGTACGGAGCAAGCACTTGCAATATAATTCGGCTGCAATTTTTGAATATTTGAGTTGTCTAACCGTCTTACGGCAGTTTACTTTTCATAAATGTTTAATGAAACCATTCCTGCCTTTCCCCATCATCATGCACAATGAACTACTACTACAGCTGCTTCTTTGCGCATAGGATCTGCGGGCAAACACGAACAACAACTTGCCTTAAAATAAAACCGCGGGATCATCCCAGTCATCGAATTTTGTCATTCCCTGTTTGACATTTATCCTCAAACTGTGACCTGATAGAAACATGTTTATGAAGCCTTATGGTTTCAGTCCTCCGATTTTATTGCAATTTTAAGAATGAGCCAGTAGTTCTGTTGGTAGAACTTTCGCATATGAATTTCAAAGCTCCGTGTGTGTTGAATGATGTGACCTGGACTGGAAGATTAATCTTCTGGGAGTTGTCAGCCCAAACGGAAAGGGGATAGCCTCCTTTGCCTTTCCGCTACTATCAACCATAAGGCCACATCGTGCGATTTTTTTCCTAAGTCAGAAACCTTGCAACAAACCTTTATAGAGAAACTGCTACCATTTCAACAATCTCGTTTTTGTAAAACAGAACAAAATAATGTCAATAGACGTCACGAAATTTTCAACTGACAAGTGATCTAGCGAGCAGAAATTTCTTGAAACTTATGGATGCTTTGATCAAAAGTTGATGGTGACGCTGTCTTATACCACAAAGCACAGTTAGTTGTAAAAGTAAGCTCCAATTGCCAATACAAAAGAAATAATCTCTGCTCCAGTTGAGTAAACAGTGGGTTCAGGAGAGGGGCCATGACAAATATTCAGTGAGAAACAAACCTAGGTCGATTGTTTACACAAATCAAAAAGCGAAGACAGCCATCATTGGGCTAGTGGTAACCATAAAAGACGCTCAAACTAATGACGGACTGGATGAATGGATCAAGAATAAAAAGAGAGAGAAGAAATTGAAAAAGGAGTAATTTCCGTGAAGCAATGAATGTCATCACAACGCTGCAGATATTTCTTAGTCCTTCTACTTAGTATCCGAAGGTAGATAGCCTTTTCGTTCGATATGTGACCCCGCCTCGTCAATTTCTCGCCTGGATTTTTGTGAGCTAGTGGCTCTCCTTACTCTAAGGGAAAGTCGACAACTTTTTATAGTACTGATACGTTGTACCAGAGGTCTAGGGTTCGATGCACACTTTTACAGGTGTCCGGAGACTGTCTGTCCTCCACCCAGCAGTAGATGGCTACATGGCGTAAGGCTGGGGTGTGGTGTGGAAGTAAGTCGACCATCATACCGTCCAATGCCCTGGCTCACGACGGTAAATACGACTCTAACACGGAGCTCCCAAACGTTTGATTCAGGTATGGGACTTACTTTGATTTGTTACCCTCGACAGGTATTCAGATCAATATAAAGGAATTATAATCAAGAGCTAACAAGTCTTCCTTATAGTGAATGGCAGTAGCATCAGGTGCTATTAAGAAATAATAATAATATCATCCTTATACAGGTTCAACTTGTTCTGCAGCTGCTGTTATCAACCAAGGGCCTGTCTAAAGCAAACAGAAGTTGCTAAAGAGAAAAGAAATTAAAGTCAAGTTAGAAATGTTAAATTGCTTGCTTATTGCTCTTGGGAAAAATAAGAGGCAATATGGAGATGTGGCCAAAAGCAAGTATAAAAACTGCGTTGCATTTTCGATTTTGAGCGTAGCAGAAACCAGAGCTCCGAGCTTTTTCTAGGCAAGTGGATTCGTGTAGTGGTTTCCCTTTGCCTTCCTGCTTCCCTTTCTTATTGTGACACGTACAGGATTCGAACTCACAACCCCGGTGTTATGAGTCCACACACTTAACCACCACACCACGACAACGCTAAAAGTAACAAAAAGGGGGGCCAAAAGAAATCTGCATTGAGGAAAGATTGACTTTGATAACTTGCAGCAGAAATTCTACTGACAAGGAGGAAACCCCAAAAACGCAGTCATCGTTAACCCCCGGCGAACTACTGCTGACAGTGACCATGAATCCAGTGTAGAGAAAGAAATAATACAGATGACACGGCTCAGCTTCGCAGACGGCGAATTTATAAAAATTGAGCTAAAATTGGTAGAAATAGGAACATCAACAACTCGTACTGATATGAAATTTACTTGCAGTTATAAGCAACATTTTCAAGATCAACCTGGCAAAGTTTAAGCTGCATTAAACAGCCCCATGCAATTGTTCAATGCAATAGTGGTTTACAGGGTTCTATTCTACTTGGTTTTTGAGCCTAAGGGGGAGACTTAAGCAACAGAAACTTCAGTCCTAAATTAGGATTAATTTCACTCTAATTTCCTTCAAGAATTTTGGTAGGGCATGTGCAATTTGCAGGCTTCTACAACCTACCCATCTGAAAATTCTCCTGATGGACTGGCGCTTTGCTCTGCTTTTATGCTGAAAACCCTTCCAAGCAATGCATGAATCAATAAATTTGTATTTGAATCAAGCAACCTGTTTCTAAATAGCCCTGCATTGGCTTGGTTACTGTTGGCACATTTTAACATCATATCTTTTAATATGAACCAAAGCATTCAGTTATCAATTTAAAGACATGAATTAATTCTTCTATAGTTCCATCAGGCAGGAATTATACGCTAGAAAACACCAAGCCTAGGCTTTCAAATGCAACATTTGAAAAATCACATCAGACTGTTTCTGCACCATCTGAAGTATTGAATGGATTATTGTATGGAGTGGGAAGAAAATCTTTGAGGTATAAATACTGGTGCAGATAACAATTACTCATCTATTTCAAGACTAGAACCATAAGAAAAATACATTGATATATTAATTCAATCAAAAGTGGCATTACTTGATTTCAAATATCTAAACCAACATTCTAATCAGCAGGAGAGGCTTTTCATTACCTCAAAGGCCTAGCCCCTCTCTTTTTCTTGACACTTGCAGTGCAAATGGGACAGAAAGGTTCTTCTGATGACTGCTGCAGACAACGTTCATGGTAATAATGTTCACAGAAAAACACAACAGTATCTGAAGTTTGCTGACTATTTTCCACAATAATGTAGCCTTGGCATCCCTCACAAATGGCATCATCTGAAACCTGATAGCCACGAGCCTGTGCCCTTACCTGCCGTTGCATTATTGCCACGCTGTCCTTGTCAAGAATGCGTTTACATCCCTCATGAAGAGCGACTTGCAAGTTGTAATCCTGCAGAATTTTTACAAGAGAGTCTCTCAGCCCTGGGATTTCCATTTCAGCATGTATTCTCTTGATCAAGATGATTGGGTTGATGGCAGTTCCAATGTTCATTAGAAGTGCTTTTACAAAGAGCGGCTTGCTCATAGATTGATTGATCAAATCCTGCCACAGAACATCATCTTTCTGTTCCTTTGTGAACTCTATTGCTTTGTTGATGTCCTTTTCTTTTTCAATGATCATGGACAAAGCTTTCTTGTTATTTCCCATTCTGCTAAGCAAAAATACCATCTCTGGGATGAACTCCTTGATTTCACAGACTTTAAATGCTTTCTCTAAAGCATAGTAATTGCTGCTTCTAAGGAAGGACAATAGTCTAGACCTATCAAACTCAGCCAGTAACTCCACCTGCATTTCGTGAAAGTCCTGACCAGCCTGCGGGTCCTTCTGGAACAGAGCATACAAAAACAAATGAAGCTGCTTTCTGTGGTTAAGTAACTGCCGGACAATGTGCTCCACGCTTATTATCTGGAGATTCCCAATAAGTAATTTCACTGCCCTCTTCTCATCAATTTCCATCAGGTTTGCAACGTTATCTTTAACAAACTCAATCAAATTATGCTCGTCAATCATTTCAAAAACGCCGGCATCTCTCAGTTTCAAGTAGATTGCAAGGCCTTTGTCAAACTTTTTTTCGTGCGCAAAAAGGGTTCCCAAGGTCTGTAGCAGAATTCGGTTGTCAGGTTCATCCTTTAATTTTGCTTGCAACACATAAATTATCGTTTCCCTGTTGTACAAATCTATTGGCCATTCCTTTATCAGCTTTTGGAATCCTGCTACATCTGTCTGCAAATATTCATTTAAAATCATTTCATAAATTGTATGTGATAATTTTGGTCTTTTATATGGAATAATTGGGGTTATTGCTTTTAACTGTCTGTATTTTGCAAACCGATATACTTCCTCTTCCCATAAGGCTTGATTATCACCTAGAATCTTGCCGCATAGCGATGCGGCTTCCTTGAACTTCTTGGCTATGATTAGATTGTTCATGTATTTTTTCCATATCGTAAGGACATTGTGCGTTTTCAGCAAATTTTCGTGCTTCAAAGCATCAGCCAATGCTTCTTCAAACATGTCCCTTTCCATCAGCCATGAGACGTGATCGTCCAAGTCCCTTGGCCTGGCAAGCACAATATCCTTCGGGCTGACAATGTAAAATAAGCTTTCTTCTTGCACATTTTCAAGACAGTAATTATTAGACTGGTATTCTTCAAAGCCACGTATAGAGAGAGCGTCGGTAGAGGACTCAATATATGAATAGTACCCTGAAGGACTGAGTATTAACAGCTGTGGTCTTGGTGCGTGGGCCTTGCCTGCTTCTCCAGAGCCCTCTTGTTGAACAAAGTAAGCTAGCACAACAAGTTCACTCCCAAATGGTGCAATACCGCAAGCAAAGAAGTCTGTCTTGAAAACGTTTGTTAATTCAACACAGAGTGGAGGCAGCTCTCCAGCGGCTATCCATGTCATCTGCTTGCTACGTGCTCGCTCTTTAACCACCCCAACTTGAATATAGTCCGCCCAAGCAATCAGCAAAGTCTGGTTGTCTTTCCAGCATATGTTACACTTGTACATGTCATCTCTTAAATTCTTTGACTGCTTTTCGATGTGGGCGATTCTGGTTTTTCTGTTGACGTCGTAAACCTCCACCCCATGAGAGTCTGCCCAGGCCAGAAAATCCCCTTTCCATTTCATGGTCCGTATGTATCCTGTGCCGGTGTGGAGAACCGTGCTTTTGTTCCTAAGCCATCCTTTCTCGTATAGCAGCATCTTTTCCCCGACTCCTATCACGTACTGTCTATTTCCCCTCCTGGAATATTCGGGATGCAATGCGAGTGCCCTAATGGGACAATCAAACATTTGCTGTACGTTGTTATCAGAGTTGTACAGGCCATTTATGACTACTCTCCCGTCTTCTGAGCAGCTCGCCACGTATTCCCCATAACTGTCGATGCTTATCTGGTTGACGGTAGTCGTGTGGGAAGGAAACTCTTTATTTCGTATGTTATTGCCCTGGTGGTCAAGAACGTGAACAACACCCCAGTGTGTTCCAAGGGCTAAAAACTTGAGATGCACTGCCATGCAGCTGGCAGCATCTTGTTGTAAAATATCCTGGATGGCATTTCCGACTCTCTCGTACTTTAACTTGGGCTCTTCGTCTTCATCATCCTCGTCCAGGTCGTCTTCCTCTTCCTCCTTCTCTTCGTCTCGATCCTCAGCCTTCCTCTCCATTTTGAAACTTCAAGGGAATTACCAAATTGCGCATGCGTACCAATTGCTTACAAAGTTCGAGTCGTTCTTTCGTCACATGACACCATCAACTGACCTTTTTTCCCCCTAACAGTGCTGGCGGGTGGGGGTAGGGGGCAAGGCGTGAGCAAAAGACGAAATGAGAGCAAAGAAAGTGGAATGATGCCTTAAGAAGCATGCTTCCATCGATGCCCTCCTCAGTTTCCAGTTTCCCTCTTCTGGCATGTACAGTATTTGCTTCATACCAGGGTCATTAGAAGGTAGGAGGGAAGGAGGGAAGGAGGGAAGGAGGGAAGGAGGGAAGGAGGGAAGGAGGGAAGGAGGGAAGGAGGGAGTTTTTGGTGAGCTATATTGAGAAAAAGCCATGGTGGCCTACACAAAGGAAGAACGTGAAAGACGAAGGGGAGATAACATCAATTTCATTGATTTCAGATTTGGAAGGAAGCAAGTAATAGGATTCAGGAAAGAAAGAAGGCAAGACATTTCATTAATTGCAAGTTCTTTGGATGAAGGATGACTTGTGGGAAAGAGTTCGTGGATCAGAAAATGAATTTTGGAAAGGGTGAGTGGGTCGATCTTAATCACAGTGGAGCAAATTAAGGCAAAATGTGTCACTAGTCAGAAGACCAAAACGATTCTAGCTAGCATCGTCAACCATAGAACTTATATGACGTCATCGTGGCTAAAACATGATGCTATTTGTAGCAATTTATGGAACATCTTGCCTTCTTCTTGCTTTCCTGAGTCCTAAAACTTGCCATTTTTCAATCTAAGATCAATGAGCTTGATCTTATCTCTCTATCCTCTTAGCTGCTCGCTTTCTTCTTTCTTCCTATGTTGGGGCTTTCCTCAACATAACCCACTGAAAAAAGAGTATATATAGCAATAGCAAACAGTGCCCTGTTAAACTGACTGTCGGGATGTCCATCTCTTTGAAAAGAAGCGATGGGAGATTCCCACAAAAGAATCCTTCTGTCCCAGTTATTTGGGAATCCAACCCCCCACAAATCCCTCTGATTCACAGCCCTGATTGATTAAAATGTCCTCTTTGTTCTCATCTATGGTCATACTCGTGAATTCACAATTTTCAGCTTAACTATGTTAATTCTTTGAGTCAATAGTTCTGATTGCGTTTGCCTTCCAATGGAACGAGTTGAGAGGATGAATAACGAATACCCAAATTAGAAAACTGAATTTTTCATCAAAATTACTGCTCGACAAGTCAATCTAAGGGAAAATCTTTAATATTTGTGATTTGATTGGAAGAATTCAAGTTATTTTGTATCTATGTACAGTATCTATTTGATTTTGGAGCGAATTATTAGCAATAGAGAATTGCATCCAAAATTAATAAGCTATGTCTTTAGCATCACCGAAAATACTTGGGTCAATAAATTCCATTTCAGGATGGATACATGTCAAAATTAACACATAAAAAGCCATTTTCTCGTTAAAATTCTAGCAGATTTTGCAGTAAAACGAGACAACTTGACATGCCTTATCTAGTAAAGGTAGGAAAGTATGAATGCCTTTCGGTAATTTTTGTAAACAAATGATGCCAAAGTAAACCATGCAAGAATGGCAATCATAAATTTTTCCCAAGAGCGAAATCGCAAATCAGCAGCTGTATCTTACCAGTAATAACCCAAAGTATTTTTGATGTCAATCATTGGTTGCAAAAATTAATGAGATCACTACAGCTCGATCATCGAGACTCTGGACAAAATTGGCACGATCAAAAATTATTATAGTTGAAATTTTCCTCGGCTGTAGCAGTAAAACCGAAATTAGTGTGGTTACAGATTAAAGCGTAAATTGACAGAAAATGCCGATGTTCAAGTTGGTTAGTAATGCGACGTGAAGTTGAAAAGCTTGACTCAAAGGTTCTACAAATCTCGAATTGATGGGGGGGGGGGGGGGGGAATCAGACAAGTGATTCTCCACCGTACGGATCTTGAAGGTTCTTGCCTTGAAGCCCTTTAAAAGAAGGGTCATCAGCGGATGGCCTAATTGGCAGTGGCATGCGAAGCAGACAATCGTTCGTGTTGCGAGGAAGCGACGTGAATTCACACAGTTCGCTGATCTCACTGCAACTGTCCTCCGTCGTACTGTCTCCAATGTGCGGTACGTAATATTCCTGCAGTTTGTACTTGCGCCCGAACTCGTACGCCCTCACTAATTCACCGCGCGTAGAACTGCACGTTGAGGACACGGAGTCGTACGACCGCACGCTCCTCGACCGCTTTACTTTGCTATCTCGGACGAGTAGCGTCAACGATTTGATTCCCTTAGGCGCGGTGTGCTCCTTCGCAGAATCATTTGACTTGTCATTTTTTGCACTGTTTTTAGTCAGACAAAGTTTAACGTTTTTCTTGCTTTGCAGTCCACTGTCCAAACTTTTAAAGTAGTGTTCCAATTGCTGATCCTTGTACGACCGCTTCGCCCTTTGCGTGTATTTTCCTTCGCACAATGAGTCTTCAACACTTCTCGTTTTTAACTTTGTTGCATGATCTGCTTTTCCATTTTCACTCGCCATCGAGCTGGGTATATTGCGACTGGAAATCAAACTACTACTTGCGAAAATTCCTTTTGAGGCTTGTGACGACTCGGATGTTTTGTACGTGTTCGTGCTGGGAGTTCCAAAACGGAGATTCAATTCGTCCTTATCGGGACTGTGGCCCCCTTGAATTTCCGAATTCTTCCCCTCGTCCTCTTCTGTTTCATCAAAATTAAGAAGCTTCGTAAATAAATGTTCTGGGAATCTCTCTTCGTCCCCTGTGTGCTCCGACATCGGTGCATCGTCGCTACTTGTTGGCAAACTATTGCTGGAATGGACAGAACGAGATCTCTTAGAATCATATGAATAGCGAAAATGCCAAAATCGAAAAAGCTTCACTTCAAATTTTGGTAAAATTCAGGCTTGCTGAATACGCTTTCTTTCAATTCTGGTTTTAAGGTACAAACATGAACCTAATTTATAACAGAATTTATAACATTATGAGAAGAACTGTAGAGAAGAAAGGATAGAGAGGACAAGAAATACTGAATTGTGAGAATGATATTCAGGAGTGGACAGAATGGATTATATCAGAGTGCATGATGCCAGCAGAAGATTGTGAGGGATTGAATAAACAGGCCATTGCATCAAAATACCCAAAAAATCCTAAAGATGTGACTTGAATTGGCACATTTTATGACTGGAGTGTTACCAAAGGAGAATTTACATGACAGAAAGTGTACCGACAGTTAGTGAAGATTAACCAGTGAGCACCAACTTGGAGCAGATGAAGAAAAAGTGTGGAAAACAAATCTTGGATTGGATTTTGCTTACCCTGCTGAATTCCATGGCCAAGGGACATTTGGCTCACTGTATGGTCCATCATAAGGCCCACGAAACCGGTCCTTTGGGAAATCATCTTCACACTCGCAAACAAACAAACGATTGCACTTTGGAGCTACAATAAACATCATACATTACACATATGGATCAATTCAAGCCAACACTTGTGATCAAATTAAGCATTGTACCTAACTAAGTGCATCCCAGTCAAATGGTAGAACGCTCGCTTTGTATGTGGTAGGTAAGGGCTCGATACCCAGTAGAGCCATACCTAAGACTTGAAAAATAGTACATGCTATGTCCTTGCTTAGCATTCAGTAGTTTGGAAAAGAGCATAGGAGTTAACAAATGGTGCTATCAGAGGGCCAGTCTATAACTATAGCATTCATTGTGCTTGCACGCTGTGCAGTCCACATGCTAATGAAACGGAGTTGGGTGCCACCCTATTCACCAAAGATGGTGAGGGAAGGAAATTCGACAATGACTTAATCAGATCGACGACTAAAGGATACAAAGAATATAAGTCATTGGGTCCTGTTATAATAGCAATAAATCACCTCCAAAGCACTAACTGCAATGAAAAGGGAGCTTACTTCTCATCCGCCTTTCCACCCTGTCCCAAGACGCCAACAACATGATGATGGTTACTATAACAACAGCAACTACGCATCCAGCTATGATTGGACCAATGACGTTTTCTTTTTCCTCCTTCGTAGCAGAAGTTTTCACGACTGTTCTCTTCTCTTGGGAAATTATCTTGGTAATGAGACCTGCATGATGAGAACATTGAATCAAAATGAAAGAGAGAAAGTCAACCAGTTTCTCTCAACTAAGCTTTGTCAGTGGTGTATCGGTACAGAACTATGTTTTGCTATGGTTCATTGCATTTTCAGAGCCCTGTCTCTGGTTTCTGCTGCACTCGAAATGAAGTATAAAATGCAGTTTAAAGTATTGTATTGTACTGTCTTTTATCGTATTACACTATATTGTACTGTGAAATATTGTCCTGTAATGTATTGTACTGTATTGTACTGTATTGTATTGTACTGAATTGGATATTGCCATTATAATTGTTGCTATCGATTCAATATCCATCTTAATATATATTCACATTTATTTTGTTCTTTTCCAATTGTATTAGTTTTACATTGTAAACCCTAAGCCAGGCAAGCCAATTTTAAACTAATTATGTATTAGAGGGGCTTCTAATTGTAGTTTAAATTGAATTCGAATGAAAGGCTTCAATTGTTATTCATAAATCCTTTCAGCTTGGTATTTACAATGTCATTATATAGATAGCTAATTCAAAGGAACTATTTACAAACGCACCGTACGCTATTTTACTGTAAAGTGCTGCATTTTCTTCATTGCTTTGCATTACTTCCTTCTGTTTCGTGCTACAAATATCATAACTATATGTATACAATTGTAGTTGATAGAATTCTAGTTTGTTTCATGTTAACTGACAATACCTTTTAAGGTAGCAATGACTTCTAGGGTGTCACTGAATCCTCCAACGCCCACTGAGTTTTCTGATGCCACTGAGAAGAAGGCCACCGTGCCGAAAGGTACTTCAAACACCTTCCACTCTGACTTCACTGTCATGTAGTTCCACGTCGATTCATTTCCAAATCTGTAGCGTATTCTGTGACGGATGATTTTGCTGTACGCGTCAAAACCTGACACCCAACTTATGTTTACCGATGTCATGTTCACTTGTTCTGCACGAATCGTTTTTGGGCTTAGAGGGAACCCTGCAATAAAGAAGCAATTTTTGAGATCAAGCTCCATCCAGTTTTCTAAAGATTCCTTTTTTAGTGAGTTATGTTGAGGAAAGGCCATGGTGGCCTATACAAAAGCCCCAACAAAGGAAGAAAGTAGAAAGCAAAGGGCTAAGAGGAGAGGGAGATCAGATCAAGTCTATTGATCTTAGATTTGAAAGATGACAAGTTGCAAGTTTCAGGAAAGCAACAACAAGGCTTAACTTGAAATAAAATACAATTTTTGTCTACTTTCCTCGTGCGCATGTCTGACTTGATCGTTTTAAACTTTCACACCCAAAAAATTATATTTGCTGTAAATCAGTTTTGTCTAAATAATGACCACAACATTTTACTACCTGTACAGTCATACAAATGACATGGTAGGATACTATTTTAGGAACATTTCCCCACTCCATTCATGGTCTCAACCGTTTGGTCGGTAGGACAGCCATGGAACAAGCTTCAGATGTCACTGGCTTGTCAATTCTAGAGTTCGTGCGGAAGACATTAAGATAATACATTAAATGCATGCCAGTCATTTCTTAGCGACAGAAAAGCAACTGGTAGGAGCTATTGTAAATATTTCGGTTCAGTTCCCAGATGTGTGGACATCATGCACGTTGTATGTTAAAATGTGAGTCGAGATCACTTCAGCTGCTGAGTCGTGCTTCAACCATTTGGATGAACAACTGTATATATGAATTACAGAAGCACAAACGGAATCTTCTATTTTCTTGACCCTTATTGATAGAAAAGGAGGATTTTTGTGAAACATCAAATACAAACGTACCTTGGACGACCAAAGTGATTAGATTCCAATCAGAACCATAAAGATTGACAGCCGAACAGTTATAGGCCCCTGCGTCGTTCAGTCGGACTTTGGTCAGGACGAGCTTGCCTTCACTGTAGTAAGGGACACTTCTTCGTCTGCGTTTTATGATACGGTTCATCTTGAAGTACCACGAGATCTTTGGTTTAGGATGGCCAACCGCAACGCAAGGCAAGCCTACATCTGCGTTAACAGCTACCGTAACGATCTGTGTTAGCGTCAGTATGCGAGCGGGAACTACAAGATCGACATAACGTAATTAAGAATAGGCATTTGAGTCATTCATAGGTGTAGCTAACCATTTCACACCACTAAACTCCATTTCAGTGATGACTGCATAAATACGATTAATATGAAATAAGGCAATATAAACAATTCTACTTAACTGTTCATCCATCTTATCATTTCACTGCAATTTACAACTTGTTCGTTCGTTCTTTCATGTGTCTCTTTCCACATTCAGATCTTTATGAATTTCGTTAAGCTTTTAAGAGTGCGTGGATGGCAAGAAATTGATGAACATGAAACTTAAAACTCTTAACTAAAGTCTGTTATATCCCTATACTGAAATACATAAACCCATAAGAATTTATACATAGCAATGAACATCTATAAATATACACACACACACACACACACACACACACACACACACATATATATGTATATTTATATATATATATATATATATATATATATATATATATATATATATATATATATATATATATATATATATATAGATAATGTACGTAAATATACTATATAAATGTATATATAAATAGATATATATTTATATATGCATGTACTGTATATATATATTTTTATATGAATATACATATGTTCATTACTATGTATAGATATTACATATGTACGTATGTGCTGTACATATATTTAGATGTTCATTACTATGTATATATATTACATTTAAGTTCAAATCATCAAATCATTGAGCTGCAAAAGCAAACCTTTGAGCAAAGGTTCAACCATATGATTCTGCAAAAATTTACTTACTTTTCGTCATTGTTTGAGCTCGTACCAAGCCAGTACGCATTCCTTTGCCAATTTTTGTTTGTGCAATCATCCAGATCTCATAGCCCTTTCCGACTTCAAGACCTTGCAATATATGTGACGAAGCATTGCTGCTTAAACGGAACTCGTGTTGTGAAGTGGATAGATCCATCGATTTCCGATAATGCAAGATGTACCCTGTGATAACGCCATTCGGTTTAGATGGCTCCTTCCAAGTGACCAAGATTTGGTGCGGCGAAGCAGCGGCGGCTCGGAGCTGCTCAGGAGGTCCAGGGACTGTAAAAGAAATCACATCTCAACAACAACAGCCCGAGGGAGTTCTGGGTTCGAATCCTGCATGGTTTATATTGAGTGCAATATTGTTATGTAAGGTGATGACAAGTGACCTCATAAAAGCCTAGAAAAACTTGGGCCTCGCTTCTGCTTTCGACCACGCATGAAATCGAGCATTCAATGCAGATTATATACCCGTGACTAACTAAAACTTAACATGCAGTGCTCAAAGTCATTGACTAGCACTTGAGAATTTTAGATGTCTTCTCAACATCAATGCGTAATCTTATAAGATTCAATGATCATCCTGATAAGTATTAGCTTCTTATTCTTTTTTAACATAGCCCGTTGAATGCAGGTCTTTGATTGACAACAGCAATTTACTTACTGAACAAATCAACCATTTGAAATATGAAGTATTATGATGATATAATCATTATCATGACACCTCTTCCACTGAAGTTGGAACGAAATTGACTGAAATTAAAATCGCAGTGAATTTAACCCCTTGAAGAGTTTGTGCTGCTGGGATCATCATCGTCAGTGAATCTCGATAAACAAAATGATTGGCGGCTTCCTGGCTAGAAATGACTTGCTCTCAGACGGAGTGAATTGTCAATGTTTGAGACATAAAGAGAAGAAGGTCATACCGTCTTCACGGGTTCTTGCTATGACATCATCGCTTAGCTTCCCATCTCCTCCATCAGTGAATGCCAGCACTGAGATCCTGTACTGAGTATACCTTTGTAAGTTTGTCAGCTCGGCGTAGTGAACATTGCGCACGATCTTCTCCTCGGTTTCTATAGAGAAGATCTCCCCGTACCTGACTTTGTACCCTTTGATGAGACCGTGTCGATGGTTGTAGGGGGGCAAGGTCCAGGAAACGCGAATTATCTGCGGACTCATTGCAACAGCCTTGATGTTCAATGGGGCCGCCGTTGGAGCTGTAAAAGAAAGCATGACTGCCAGTTACAAGCCGTGAAACAATATGAAAGTCAGGTTGATTTCGAAACTGTATACTCATAGCGCAAATTACAGACATGTCAGCCTGCAAAACATCTAGACAACTTTTCTATGACCAAAAAATAGTAATAGTAATTATAATGATGTCAATGCTAATAATAGCAACCTCCCATTCACATTCAAATTTAACTCCAACGCAAATCTCTCGAACACATAGGTAGTTTGATATCGGCCAACCTTGCTTGGGGTTCGCAAGATAAGTCTAAAACCTGTAAATATATCTTTGCATAAATATCATATGTATCTAGATATGTAACATATATTCATATGTTACGTGTAGAATAACAAGAGAGAAAAGCTTGTACTAGTTTAGACCTCTGAGTTTCATGCATCCCAAAGCTTACACGTGTCTTAGCTTGCATTTAAAATAAGCTTCAAGTGAAGCATTGTTCAGTGCTATACTTAAAGACGTTACCTCCTTGCAACGTGCTCTTCCTTACTGCTATGGAAGCTGGCCCAGTCCCTTCACTTGTGAATGCGCTGACAGTTACTTCATACAATGTATACGGAGTCAGGTTGTCAAGGAGAACGTCAAAATTTAATGGGCCAAGAACTTTTTGCTGTTTCTCTGATTTTGGGATCGAGTAGTACTCTTTGTAGTTGATGAAGTAGCCAACAATCAGTCCATTTCGCTTGCTGCTCTCGGGGGCCTGTTGGTAAAAGTAGACATACATGGAGTTAAAGTATACGCCCAGTCTACACAAGTGCATTTGATACAAAATGCTCGTTCAAATCAGGATAGACGTCCATATAGAGCATAACAACTATAGTGTTCTAATACTATACATTTTTCTTTCATTTCTTCTCCGTTAATTTCAATCGAAGTCATAAATTTGGTTACTACTAACTAAGTAACTGTTTTTGATACTGTAAAGCAGGGTTCTTTTGATTTTTCTTTTTGTCTTTTTAAGAGTTGAAGAGGCACACATGTAGTGGAAATGCTCATTATTCCATATAATTCTATTATTACTATTTGATGTGTAAGTTGCTAATTTTCTATTGAATACAATCCCTTGCCGAGTCATATCCAATAACCTAGGGTAAGGGAAGGTGACGTTTCATGCATTTTATGACGCTAGCACTACGATAGTGTTAATCTTCTGATTTGTAAGAACGGTAAAATCGGCCACATGGATAGTACACATCGCAGTAGATGAGCCGTCCCTATCAGTACTATCTTTTGCAATTCTTGCAGACAAGGGTGAGCTGGCATTCGCTTGATATGGTCTTCTGTTTTCTTCTTTATCATACCTAATGCCCCAACTACAACTGATATTACTATTGCTTTTAAATGCCACATCTTATGGATTTCCATTTCTAGGTCTTTGCACTTACTAATTTTCTAATACTCCTTAAGTGAAAGGTTTCTATCAGAAGGCACATTCATATCAATTAATATGCATGTCTTTCTCTTGCAGTCTTTCATAATAACTTATCATTATTATTTTACTATTATTATTATTTAATAACTATTTTCATCATTATTATGGTGTTGCCATGAGGCTGTGCAGTAACCCAATTCAAAGTAATGCTGAGTTCAATTGCCGAAGCAAGCACCAGAGGCTACTACCCTGCTAGGGATGTACTATCCTGAGCCCCGACATCGTAAGGTAGGGTGGCCAGCCCTTCATTGCTACACTCTACCTTCAGTGTTATGCTAGGCACCCATCTACTTCTGCGGCTGACAAACAAATGCATTGAAAGAGGGCAACAAGTGCACCTCGACCCTTGGATCTTCTGCCAATTAGAATGTGCTCTATTTACCGTGACAACTGGCCCTATAACTGCTGCAAAGGTATGGTTAATGCTAGGTTAATCCGAAGAAAATCCCCTATTGCTTCAACATTGTTGGGAAAATGCTCGGGAATTTTTCATCAAAATTTTAACCCTGCAAAGAATGCAAGCTGCTCTGGCATTATGAAATATTAAATGTTTTAAGTGGGTAGCCTGTAATGATTTGTCCCTAAGAGATCAATTCTTTACAAAATTAAAAACAAGATGCTTCAAGACCCTCCGAAAGATTATAAACGCACATGTTCGTGGGATCTAGTTATGGAATTTGACTGAGCTCTCCACGACATCAAATCGGTGAACAAATGAAGTACAGTGTTCCACTTACTCTCCATCCAACTTTGAGTTTGTCTTTTGCAGTCGCAACAGCAGAAACATTCAAGGGCGGTCCAGATGGAGCTAGAAAAGCAATAATCTTGTCACAAATGATCTTGGGATTTTTATTAGATCGTTGCGGTATGGAAAGCCGTGGAGGTCTATAGCAAATCAAGGGGAACATGAGAGGCTAAGTGTAGAGAGAAGTTATCGAATTTGTGGGTTATCGACTTAAAAATGACAAGTTGTAGGATCAAAAAAGGGAGGAGAGAGGTAAGATGCTCCATAGATTACAAGCCTTTGGAACGAAGGGTGACTTTTGGGATAGAATTCGATGGTTAGGTAGTAAAACTTTGGCGAGAGCTTGAAAGCGGCTCAGAGAGCTAGACATCAAATCCGTCATTTTCTCAACGCAGCGTCCGCGATGTTGGAGCAAAATAAAGATTAAATTTGTTGAGAACAGCAGTTCACTTCCTTTAGCATGATTTCATAAAAATAAGCACGAAATGTCTTGCGATATTTAGAATTTTCCGACCTCAATCCAGCTTGGATGGGGTCACCGCTGAAGGAGAACTTTAACCCAAATCCACATCTTGCACATTCTGGCAAAGGGATGCCTCTTTTTAAAGCAACATGTTCTCCCTGTCGTGAGGCCTCTCTGTCCATACGAGACTTGGACTGGCATCGAGTGTGCCCTTGATAGACCCCCTTGATGGACCCCCCTGATGATAGACCCCCTTGAAGATGGACCTCCTTGATGGACCTCCTTGATGATGGACCCCCGTGATGGACCCCTTTGATGGACTTCCTTGATGGACCCCCTTGATGATGCACCCCTTTGAAGATTGACCCCCCTGAAGATGGACCACCCTTGATGGACCCCCCTGATGGTGGACCCCCTTGATGGTGGACCCCCTTGATGGACCACCCTTGATGGACACTCTTGATTGGTAACTGCATATCAAGAGGCCCCAATATACTCAAGTCGACGCAGCCCCCCAGCTTATGAAACAGAGCCCACCTACAACCAATACGCCATCTTAACCAACGACCCAACATGCCAAGCCAGCCTTGCAAATAAAACAGCTCGCAGAGATAATCAGCCCAAGATTACGAAGAATTATGGGTGGATGCACAAAGCAAAAAGGTTAAGAAATGTTTTCGTACCTTCTTCATTCGTCCTGAACACATTTTGCTCACTTGAGTCGCTCGTTCCGATTCGATTGGATGCAATTATTCGAAAATTGTAATACACACCAGAAGACAAATGCCTCACAACTGATTTTGTTACATTTCCAGGGACTCGCATCGAAGACTTCATAATCCATAATTCTGAATGTCGTTTGTATTCAACAGTGTAGTGTGTGATACCTGAATGACCATCAAATGGAGCTTGCCACAAAACTTCAATCCAGCGTGATGATTTTTTCCCAGGGAGAGGCTGCTTCGGTGGGTCGGGTCGTTCTGTCGAAAGAGACAAATGTTTTTGAGGTGCAACGAAGTGAATCTTTTCGTTAGGCTGTGTTTCATCATGAATTACACACTATCGATCTTAGCATTATAAGAACGTGACTCTTTTCATCTATTGGCCTTTTGATTTGCTTAGTCTTTCACTGCAGACAAAATCACTTATGTCTCTATCATTTTCGGTCCGATTTTACAATCTTACTATTGCAATATACTAGCACTGCCTCTCTCGCACAAAATAGGTGAATGAATGGTTTGCAAAGGATGCCGAATCGATAAATGAAAAACAGAAAAAAATTAGCACGTGAAGCATCTACCGACGCTTAAGGATTATTTTTCAAGCCGTTGGATAATTTGGGAGAATTCTCGAAGGATACAAATATACAAAAAAATAAGTGATGAAGTAGTGAACGATTGAAGGAAATGAGAATCCATAGATTGCAAAGATTATCAACCTTACCAAGAACAATTACATGAAAATGGGCTGTGTCGCCGCCAAAAGAATTTGTCACTTGACAAATGTAAGTTCCATTGTCACTTCGTTCCAGATTAAGTATTTTCAAAGTCGAATTGAGGTGAGCTTGGTTGCCAATTTTTTTAACTGTGTTTTTCTCCTCGTACTTTAAGGATGTTGATACCCGCTTTGAAGACTTGTACCAATGCAATTGTACGGTCGGCGTTCCAGATGCTTTGCATGTCACATTTGCCAACTCGCCTTTTCTCTGTCTCACAACTCTGTTCCGCGAACTTTTGACTTTCGCAGGAACTATAAAGAAAAATTTAAAAACACATTCTAAATCGCTTATTCAAAAATCGGGAAATTTTAGTGGGCAACAAGGGGCTTGAATGGGCTTTGGGATTTTTTGAGTTTAGCTGAATTCACTTGATTTTGCTCCATTTTTTGCCATAGTCTCCTTTTTAATTTTTACGATGTTGTTATTTGTTGGAAAATTGTAAATTGCATCTGATGAGTCTTTTTGAAGACCCCGTATTCCTCCTCGTAACAGATACCGCCAAATTTTGTATAAATTCTTGTCGCTGTTGGTTAAATCATTTTTTTAGATTTCCTACACCCGTTATGCATATTATAAACAGGTCTACAAAGAGGACGCATTTGCACAAGCAATTTGCGTTTGAACTCCCCAATCTTTAGTTTACGTAAATTTTCACTAGCCATTGGTACACTCGAAGCTTCTTTTCTGACAATTCAGGGTCTTTGGAATCCGAAACTTTTATGATACGCAGTAAACTGTCACTTTCGTTTGCTAAAAAGCATGCATGATGTTGAAATTGCTAGCATTATTTGAAAAGGAGAAAGCATGCAAAGATATCGAAACTACAGAGTAGCATGCAAGATTCACCTTTTATATCAACAACCACGGTCTTCTCCGCATTTTTCCCGATTCCATTCTCAGCACTGCAAGTGAACTTCCCATTATCTTTTGCAGACGTCGATGAAATCAATAATGAACCATTGGGATACTGCCGCACTCTGTCTGTTAGAAATACCAGTTCTCTTCTTTCACTAAACTCAGGTGTCTTGTACCAAACGATTTGCGGCAGTGGAAAACCTATAGCTTGGCATTTCAAATGCAATGTGTTCGGTTTGAGAACAGAGATGTCCATGGGAGACTCCGTCAAACGAGGCGATTCTACAAATTGAATGGCGAGAGATGAAAACGAAAAGATGAATACCATGGGGCAGGGTAAGTTCAAGAGAGGAGAATTATGCCAATGAACCTGATGGTCCCGAAAATAAAAGTGATTTAAGATTGCGTTTTGATCAACGCAGAGAATTTTAGATTTTTGTAACTCCAGGCTTAGGGGCCATTAAGTGTGATCCCATTGAGGAAAAAAACCTGGAGACTGCTTGATAAGCATAGCTTCTCATTTCCCTAAAATTTACTTCATCATTCAAGAATCATAGAAATTATGTATGACGTCTCAATATGAGAAAGAAGCATTGCATTGCCTGGTTGGCATAAATTCTCAATGTCATCAAATCCACCTTTGGATGTTCGGCAGAGATAATGCAAGCATAGTGCCTAAAGAATTCGGATGCTGTCTTATCTCAATGCTAACCATATCAAGTATCGCCGTATTTCACACATTTTATGTATTTCTGTTTCACCTGAACATCTATGGAAATCGTCAGCATCTTACCGTGGACAACCAATTCTTCTGAATACGAAGCTGACCCGGCCTCATTCTCAGCTTTGCACGTGTATCTCCCTCTATGCTCCGCCTTGACTTCTGAGAAAAGCAAATGACTGAGAAAGTCTCTGTTGTCAATGGAAACCCCATTCTTGTTGCGAATTATCTTCCCGTTCCAGTACCAGGTTATCCTGATTGGCAGATCACCTGTTGGTACTTGGCAAGTTTTTGACGTGCGATGACCAGCCTCGATCGGGGTCCACTCGAACGGGGCTATTGTCGGCGGAACTAAAGGTAAAAGCAAAGTTAGTTATATTACAATTCAAAGGATAACTTCTACTTGTGATACATTTGATAATATCATTTCATAATCAAGAATCTAATGGCACTAGATTGACAATATCATTAGCACTCGAGTCATGAGGAACGTATTTATATGTATGAAAAATATCTAAATATATAACTTAACACATGCAATGTCTAGGAAAGTTGCTTGATGCATAAATCTCTGCTAGAAATATACGCCACTTGTAAAAAAATGTGACCTCAGACAACCAATGAGACGAGCACACAAAATGAACATTGTATATAACACATGCATGCAATATCCAATGAATAAACCCTAAATAGCACATGAAGTATATAAACGATTTTTGCAACAATGTGTCTTTAAATAGCATTCATCCCAATAACGTGCAATTCATAGAGCTTCTTGCCTTCTTCTTGCTTTCCTGAGTCCTACAACTTGCCATCTTTCAAATCTAAGATCAATAAACTTGATCTGATCTCTCTCCCCTCTTAGCCTTTCGCTTTCTTCTTTCTTCCTTTGTTGGGGCTTTTTATAGGCCACAATGGCCTTACCTCAACATAATCCACTAAAATAGAAAATAAAGCATACTGTACGGAGAAACAAACCTTGGACGTAAAGAACGAGTGTCTTTGCATCTGCACCAAGACTGTTAGAGGCATGACATCTATATTCTCCTTTGTTCTTCAACTGAACCGAGCTCAGCAGCAATGTTCCATTCTCGAAGATTTTGTACTGGTCATCAGAATGAAGGGTTTGCCAGCTGTCTTTAGTCCATTTGTATGTTGCTAAAGGGAATCCTTTCGCCACGCAGTTGATGTATACAGGCTGATTGACCAATGCGTACAAGTGCTCGGGAAAGCCATTTATCGTAGGAGAACCTTCAACAGAAAAGTATATCATAAAATATTTGAAATTATCTTCTGATTCCAGCTGAATCAAGGGGGGATTAAAAACATAGCACTTTCAATCAAATTTGTGGACTGATTACTGCATCCATGGCCTAGTGGTAGTCTGCTTGCTTCGCATGCGGTATGTCTATAGGGTTATACTCAATGCTTGCCATGGTTGTACAAAAGACTGTTAAAATGGTGTGTACTATCCTAGGTAGTTTGGGAAGAGTATGGGAGTTAAATGTCCTCTGAAAACATCTGGTCAGCGCCCAACCACAGCCTCCACTGTACTAGTACAGCTGTGCTACCAAAAGCTACAGAAACGAAAATAGGCGTCATGCGACGGGTGACGGAAGGAGCTTTAACTTTTTGAAGGATTCATTTTTCCCAAGACAAGCTATTTCTTATTGAACAGAATTAAATCAATGTGTTTCTCGTAATTTAGAATAGAGCACTGGTCCTTTCCAAAGATCATGAAGGGATGGATGGAAATTGGACAACGGTTGGGTGCAGAGCGGTACTCGAACAAGAGTTGGTTGATCATTGCGTTTAAACAAGCACCATTCGTTCCGTTTCAATTGGTCTAGCATTCAATCTTCAGACACCATATCTGAGATCTACTGTAGCATAGAGTGGGTTCAAAAAACCTTACCGCTGACAGCAATATCTGATGACGAAACTGCTATCCCGGCCTTGTTTTCAGCTTTGCAAGAATAGATAGCACTGTCACTCATTCGCAGGCCTTGGATCTCCAATGTGCTTTGAACACCGCCAGACGCTGTGCTTTTCATTGTTATGGTGTAACGTGTCTGGTCCCCCGTGATCCTAGAGCCATCCGACCACCAAGATACCGTAGGCAACGGCTGGCCGGCGGCGCCGCAACTCAGGCTAATCGATCGATCTTGTTCCAGTACCTGGCGTGCTTGCAATTTTGTCGTTACACGTGGCTTTATTGCTGTGAACAGATGTTTACAGCATCACAAATGTACAAATGGATGACAAAAAAGCAAAAGGGAGGCAAATGAAATGCGTCAAAAAGGAGAGGGAACGAAAATGTTATAAGATATTCGATCAGAACCGTGGCGAATTTGATATTCAGATGATTGTACTGTTGATCATGATGAAAATGAAAAAATGAAAATTATGATTTATGATAAAGATGATAACAATAAAAAAGATGATAACAATAGCGATAATAATGATGATAATGATGATAATGATGATAATGATGATAATGATGATAATGATGATAATGATGATAATGATGATAATGATGATAATGATGATAATGATGATAATGATGATAATGATGATGACGATGGTGATGATTAGTGATAATGATGATGATTAGTGATAATGATGATGATGATGACGGCGATGGAGAGGATGATGGTGATGATGGTGATGATGATGATCATCGTAATTATATGCAATTGGAAAAGTCACTCAGCATAGCAGAACTAAGATGATCATTCATCAGGCCATTTCTCACCTCCAATCACAAGACGTGCTGCTGCAGTCGCTTTTTCTTCGAAGGAATTTTTTGCGAGGCATTGGTAGAGTCCTTCGTCCTTTTGAGATACTGTATACAGCAAAAGATCACTCGACAATACATTATCAGGCAGCAACGATCGATCTATTACCAATCGGTTGTTTTTCGAGAGCGGAGCCCCGTTTTTTAGCCATGTTATTGTTGGAGTCGGCATTCCTCTTACTCGGCAGGAGAAGCGAAGTGACTGCCCAATAGGTTTGAATTGATTTTGCAAACTTTGAACGAATTGAATTGAATCTATGATAAAACAGAAAGCTGGCCATTGCATCAGATTGATCTCAATTGAACAAAATGTACTGAATAACTTCACCTATTGCATGAAAGCGAACAGCGGTGAATTGAACCATTTGCAATGATGAAGTTTAACCAGGCCACACTGAACGTTATGGCGGTGTGAATAAGAACGCACCTCTGTGTTGACCACTATTGACAACTGAAGCAGCAAGAAATTATTTTTGGCTTCAAGGACCTCGCTGTTACAACGAACTTCCTTGGAGATTCGCTCCTTGAACTCTTGTTCTATTTAGATCAAGACTGAAGGATTACTATGATTAAAATCTAAGATACTCTTGTTGAAACGATTTTCTTTTGTAAATATTTTTGCAACTACCTCGACCAGCTTTACATTGTATTAGGATTAATATAATTCATTTTTTTCTTTTTAATTTTAACAGGGCCCTTGTTGATAACAATACTCTTTAGTATTTTTTTAGTGGGTTATATTGAGGAAAGGCTATGGTGGCCTATACAAAGCTCCAACATAGGAAGAAAGAAGAAAGCGAAAGGCTAAGAGGAGAGAGATGTCAGATCAAGTTTATTGATCTTAGATTTGAAAGATAGCAAGTGGTAGGACTCAGAAAAGCAAGAAGAAGGCAAGACGTTCCATAAATTACATGTTCTAGGAATGAATGGAGATTTGTGGGATAGAGTTTGTGGATTAGGCAGCGAAACTTGGAATGGGTGTGAATGAGTTGAGCTTCTGGTGGTTCTGAAACGCCTTAGAGGAACTGGAGTAATATCCCTGATCTCCTGAGAACAATGTCCGTTGAAGTATCTGTAATAGATGGAAAGATCTCCAACTAAACGACGATGGGAAAGAGGTTGGAGCGATTTGGTGAGGTTAGGATTATTGATGAGAGGAATGTCTTTGGATTGAACTTTGTCGAGAAGACAGAGAGTAGATTTTGGAGCGCCACCCCAGATATGGGAGCAGTGCTCTAAAGATGGACGGATTTGGTGATTGATAAGGTATTTTACCCTGTATAAACATGTATATTATTATTATCTCTAAGTGTTCTTTGCTTCATTTTTTTCTTCCCCATTAGCGCCGGATCCAATCCAGGCTCTAGGGCTCTAACGGGTAGACAAATCGACAATAGACAAAACTTTTCGGAGGATTTGGGCGGATCCTAGCAGAGCGATCTTTTGCAGTTCGGTGACGTTGATATTTCCAGGAATTTTGCAGATTTGCTTGTCGATGTCTTTCTTGATTACTCCTAGTGCTCCGATGACAACTGGCACAATTTGCGTCTTCATTCCCCACATTCTTGCAATCTCAATTTCTAGATCTATTGATATTATTATTATCATTGTTATTATCATTGAAAAGAAAAATTATGAGTCGCATTTAATTCATGGATCTTTATCTTACTGCAATTCAACAATTCAACATTGGCGTTCGTCCCTTTTATAGACAGTAAGTGCATACCTGTTACGCTCAGAGTCATTGATCTCGAGACGGTCTGGTTAATCGTAGCTGCTGCGCATTTATATTCTCCTCCGTCATTTCGATTAACGTTCTTCAGCTTCATGTTCCCATCAAACAGCTTCACGATTCGGAAAGACTTGCGAAGCCTTGCTCCGTCTTTGAACCAAGAATAGGTGACGTCTGAAGGATTAGAACTGGCGATACATGGCAAAATGACATCTGTTCCTATCTTTGTTGTCTGAGAGATGGGGGGCAATGAGAGACTAAGTATGGACGTGGGTGCATCTGAAAAATTAAAGGCAAATGATTTATAGCATGTTCCAAACGGGTGCCAATGTCTTTGGGATTCCGGTTTTGACAGAATTGGACTAAAACGATATATTTTTAATCGTTGAAAAATGCAGGTCCTAGATTCACTTTGATACAACACTGATCTTTAGCAAAGACTGCCCTGCAATGCTAGTGTTGCGTACCATAGAAATGTCGAAATACAGGTATTGTTTACACAACCCAGGAAAGCCTTGGGTCTAAACCCGACCCTGATAAGAAAATGCATTTAAGGTGGGCTAGATGAAGGTGGCGCCGTGGTCAAGCGTGCAGACTCATAACACAGGGGCTATGAGTTTCAATCCTACACGTGTCACAATAAAAGCCCCCATTTGTGAGGAAGGCGATGGGAAACCATCTCATAAAATCCATCTTCCTAAAAATCACTCAGAGCTCTGTCTCTGGTCTCTGCTATGCTTGAAATCGAATGTGCTACTCAGATCAAAGGAGAGATATTTAGAAAAGCTGGCTCTTCTTACAGGACAATTCCTTGATAGTGGCTATTTTTGATTGTTTCAAAGAGCCCTTAGAAACTTTGCAAAGAATCTATCAGCTTACCATCTACAAAAAGATAAGCTTCTGAACTTGTAAGGGTCACGTCATTCAGAGAATCCTTGACTTGACAGCTAATCTTTAAAAAATTATCATCATCGCTAACATTCATGATTATCAAATATCGCAAGCCTTTGAGTGCGTTGAACCTCCCTTTGGCATCGCCATCGTCTAATTCCATTTCTCTGCCTCGTTTCGACCATTTCAATGTCCATGAGACCAAGGTTGTGTACTGAACCGCTTCCTCATCTAATCTGCATTCAAAGACCGCCGACCCTCCAGGATAAGATCTCTGATGGAGCACTCCAGGCGAATAAAGTTTGTCAACGACTGAAAAATTTGTATGCACATTACAACAGTTTAGAACGGAAATCAGCAAGTACGTAACATTTTATGACAGAATTTGCTAAAGTTTCATCGGAGGGCTTCCAAAGAGACGTTGCTCTCGAACCATCGAGGATGTGGTCAAAAGTCAAACATTTCTTACTGTTGAGTGTTGAGGGAAAATAAAGAATTATCTTGCCACAGGGAAATTTGTAATCAGAAACAACCAAGACAAGTTAAATTTAGCAAGTCCAATAACATTTATCCGTCAAGAAATATAATACACTATTCAACAAAGAATTAAGAATATAAGCCAATGATTGCATCGATTGAAGATTTTTACGACTCTCGTGTGTCCTACCTAGAATGGGAAGATAGATTTAGGGATATGAGGAAGCTATTTCGATCGAGGAGCGTCCTAATCTTTCCTCACGATGTGACCACACCTCGTAATTTCTACGCTCAGGGATTAGTGAGAGCTGACGAGTCTCCTCGCCCTAAGCCAAGTCAAGCTGAAGGTGGATTCGAACCAGAGATCCACGAGCAAACGCCTGACCATTCAGCTGTCGTCACACCTTGAAACTTGGAAATTCATTAAAGGTTTTCCAAAGTTTGGATTGCATGAAATAATTACATACTTGCATGTACATTTATGGTCTCGCTACGAAGTCTGCCAATGTCACTTTTCGCTATACATCTGTATTTCGTTCTGTGGACATGAGCATCCAGATTTCTGGCATTGAAAGCGAGAAACTGCAAGCTACCGTCATAACGAACTTGTCGAATGCCTGTTATATTTCTTACCACGGTGCCATCGCTCATCTCCCAAGAGATAGTTGGTTTCGGTATACCCTGCGCACTGCACTCAATCCTTGTAGTCCGTGTGTTTAGAAATGTGACATCTTTCGGTGTTGTTGTGAAGTAAAGTGATTGTACATCTGAAGAAGAAAACGAGCAGTTTTTTCTAAAATTTTCCACCGACGAGAGTTTGATGTAGACGTTTTTGTATGATGTGCTTGAAAAACACAAACAGAACACAGCATTTAGCAAGGATCCCATGCTTATGGACTTTTTCTTCGTGAAATGAAATCCGTTTCCTTGACAATTTCTTTTCCTTATGCTAACATTTCACTGCCGGCATAGCTTAATTCTTTTACATAAAAAAATTCATCCACATTTCAAGGTCTGGCTTTCCGCAAAGTTCCTAGCTTTTTTCTCATTTTATGTCGGCTTGAACGTTTCATTGTCCGTCCCATTTCCGATTTCTACATGTTCTGGTTTCGATTTCGTCAGACTGATAGCATCTTATTCAAAATACTGGACGGAACTTGAATTTAGAGTTGAGTCAAGGCATGTCAAACATTGCACACAAAACGGAACCACAATTTCATCGCGTTGAACATCTTTTCGTCCAGCGCTCTCGAAATCGAGTCTGGCGCATGGAGACATTGGCAAAAGCGAGGCTATGTAATGAAACGATGATCCAGAAACGGATGCAAAGTTAGTTTATTTGCTTTTAGAACACATTTTTACGTCATCTTTAAAAAATTAATTGCAAAATGGCAATCGAGCGGATCTGCATTTTGTGACTTAAATTTGTGAGATAGGTTGGAATATGTAATCAGAGAAAAAAGATTCAAAGTTGATGAAGATTTTGTTGAACGTGGGCCCCAAACTGTGACACAAAACAGGAGGAAGCTGTGCAAATTGGTTTTATGGTGTAATGACCAGAAGTAAGGCAGCCGTGAAAGAGACCATATGGGGAACTCGACTCTCTGATCAGACAGAAACTACCGAAATTGTAAGACCAGATTGCAAGAGCTTTCCGTGTCGAAGCAATGCTAATCTCCAAACGTCGCTCATGTTTTGATGATAAATTTCAGTCCAGCTGCTTGGAAAGTCTTTTAATTGTACATGGGATTATTGCACGGAGATCATCTCATCAGGACACGCAAATCAATCTTGCTAACAGATTTGTTTTATTAATTCTAGTTATCTGCATTTAATAAATAAACATATAGAGAGCACGTATGGCAAGTCGCCATTTTGATCTAATCTCTTTTGAGTGATTGAATTCAACTGAAATCGCAGAAAAGTAAACAACGGCATCAGATTTTGCCTCAGCCTACATCTACGTTTCGCTAAATCTTATTGAAATTAGCTGCCAATTTTTCAGTACCGTATCAAGCAATCGATTCAAAAAAATGATAGTGAAAATCAATTTGCTTCCATTGAGCTCGTCACCTCCTGAAGCTTTTCATAAAGAGGCTTGGTTCTCCTCACTATAAACTTTCCTGAATGGACTTATACATAGAGGCTATTTAGAGCTGCTAGTCGCCACTTCTTTTTCGATAACTCTTTGTTGCTATATCTTTATGGTCGCCGCTGAAAAGTGGCTTAAGAATTACTGTAAAGACGATTCTTTGACACCACCTGAAACATTTCACAACAGAAACTTTGTCCATTGAACCGCGAGAGGATGACAGATAAAAATGATATTGTGACCATCATCAAGAGCCTCAGATTTCGAGGCCCTAAACTTCATTGTCTTTGCTTAGATAAGAAATTATGTTACCGGTAACCTCATTCATTGTAACTTCAAATACGAAATGACATCAATTGCAAATGACTAAGCTGATTCAACATTAACATCGATACGGAACCTGGAGCGGCCTAAAATGGGTTTCTTCTTTAATCTTTGAGGAAAGGGGTAGAAGGTAAAGGAGGAGGTATGGATGAAGTTTGCAGATAATAGCAATCATGTCATAAAAAACCGTGAATTAAAATCACAACAATTAACTGAAGGAGCTTTCTTGAGGTTTTCATTCTTTTTACATATCCGGAGGCTCGGTGGACGGAAGATAAGCATGGGGAACAAGTGGCATTAAAGAAGGCGCTTCCCCATCAAAAATCCTGCACAGAAACAATATCAATGAAGTAAGGGAAAACTTCATGTTGAAAAATTCCTCTAATTTTCAGGTACTAATAGATTTGCCATTTTTTGCGACAGCCCTGCCAATTACTGCATTACCCATTCCTAGATGTCCTTTAAAATTATTCATCGACCGATTTTTCTTAAGACATATTTTCAGGGATTTTTTAGTGAGCTAAATAAAGCCCTTGGTATCTTTGTTTCCCAAGCTCGTTGTTATAATGAATCCATGTTTTTATCTACAATATGCATTGCCAATGGCTGTTGAGCAAGAAATTATCGATAAAAAAGGAAGTAAGGACGATGGATATTTTCGGCTTCACTGCATCAAGGTTTTATTCAGACGTGTGGATCTGATTGAGAGCTAAAAAAGTTCAAACAATGTTAAGGTTTACTCAGTCTGCATCGATGGATCAAGATTTGGCTTATCGACAATCTAATCTGATTGCACGAATGCGTTCCCAAGAGATCTGTGTATTTTGTGAAGCATTCTCTCTTGAACTAATTACGCTCACAAGAGACTTAACGGGATTTCCTTATCAACAAGCAGCTATGAATACAATAGAAAATGAATTCATTCAACCGTGAAAGATTGCATCTTAAGTAAATTTAGCAATACCACCGAGTGATTGTACATGAGACGGGGATTTCACGATTTCAAATATCTCATTATGGCATTTCCAAACTTCAATTTTTATTCCTAAGCAAGTAAGCAAGAATTTTAATAACAATTGCTCAATTCTGGTCGATTTTGCCGGGCACTTTGGAGCGAGCAGCCTTTTCCGATAAAAATGGCTGAAAACATTCCAAAACTTTATTTTAACATATTCAAAGACTAATTTGAAATCATGCAATGCTCTTCAAGATGCAAGGTGGGCAACGAAATTACAGAAAAGAAGAAACATTAAGGAAAGAATCGTTTCTATGATGATGAAGAAGAAAAAGAAGAAGATAGAGCTGGCGTTTTCCTTCCTCCTGATTCTTCCAACTGTTTTCACCTCAGGACTAATTTTCATTCATTTTACTTAATACAATTAAGGAGGGTAGCCCTTCAGTCGGAGCTGATTTACAAGGAGGCCTTCACTTGAGAACATTAACTACAATCGATCTAGAATAGTAAGAATCAACAAAATAATACTGCTGAATTTCTATGGATAAACGTAACTGCAATATTAAACAAAATGCTAAGAGCGTGAAAAAATTTTCATAGCTCTTGAAAATAAAAATAAAAATATCGATACAAGATAACTAAACTCTAAATAGATTGTTAGCTGCAAATAGGTAATTGGTAGTTAGCTGGCAATGAAGGGAGATAAGGAGATGTACTGGCCAACGTAAATCCCAAGGCAGCAACTCAGAATGGTGCCTCGTAATGAATGAGTTCCCAACACTCGTCTCGAAAATGGGACGCAACTTTGCTTTTCTACCCCTCCCTCTGATTATTCTTGCCTGTATTTCTATTCACCTACAAGCATACTCAAAAAGAATGAATCAATTAATTATAGTTGAGCTGTGCTAAAAAAATTAATATTTAATTGTAAAGAGCATATTTTTTTGAAATGAGAGAATTTGTAGATGGTAGATGCCTGCAATTTCATATTTTTCTATGCTGAGAGATTGGTGGAACGATTCATAATCACATCGGAAGCCGATCTATGAACTCACAGGGAAAGAGCAGCTGCTGATTCCAATAGACGAATATAATTGTCACTGTGAGACCTGCATTCTGCAGAGTAAAGCTGCAAAGGCTATTCATTGTGCTGTATGAAAATGTGCTTGCTACATTAGCACGTATCTGTAAAAATGAAATCATTTCAAACAATTTGTTTCAATCGTTTGAACAAGAGATGCATTATCGCTCCGTAACGATAAAGCAACCTGTAGCCACAATTAAAGGCCACCAACAATTATCAATAGTTTCTTTTTTAACTTGGCTTTCCTTTTTACTAATTTTTCCGACTTTTCTCTGCTCACCTATTCATTTCACAATGGCGTCTTTTCTCAGCTGACATTGTCGCAGCATTTTCTACGAAATTCAGAGCTCTTTCATGAATACAAGCTGGCAAGAAGGAGAGGCGAACTTGATGAATTGGCTACCATGCAGCTCTCTATTTCAAAATCGAAATGCACTTGTTGTCACTGACAGGAAAGATAGATCAGATATATTTTTCTTCTTTCTGAGCCATGTCGGAGTCTGACGCCCGTTATAAATCTTGCGAACCCTAGTGAATCACCAGCAAAAAACAAAATGGTTACACAGCAACCCACAGCCGACACCAGGGCCCCCATATATGCCAGTCTCTGTCTTCCCCCTCCTTTCTTCTTCAATCTTCCCTTGAATCGTAGTTTTCAGTGCTTTGATTATGGCCTATAAAGTCCCATAGCCGTACCAAATTTGATCATTGTTAAATACATTACAGACACTTCAATCAGACACTCGGAGATGAATGAGTTAATTTCGATAAACGGGCTTTGACGATTGTTTATGATTCAACCAATACAATTGTGCGCAATCCACTATCAAAGATTAATGGCAATTTGGTGTTAAAAGATCTCCCCATTAAAGCGTTCATTGCTGGTTGAGCAAGAGAAAAGCAGTTTAAATATCGTGCTAAATTCATAAAAATTGCTCTGATTTCAATTATTTATTGAGCTGTTTACTGGTGCTTTCACACCAGCTCATTACTTAGAAGCGTGCTGACGTCCGGAAGCAAACAACACCATGAATGGTTTCATGAATTATGAAGCGCCAGTTAAAAATTGAAGATGATGGAAACAAAGTCATTGCTGCTACCAACCACAAAAACAGTATCCAACGAGTCCACTCCTTCTTTTAGGCCATTAGATATACAACCTCTTTTACTCCTTTTAACAAACTTTAATCATTGATGTATATTTAAGAAAGTAGAACTTTGATGGTGTGCTATATCTAGAGACACAGCAAACGAAAATTTCAAACAAATTTGAAACGCGAAGGAATACTGTATGTGAATAGCATTTCTCCAACAAACCTAATTGTCTTAGTTGTTTTGATATCCAAACTAATTACTTATGACTTCATATTGAAGAATGATTGTTGTTAAAATCATTGGTCTGAAGCTGGAAGAATTCAGGCAGGTCTTTCCTCATGAAATGTCGTTATCCAGGTCAAACAATTATATACAAACACATGAACAGATATTCGGTACAGGAGCAAAATGCATCGGCAGTGTATCTCTCTGGAATGGTCTTGAATCTTTTTAAAAAATTTAAGAAAAAATAGAACTTCCTTAATCTCATGATATAAAGGGAAATCCTGAAGCTTTTAATTGCAGCACTCAGCACTGAATTTGATATTAAAAAACAAAAAATGTGCATAAAGCAGGTAGAAGACCCATTTTGTGGAAATTCCTAGATGATTATAGCCCCCCCTCGAATATTGACCAAGGGAAAAATAGATAGAAGGCTAAACCCCCTCCAGCTCTATATATTTAGCTAGAAGGCATCGTCATCATTTTTGCAAACTCATGTGGGACGTTTTGAATATAGAAGAAGGAAATTTCGATTTATTTCAAGCTGACGTCACTCTTTGAATCTATTTCACGTGCACTGAAGTTTTATCTTCCTCCCCTGCCATGCTCACAGCCAGGAGTCCGAGATATGTGAAGTAAAGAAACGATCTTTTATCCTTGATCAATGAGCGATACAACCAACCACCAGTTATTAATTCTATTCATTTCGTCTCGTGTCGTTTTTCTATTCATCTTTGCAATGACGTCATATCATGAGTCATTTATTTGGCATTGCTCAAGTGTTGTGTTTTGTCCTACGGGCAAGGATTCAGTGGACAGATCTGATCTTATCGTACATCATAAAACAGCTGAGCTAACAGAAAATTTTTGGCTTCCAAAATGTGAACAAACGTGTCCTATTCTGCTCCTCCGTATATACAGCCACTGCTTTTACAACATAATGCAATGAAAACCAAAGCATCTTGTTATCAAATAGAGCTCTCTTGTGTCCCCTTGGTGTGACCAAACATAATGGCTCTACCAAGCAGTCTTAACAGCATTCATTGCAAAGTAATGAGCTGGCTTGTTGTCTCAAAATAGAACTTGATTTACAGAGATCGCTGTAAACTTATCGGCAGGCGTCAGTTGCGAAACCCACGTTCATAAGATGGCCATTCACGTCACTTCGTCATTATACCGATGAAGCATTGGTCTTGTTTTCTTTTGCAGTGTGAACACGGGTTTTTGTGAGGTGATTTCCCGTTGCCTTCCCTACCGATGGTGACATTATTGTGGACTGTTTAGAGAAAATGAAGTGATAAGACAAGCAAAGGCGGATATGAAAAAATGATGGAAACGAGTTGCTTT
The DNA here is from genome assembly GCA_964026355.1 of Pseudorhiza aurosa. Classification (NCBI taxonomy): domain Eukaryota; kingdom Metazoa; phylum Cnidaria; class Scyphozoa; order Rhizostomeae; family Lychnorhizidae; genus Pseudorhiza; species Pseudorhiza aurosa. The sequence continues at coordinate 1,573,993 of OZ032117.1, read as the reverse complement.
TCCGTTCAAATTGTTACTTGGGTTAGACATATTCTCGTCTCCATTATGATTTCTCGTTCCTGGACCTCCCTCCCATCCGTCTCTTGTTACTCCATGTTGATGATAGACCTACAGGGACTAGAAATCTCTGGTTTCATCATCATCCAAAATTCTGCTTAATTCAGTTAGGCCAAGATCCACTTTGTATGAAATTTCATATCTCCGTTTCATGACGATGCAAGCGTTTTCATTCCGAAACAATAAACCAGACTGCTTTATTTATGCATTATTGATGCCCGCTTCAATGAAATGATAGGACTAGGTAATTGCTCGGGAAGACTGATAAAATTTTGATCTTAGATCATAAGCCACATTCCTTGAAAACAGAAGAAAGTGGTGATAGGGTGAAAGCCAATTTCAATAAATCACAGAGAGGGTCTGACAGATGTTTCTTAAGACGAGATCTTGTTTGCTGTGACTGGCTAAATATTTCATGTAAGTCGCACTGAAACAATTTGTGTGAAGAGATTTGCTGAAAATATTCAGCGCAAATCGGCTTTTGCTCTAAAGAAAGTTTCCTAAGCTATGTATTATTGATTGGCAAATGGATACTTGCTTGATTTCACACTGTTGTGGCGATTCCGGAGGCTTAATGGATACAAATAGAATTATCGATATGAAAAAAACTGTTTAGAGGCGGATGAGTTTTTCTTGTTCAGCAATGAAGCTAGGAAAATCGAATACCTTAATAAAGAAGAAGATGTCTCAAAGAAGAGCAAATGGTGATAATAGCTAATGTCTTAAGTAGGCAGCTTGTCTAATCGAGCCAAAGTTCAATTTTAAATCAGGGTCTGCTATAAATGAAAGCCGTGTGGAAGTTAGAATACTTGAATTACAATAGAAAAGAATCGTAAGAACCACTGCTTTTATGAAAATAAATTTGCACGAGAAGTCATCGATATAAAGCTTTATTGAAGTACTATTTTGAAGAGGAGCAAACTTTTGAGCTTAGTTGTTGATGCTGATACAGCGTTCCAAAGCAGACTGTATTGAATGTGTTTTTCCTAAAGCTGCTGATATGCCAATGTTTAATGGTGACTGGTGATAGTCGAAGAGAGATGAAACATAAAAGAGACCTTGTTAGGCCACGAGAATTTAATAGTTCTTCTTACCATGATAAGTTGAAAGTCTAATTTTGTAAAAGGATTTTAAAGGCAAACGAACGACCAATCTGCTTGGGTAAATAGAATTAGCTGCGATCAATTGGTCACCTTAAAACTATTAGCAAATAGAAATGCGCAGTTTTTATCGAATGACTAATGCTTCATGGCAGTCCACAGACCATGATGTAATATTGCATTCCAAGTCATTTGTTATGATAAGCTTACACAAGAATCGTTGTGCAACAGGTTACTGACAAAGGAATAACTTTCACTGCTAATTTGGTCCTAGCAACTGTACAGATCTTAGAAGATCTCATGACCCATTCACTGTGATTACACAGATGCCAAGGTCTTTAACAACTGAACTTGGTGTCTCTATGATGGGAGATGCGATGCATCAACAAGCATAAGCTAGCAGTGAACCTTTTTCATCGTAAGTACAAGCAAAACAAATTCCAGGAACCAAGTAGCTTCCGTACCGAGAACTTAATCTGATAGTGCAAACATATTTGAATGTGAAATAACAATTCTATCAAAATTGTGTGAGAAATCTTCATAATGATAGCTTTGCATATAGGAACTTTTCGCAAAACTTGGAAATTGCAAAGCTGATGAGGATTCAATGCCGCAAGTGCCAATGCTGTCAAAGGAAACCGAAGAACTACTACAGTGAATGTCGGTACAACAGACTACGGGCATCCATCTTTAACCATCCGTTAAGCTAATTATACTAGCCAGATAAGCCTTGAAATTGCTTTTACCAGAATGCATTGCTTTGAATTTGCAAGAACTGGCAAAAAATGTTGCTAGAAATATTCATTTCACGCAGAAATCTCCTTTGTTTGGTAAGGTTTGGTAAGAACACGTTAAATATTGTCCGCAGTTTTAAAATTCTCAACCACAAAGTTAAGAGTTGAATGACCTTGGAAATAGCAATATTGTTATTTTGATCATGCACTATGGATGCCTGAAAAGCAGGAAGTTTCGACAGCATTTCCATGTCTCCATCTAACCTGCAAGGAGCTTGCTACAAAGTAATGATGATCTGGTTTCATATATCATATTATTTGAGTCCTAGATTTCATCGGTGGAAGTGCTTAACGCTATAGAAGACGCTTCACGTTTTACGCAAATGCTTCATCTCAAAATATTTGCGTACACAAGATTGAAATTTTGGAGAATTGTTGATGGATAAAGATGAACGGATTGCGTGGAATTATTCATCTTATTGTTTTGTTTGATCAAATCTAGAAGCGAACTCACATCCCAGCTTGGATGGAATAACCATGTCTGCTTTATTAAGATTTAAGCAAGTGACGTCTTTCGTACTCACCTAGAATTCCAGCATGAGAATTCTCCAAAAATGCAGCAGCGACAATTAGAACAAACAGTTCGGGTTGTATCCGGCAATACAAACGCATACTTCCGCGATTATCTTGTATACAAAATCAGGTATTAAGGACAGGTTCATTGTAAAAGCATCACGATACAAAAATGACAAGCAAGCAACGATCTAGAACGTTTCTATTTCAAAAACAACAAGCCGCGCAGATTCGATTTTCATTTACTTCTTTCCCGCATATTTATCTTTTCCCTAGGACTCAGACATTACAGTTTGCTTCGAAAGACGAGTAGTATTGGCTACTGGAAACCTGTGCTATGAACATCAAAGTTAGTCGTAACAGGTGCTCCCATTATCTGCCTCCCCTGATCTCCGATTGGTTTGCGTCAGTTATCATGTGATCTGTGACACCATCTGCTATTGGCCTATTGCATTTATTCAGAACACGTGTTCGGCGCTCGTTTCAACCATGCTATTGCAACTAATTTGATTGTGCCTAGGACTGATACTGAAGCTATTCACCACCAGCTAATGCCACTTGATGGCACGCATTTGAAAATTCCAAACTGAGGTGAACAAAATATCGTAAGCATTTTGCATCAAGCAATCATTTTAGTTGCATTGGAGCAAATGGAAACTATTCCGTTCATCAAATCTCTTTACCTTTCAAAAAAGTAAAAGCGCTTGGAATACATTTCTCCACAAAGAACTGCTCTACTAATGATAGAAGTTAGTCACAGAAAGGTGAATTGAGATAAAATTTAGCGTTAAAAATCAATTAGAATTTTCTTACATTAGAAACTTTCTTCCCCAAGTCTGAATCGCATGGCTAGCAATGGATGCTAAACAATTTATAAAGTTTTGATACTCTTTTCATGCGTTTTGATACTCTTTTCATGCTTACATAGGGATTTTTCCTTTTGTTATATTAGCTGCCTTCGCGTGTTAAAATCATCAAAGACATTGATAAAGGATAATTTTTTGCATCAAAAAGTAGAATGAAATGAAGTGACAGCTCTTTCCCCCGGTTATTTTCTCTCAGCTCTTTCTCTCTTTCTATCACTCATTCTCTCGCTCATTCTCTCTCGCTCACTCAATCAGTCATTCTCTCTCTCTCTCACTCACTCTCTCTCTCTCTCTCTCATTCTCTCACACTCACTCATTCACTCACTCACTTACTCACTCTCTCTCTCATTCTCTCACACTCACTCACTCACTCAGTCTCCCACACACGCAGACACACCACACATACACACACACCACACACTCACACACTCACTTTCTCTCTCTCAGCACCCTTGGCTCTCTCACTCAGGCCTGTATTTAAGACATCCTTACTAAAGAGTATAAAGCAAAGGTCAAATGACATGGCGGCCGTAGAAAAAATATGTCGTCTGTTTCTAACATCAAAGCAAAGAGACTGTGTTGTTTTACTGTGAATCATCTGTAGCGAATGGAGCAAAGTTGCATAAAAACCTTTGCCGTATTTCCACGTTGCATATCAGAAGATGATCAAAACAGAAGGATTTTGCTCGCAGAGAAACTAATCTCTGACTTTAAAACAGTAGCAAATACTCGCCTTTTGTGGCCAGCATCCTTAAGCTTAATACTATTCTGTATATCGGTTTAATGCTGTCATTTTGAGGCAGAAATGCAACTACAAAGCAACCTATTGGCAGGTGCATATACAATTTCTTCAACCTCAACTAATCCTTTACTGTAAGAGTGAGGCTGTTATATTGTTTTGCAAAATTTCACGATCTGCAGATTGATTCTTTGTAAAAAATATGACACTGCATGCCTCTCATCCTGCATAATTTCTAATTTCCTTTTATTTTAAAAGTACGTTCAAAACTCTTTATAAAAACCAGCAAAACATTAGGTGCAAATATACTGATGATTGTACTAGTGATCAAGATTAATTCATCATAGTTTTTGCTCAAGTTTTAGACAAGCATTGCATAAATTAATGAAATAAACAATTAAAAAAATATCATCATACACCGATTTATAATGCAATAGGTTCCAAATAAAATCGGCATGTAGGAAAATTCTGAGCAATCTTTTAAGAGAAATAGATATAAAATCGAGAATAATTAAGGCAGCCATGAAGAGATATACTGACATGTCATGGATGGGATGAGGACAGTGATTCGTAATGATAAATCGTTAATGAAGGATAAACAACTGTGATTACAATCATCAATCAATTGTGCGAATGATTATTTGCTGACGACGGTCGATATTAATGATTCATTATGATTATTGATTGAATCATGATAATTATTCATTATGATGTAAGCGAACTTGATTATGATGATTGCTGATAGTAATTTAACAGGATTACTACTTGTGATGTTTTTGATCAGTATGGTTGAACCAGTGATGCAACTCGATTGGATGATGATGATTGCTCATAGTGATTTTCGATGATTATTGCCTATGATTACTTAATGATAGATGTCATGACGACAATCTTTGCACTAAGAATCAACAGTGGAACAATGCTTTGACCTGGATGAAGACTCCACTTTGTGACGTCATGGAACCTTAATCGGAAATCATATCTTTGGCTTGGTTTGGAAACAATGCCGTGTTTCCTTTCGCTGAATTTTGATATACGAATCAATCCTTCATCTGATATCGCTGAAAGTAGATGCAAGGAGATATCATTCATAATTTTTACGATTAACTTGGCATTATAAGCAACTTTATTGTAATTGTGACTATAATCATTTATAACGACGCTGGTAGACGATTTTCAAAACATCGCTACCTTCTGAATGATCTAGCATCCAAATACCGCCACGTTAGATTTGATAACTTTCCAAAGATCCTTTTGGAATCTTTAAACAGTCTTGTGATTCGTTCCTTCAGACGTGCAACGATCTAGCTGTCAATCGAAGGCATATCAGAAATATCAGTTAATCAATCAATTCCTTCATATAATCATTCACACAACTTACTACACATTCTGCACGTGCAACAACCTTGGACTAACCCGGACCTTCTATAGTATCAATAGTTCTATTCCGTCCTTAAGCTCTTTCTGTTAAAATTATACATCTTTCTCTGCTATTTTTCACTCTTCTTTTTAGATGCAAAAACGCACATGCAATTAAGCCATTCAGATAAAAATTAATAGAGGGATTTATATTTATATGTTTAGCCTAGATATGTCAAAATAAAGTCTAAAAAGGATATTGTTGTTTATATTATCATTATTATCATTGTCACATTTCTATTTAGTTTGTTCCTATAATCTTCATTTTATCTCAATGTTTACGAATTCTTTTCTCTCTTTCAGTTTCTCTTTCCATTTTAATTTAAGTAAAAGTCACATGCGTCTGATTGCACAGGTGTTTCGTCTGTTCGATCAAACAAGAAGGATCTCATAGCATGTGCTCAACTTTACATGCTCAAAATGCATTGCTCAGCATGAACCAGTGTCAAAGAGTAAAAGGAATACCAAGTCAACTCGCAGGGATTCCCGGAATGGATCTCTTTACAAATAGAACAGTCAATTTTGACTATATTTAACTCTACTGAGTATGAACTGTCATTTTGTAAGTTAGACTATGCTTTATCAATACTGATTTTGCAAGACAGAACACTTTAGCAGTGGATGTTTTTTAATGGTAAGGCAATTGCTCCTTGGTCCTACATTATGTGGCATGAGTTCACCTCCAGCTCAGCTTTCACTGAGAGTGAAGGAATAGCCATCTCTTTGATGCCATCTCTCTGGTGATCTCTTTCTGGTATTGGAATCTTCACGTGTGGCTACGTCGAGAAGCAGGACCTAGACACACGGAGAAGCGTCGATTTAGAGTTTCCTAAAATCTTCTTTCAGATGCTATGTGGCCAGCATTAAAAGAGAACATGTTTAATCCAAGTATCATTTCCACTTTATTAATTCACATCACCTTACTTATTGAATCATTCTGTCGAGCAGACTAAAACTGATAACGTATCACGATTCCGTGCGTTTAACACAGCAAGTTAGTGCAACAGCCTATCCGTGCGCACTGCTGCACAAAAAAGTTATTACTTCAAAAAGCCGACAAGCTCCGTCCTCCTTGCATTCGATCATGCTAAATCATTCCAAGTCTTTTAAATGTCGTGCGTTTTTTAATCTGAATTCAAAGACTGGAGATCCGTGTAAGTCTTCTTGATGCAGGCCTGCCCTTTTCCCTAACCACCTGATCTACAAGATCACCTGGCTCTTGAACAACCTAGACACCTTGGTGAAAAATTTTTCCTTTATTAATCTGTTGCTACGTTCTTGAATTAGTCTTTTTTATGAAAAGGGTTTTCTAGCCGACCATGTGTCTACACGTGAACTTATTTCAAACCATCCATTAGTCGGTATCTTTAGCAACAAGAGATGTTTACTAGCAGGTGATATCAAGTCGTACTAGGAAACACTTTTTGGCAGAAAAGAGAGATTTTCTTTTGTATATAAATGATCCCGACATTCTCAACAAATATAACAATGGCATTTTGAGATAGTGGTGAAGTCAATAGCTTTCCTGCTAATTGCAGGTGCCCGCCAGACTCGTCAGCAGAATGGCCTTTACTCTTGAACCCTAATATCTCACGAGTTCCTCTGTCACAAAATAGCATCTCAAAACGAAGAAAGCATGGAATGAGTGTATACTGTCGGTGCTGCATCGTTTACTAACCTATGCTATCGTATCGCATCCTCCGATCCACTGAGCCATCTTTGCTAGAAGCTTGGTCAGTCATTGATTGCGTCGCTTGTACACTCCTGTCATCTATGTTAATATGCTACTACATAATCAAAAGTGTTGAGCATCACACACAAAAATACGTGGAAAATTTTATAAACTTAAGATCATAAAACAGCCTATGTTATTTCTCCCAGTGGACTTAGGTATAACAGTAACTGCTCCGAAATGAAGATTCGGTGCGATTTCTACTATTATTGCTATTGAGTTGAAACATGTTTCAATGTAAATTAAGGGAGAGCGTTTCAATCCAAACCTTTTATTCTGCTATGATTTCTTTGATTCGTTCACCATATGTTTTCCTTCCATCCAAACATTAAAATGATTTCATTTTGGCTGCTCTTTTTGGACCAAGTTTATGACTAACCTTGTTGTCTCAGGCTTACCTCCGCCTTAACCTTGTTTTCATTCCTCTCAACATTGCATTTAGTTAATGATTCGATTGGTCATCGTTTATTTTCTCATCGCTCAAATTTATTCATTTACTGTTTACTTACTCATAAAATTATCTCATGCTAGTTACAATTCCTATCAACTCTTACCTTTTAATCTCCGCATGTAATATCGCGGTGGTTTTGGATTTAAGCGGGAGAGAGTGGTAATCAAACTTCAACTTTGATGTCTCTCTGTAGCCATGTTCCTCAAGCGTCATACAAACGCAGAGAAAACTACTCTTTGTCATTTTTTCATCTTTCTACCACTTGAGTCTTACTGCCGTCTTGTTTTCGCACATTTATTTCTATTGTAAAATCGTCGATCCCCTTAGCTATTAAAGGAGGAAACTTTGTTTGACAAAATTATATTTCTGCTACAAGACTGCAGTCAAACTCTGTCTAATTCGAACTTTCTGGGAGATCGTCAAAATGTTCGAATTACAAAAGTTCGAATCAAAGAGATTCGACTGATGGAGGTATTTTGTTAGGAGATTTTCAAATGACCTGAAATTTTGTTCGTATTAGCAACATTTCGATTCAAACGAGTTCGAATAAGATCGGGTGCGCTTGGATATTTAAACATTTTTCATCACACCCACTATCGGCCTTCTTGTTTATGCACAAGTGAATACGAGAAGGCTGGTGAGATTAGCAATGTCTGTGACATGTTGTGTGAAAAACTGTACACGCAATTCGATTCATTACCAAGGATAATTTTCTGAATTTATCTCGTTCTGACATATTTATGTTATAGATGTGAATTAGCGGGCATGCGAAGAGGACATGCGAAGAGCTTCTGGATGATCTGCAAAGAAGAGGAATGAGGATAGAAGAGGTGATGACGAAATCGAATCGAAATCAAAATCGAAAGATTTCGGAAAAAGTAGAAGATGATGGAGCCGATAGCAAGGAGAAATGGAATAAGATTAAGCGGAGGAGCAAAGAATAGTTTTCTGTCTTTCTGCAGCTTGCTACATTTCAAAAGCGCCCACTTGTTCGTAGCTTTGAACAAGGCTGCAAATAAGCTTTCAAAAGTTAGCCATGTCATTCACCTAAAATATTCATTACATACATAAGCTTGCAAAGCACAAACATTGAGTCATATGTATTCGTGTTTGCAATGCGTGACGTGAAAAACAGTCCACCGGTGTGTTCAGACAATAAATACGGGCCAGCTGCCAAAACATACATAAACATTTTCTTGATCGGCTTTCACAAGAACAGATCTTCGTCAAGAGGCTGTTATTTTTACAATCAAAAGTAAATTCCTACCCGAGCAGTGAAACACGTTTTTTTAACAAAGACAAACGGAAATAAAACTAGCTGTTTTTGCTTTCAGACCGTTTTTATACCAAAACTGACTTGCGGTAGCAGCTCGGCAGTTTTTCCCTTTCAAACAAAGGTGCTTACTCTTCACAAATAATTCACATAAGATCACAAATCAACTATGACATGCCAGCTATGGTTGAATGCTTGTCTGGGAGTAACGATAGATACCCTGACTCAACAGCAGTTCAAATTTATGCAAATTTCATGCAAATTTTATGCAAATTTCATGCAAATACTATCGAACGCTGATTTGTTATGCAACTGGTATCGCATCCCAAGTAGCTTGCTACCATGTCGACTGTAATACTCTCGCAATGCTTTCTTAATAATCAACAAAGAAATTGACTCACATTTTGATACATACCATTAAGATTCGTTAATCCCAGAACTTGCGTCTTCCTTTGTTGGGGCTTTGTATAGGCCACCATGGCCTTTCCTCAACATAACCCACTAAAAAAAAAAAAAAGAACTTTTCCAACCAGAAAACTAACAAAATCTGCCCCATTTACTTTCGTATGCTGGCTAATCGTGTCAGCTGAAATTTTGATAATCCTGCAACGAACAATGCATCAGTGTTCTCTTAAGCAAACCTTGTAAGAAATACAAATTTGATTTGCAGACAGATAACAGCACATGGTCTGCATTAGTGAATTGCAAGTATAAGAACGTAAACATTGCACATAAAGCGGAGATATTACTTCGATCTACTAAATATGTTTTCATCCGACAAGTGAAAAGTACATAAATAGCCCTAACAATCTATGAGATTTACAGCCCTACCCACTTGAAAGCATATGAAGTTCGCGATTGGTGCAAACGAGTGGCTACCTATTCTGACTGCCTGTTCACTGATACCTGCGAGACCGGATCGTCAGTTCGTGGGAGAAGCACAATCTGGAACAGTCTGGCAAATAGTATGAAGAACTCTCAGCATTCACGACATGATTCAAATATTGACAGAAATAGACGGGTGAAAGTTGCACATGCAACAATTGCTTATAAATATGTTTGGAAATCCCTTGGTAGACACCAGTATGCAGGTAAATTTTGAATTTTTCCTAATATCATTGCAAATACTTCTGTGCAGATAGTTGGTTGTAATTAGTTATAAGGATGGAAGCTTTTGTAAATACCAACTTTAAAGACATATCAACCCACATCTAGACATAACTTAATGGTCACGCTTCGTCAATTGTTCGACGTTTTACATCCTAGTGAGTGTCAGATAAAAAGATCTTCGATGTGACGGACATATTTGTTCCCCCATTATGCCCAATAATGACTATATGGTATGCAAATTAAGCTCGTCAACCTACAAACTAGAATCAAATCAATCATCGCTTGCTTACATTCAATAAATTATCTTTATTGAAAGCCAAACCAATAAATTAAAGACAGTACCAAGAAATTTATGAACTTCATTGGGGGAATCAACAATTGTTTCAGAGCCTCGCAGTTACATTCAACTGCAGCCACGTTTTTCTCTGCAATGAAGAATAGCATTTTAATAATGCAAAAATTTTTATATCTAGAATGCAAGGTTACCTTCATTAATATTGAAGGGGGTGAGAGGAAAAACCACATGATAAGATTTACTGTGGTTTCCATGATCTGAAACTCCTTAGCTACAACAGCAAACTGACAAAAGCAGACAGCATTTGTATGGCTGGGAATTTCTCCCTCTGAGCCGAGCAGGGAGTGGGGACACTCAGTGGCTCAACATCTCATCCAGAATAAGAGATGGATCAGGCAATTGGCAATGCGTCCAGTGTATCTAAACCTTTTCTCTGTGCTACTCAAAGATTGGTACAACGCATTAGGATAAGGCATTCACTTGTTCCATGATCATTTCACTGAGTAGAATCCTCGACCTTCCCGCTTGTCCCTGTCTAGGGCCTCGCAGAATTGAACGATTCTAGTGTACTGCTGAATGGCGTCTGGGAGTAAATTTTCAGTACTTTCAAGGTCTCTCTCACCCGCAAAATCTCCAATGCGTTATCGGCGTCTGTCTTTCTTGAGAACTGAAGAATTACTGAAAATCCGCAAAATGGGAGGGTGATTTCACTAATTCAGATGTGGAATGATTCCTTGTTGCAATTAAGTCATCGACGTACAACATGGTCTAGCTAAATACAAGCAGCGGAAAACGTAATGCGAAATGAGATAATTGTATTTGGACGACAAGATTGGTGTTGGGATGCAAATAGCAAATCAACACCAGAATATGTAATTACATTAAAATTCTAAACACGGAAAAAGGGAATTAGCTGGGCTGGGCAAAAGAATTCTGAATTTTTCATTGAAAATTAGTTGCTTTTACCTAATTGCATTTAATGGCCTAAATTTTATTTACATCCAAAACAGAGCTTGTCACTCAATTACAGTTGACAGTTCTGAAAAAGTTTTAGCTAAAATACCAATTACCTCGCTACGTTTGAAGGAAGGACTTATTTACACTGCGACTGTACATAGCCATGCATACATGAACATTCATATACATAACCATCATCATCATCGGTCGGGTAGGCCTGAATCATCACCACTCAGCGCAACGTGCTCCTGTCGGCCATCACCAATCCCAATTCTTGTCTCGTCAACCCAGTGTCGTCCTCCAGCAGCGTGACGAAGTCGAGATTTGGATGACCATACATGCATAGCCATGCCTAGTATCAATGCATTGCATACATGCTTTGCAGACATAGCCATACATTCGGCCATACATACAGGCATACATACAAACTGGGGTTTAACCCGTTCGAGATTCAAATTGAAACGGATTGGAAATCTTTGCTTCGTTGTACATTTTCTGATGAGAAGTCTCTGGTCACTAGAAGACAAGGCGATTTGCTTGCTGCATGCCTGGTCTACCTTGCATGCGATAAGGCACAGCGAAGCTATGCTTGTCGAGCTGTGTTCCGGTATTTCCTCTTCATGTCACCATCGATAATGATTCGAAAACGCCTTGCAGGAAACTCGCCTTACTACAAGTGACAATCAAGTCCGGGCGTCCCTTCACATCTGACCATCGGATCTGTTATCAGGCGGTATGCAATCCTAACACATAACCATCGTGGATCGACTGATTTTCAGACAAACGATATCCATAGGAATACCAAGTAGCAAGAGAGGTTGGTGGTGAACATAAAGACATTTTGTCTGGCAGGATGCTTAAATGTGTCGTAAATAAGGCAACATTAGTGACGTGTTAAAGATTGATTCACAACGAGGTCGGTGGTGAGGCCAATGCTGCTTATGATACTCAGGGGGCATAGGGTGACCAATGGTAGAGGTTAGCTGTAAATAGCGTAAGAATCTTTATTGGTTTATAACCTGTCTTGGTGATTCCTATTGGCTCTCGACAGCGTATGGCTAGGGTACGGGACCCTGAGGATTTGCAAGGCCAATTGACGTGAATCCGTTGTCAATTTTTTAGACTTGCACATCACTGCCATCCAGACAATGGAGAACACGCGTCTTTGACATGACATAAGCTCAGAATCATGAATTAGATCGAGGACAGGGGAATTGACATGGACAACTTGAGCAGCAATCTCCACAAGAAGGCCAGTATATTGACACATGATTCTTTCAGTCAAAACAGACAAAATTGACCTGGGGGGAATTCTTTCAACTCCTGAACAGTAATCGTTCTCATTAGATCACAACTTTTTCTTTACAATAGGAATTTTGTGTTTGTGGAAAAAATCCTGTTTCTTGGTTCCTTTTTCTCTCTTAATCGAGTAAGACAGGTAACCAATGAGCTAAGACGGATGTCATGCTCGGCTTGATGATCTGCGAAGAAAATTCGCAGAATTATTCCAATGCATCGCAGCAGGTGTGTTTGCGGAAACTGTGAGGCTGTATTTACAAAATAACTCAGAAATGATTATTCACCGGTCAACAAAAAATCGTAGACAAGAGACACCGCTACTCATATTGTAATCCAACCTGTTCGAGCGAAGAAAGTGACTTTCGCAGGGCTCAAAAAAGCGAAATTCATCTTTGGAACACAAGTGTTTTAAGTAGACAATCACAAGCGATTCCATATACTTAGCTAATTATTGATAGGGTTATACACAAGACTGACCTTTGTTGAAATTCGAGTTAGCAGAAGTCGTGCGTTACAGGGCAACGCTTAAGAACAGAAACTGTATTGAGATACGTCGTCCGAATAAACCAATGAGACAGAAAAGAGGACCAGATTGGAGAGGCAGTAGTTGCAAAGGGGATTTTTTTATTGGAATACGTAAATTCGTTAGCGAAAGATCGTCATCTAGCGTATAATGGCATCCTAAAATGATCTGGTTTGGTCAGTAGAGTTCCAGTCACTTCGTAAGGACTAAATGACAAAGCAAACCAAAGCAAAACGCAAGAAATTCGCTTGAAATTAAGCTTCAATTATTAGTAAAAATTCAAAACAAAAAAGTATGAAGAAAGCCGATCAAACAAGGGCCCATTGAGCTATTTGTCTCAAATTATACTGAAATGAATTCAGCTTAGATTTTCTTGGGGATGGAATGGTGCACCATGCTACAATGTGGTCTTGAATGACATAAAAGCAATCGGTTGATCAATTAATACAACTCTCTTTTGTGCAAAAAACCTGAACACGGATTGAGGTGGGTCAACGCAAGGAAATCTTTTGTAACGAGATTAGAAAAATGAGATCATTGTAGCAACGACGGTATCTGATTATCTTTCCCCTACGTAAGTGATAGTATCTTATCATATCTCTCCTAGTTTCACTAATCCCTACAAATGGCAGACACAAAGAAGCAACTTCACGAATTCTTCGATTCTTGACATATGAGAAGATTGGAGGGAACAAGGGGATACTTGAGGGAGATGACAAGAGATGTCACACCAACATCATCAAACTGCGAATGATTTCAAAAAGAAGGGTTTGTAGGTTTTTGCGCAATGGAAAGGAGCACGCCATGGCGAAACAGAAGTCTCCTGTAACCACAACCATTAATTGCACCACATGATGACCAAGGTCGCTACACAATGCTAATCACTTATAGCTAGAATTATAAATACGTCATTTCTTATCAAGGAAGTCCCTTGGCGCTTCTCTCATCTCCGGACTACACGAGCCTACACCAGATTGCACAACGTTCCTTATCTCCTCCGCATCATAGACTATCGAGTGCCTCTCCGCAACAAAGAGCCCGGAATCCCCGTTCAAACTCGTGCATTGCGTCATCGTTCTTAAATTTGGCGGCAAACATGCTTTCTGTCGGGGCTCCATCGGACACGTCAGCAGCGGTTTTCCACATCAAAGTTCGTACAGCTGCCTTCATGGGGTCTACTCTCATTCCACTTGTCAGCGAGTGGTTCGCTGCCAATTTCAACACCACCTCTCTCCTCATGATTAATCTCCCGGCTTTGGTGTGCTCATGACGCAACAGTTTTATCATACCCAACCCCCTTTCCTTCCACTGGTTCGTCGCGTGGCAAAACCGGTACAACTTGACTTTGCTTTCAAACACTGCTTCTTCCTCTTCTTCGCCCGATTTCGTTTCTACCCTCTCCAATTGCATGATTGCTTCTATACGTGCATCGTATTCTTCCGGTTCTTTTCCGGGCGAACCGAAAACCCGTGCTCCTGCATTGGCGAAACCCTTTCCTGATGTGTCTTTAAACGCGCTGTTTTCAATTGTTGCGAGCATCGAAAAGTCCAGTCCGGAGAAACCCGATCCAAATGTGCTAGTTTCTTCTTTTTTCTTGATGGTCGTTGAAGATGTTGAGGAAATCCCTTGATTTCCTGGAATCACAGTCGGGGAATTTTCCTGCTTCTGGGAACTTTCCGCTGGGTGACCACAAAAGGTTTCTTGTTCGACAATCTTCGCTGGTTCGTCATCCACCTCTGACTTAGCTTCTCGTCTCGAGAGAAAGTTCACACACTGATCGAAGGTGTCCGCAAATCTTCTCCCTATATCAACAGTTTTAAACTTCACCGTGAATGTCTCCTCTCTCGCTACGTCATCAGAAATATCTGCATTAGTTTTCCATACCCAGATCGTCTCTAATCCTTGTTTTGGTTTTAAATTCATGCCCGGTTGTATCAAATGATTTGCGCCTAGTTTAAACACTACATCTCTCCTCATGATTATTCTTGATGTGCTCTCATCATTGTTCCGCAAGATCTTTAGTTCTCCTACTCCTCTTTCTTTCCACTGATTACTATCCTTGTCTAATCTGTAAAGCTTGCACCGTTCTGCAAATTTCACTTCTTCTTCCTCTTCCCCACTTTTTGTCTCGGTTTTCACCAGAGAAACGATCGGCTTGAAGTTAATAAAGTCTTCATCGGTGGCCTCTCCTTCGTTCTCCGTGTCATCTTTGTTTTTGCTAAACAAAACATTGCCCTGTCCTTGAAAACCTTTCTTATCCGGAGTACTTTTGAATCCAGAGAACGCCTCGGACGGTTGCGATATCAGGTCTCCAAACGAAAGACGGCCAGTCATCTGGAAGCCACTGTCTACGTCTTTCACACTTGTGGCAGCATCGGTTTCCGTGCGTATAGCAACGCCCACTTGCTTCCTTCTCGGAACTGAAGATTCCTTCCTGGAATTGACCGCTGCGAAGAAGGTTCGCGGAAGAAGCAAAGAGTTAGCCAGCTCTAATTCTGCTGCTGTCGGTTCCTTCACATACGTAATCAAAACATCTCCAGCTCTCGTTGACGCATGCTCTGAGTCGTTATTTGAAAGGTCGACGAAATCAACGGCTTTTACAACGCGCTCAGCCCGTGAAGACGCTTTTACAACAGATTCATCATTCACTGCGTCTCTAATGGCTGCGTCGAATGCACTTTTAAAGCGGTTTGAGACATCTTCGCTACGGAATCTGATCGCTAACTTTTCGGGCTTTGGCAATTCGTCAGAGAAATCCGCATTCGTGAACCAAATCCAACTGTTTTTTGCTGTACTGTTCACTTCCAGTTTCATGTCTCTCGTTAAAATGTGATTAATCGCTACCTTTTTTACCTGATCTCGTCTCATCAGCAATCTGTGCTGACCTGTTATTTTGTGACGAAGGACTTTCACGTCACCTTTCCCGCGCTCTTTCCACTGTTTCATTCCGACGTCAAATCTGTACGCCTTTGCCCATTCACTGAAAACCACGATCTCGTTCTCCTCTCCAGTGAGACTCTCAACTTTCTCTAAAGAAACAATAGCTTCTGATGGATCAAAAACTTCCGCCTCCTCTGGCTTTTCCGGCGTTTTCGGAACACTTCCTCCATCTGTTTCATCACCCCCACCATCCTTGCTTGAAGCAACGTTTAACACCGGAGTCGGGCTTCCATCGCTGCTCCCACCCCAACTAAACACACCTCCACTTTTTAGGCTGAAGTCTTTTTTATTGTTAGCACTGAGCACATCCTCGACAGCCGAGTTTGAAAACGAAGTGAATGAAAAAGGGCCTCTGTTTGTGTCAGTTTTGGCCCACTCCAAACCAAAACCTCCACTCTTTTCATTTTTCTGGTCCAAAGAGGCAAGGCTTACTTCACTATTGGCAGCTTCTTTCTCTCCATCTGGTTTGCTAAACGTTCCTGCAGAACCCACCGAGAATACACTCGTGTTTAAGGTAGCATCTTGCTTGAAATCCGACTTAGAGGATGGTTCTATCGAGCCAATCGAAAACAGATTTGTGCTTCCGGTAGAGGGCCAGCTGAAGCCAGTCTTCGTTTGGTCGCTATTGTCCTCTTTGCTAGTTTCGCAGCTGCTTCCCATCGAAAACAAAGACGTGGCAGCGGGCCACGCAAAGCTACTTTTCGTAGAATCCTGAGAAAATGAAGTCACTGCAGTCCTTGTGTCTTGCGGAAAAGTGAACACGCTACTTTGTCCTTGATTCTTCGACAGGAATTGATCACCTGACCCTAAGGTTTCGACCGATGTGACACTCTTTCTCGATTCTTCGTCTTTCGGCTTCGTAACTTCCTCCTTCTGCACAGCGGTGTCCTTTATGCTGACACCTTCATCATCGTCGCGCTTTTTGACACTTGCACCGTCATAACACCGGTCTCTGGAGTCGATTTCTTCCTCTGTCAATTCGCCATCAAAGCAATCTTTGAATCTCTTCATGATTTCCTCATTCTTAAACCTAGCTGCGAATTTCTCCGCCCTTGCTTCCGCCTCCGAGTAATCTGCATTTGTGAACCAAATCAATGTACTTCGCCTGTTGGCCATCGCTTCGAGAGCCATCCCTGGCACAATCCTATGGTTCAAACATATTTTCTTCACGTGATCTCGCCGCATTAAAATCCTGGCCGATTCGGTTTTTACATTTTTCAATATCTTTAGATCCCCAAAGCCACGCTCCTTCCATTCTGGCCCGGCAGCGTCAAACCTATACAATTTTGCTTTCTCACAAAACAACGCAGTCTCGTTTTCCTCCCCAGTCTCGCTTTCAACTTTATCCAACTGAACTATTGCTGTAAAAGATGATGAGCAATCTTCGCTGAATTTTTCTGGAGACTTGGGTTCAACTTTGGCTATGATATCACTTCCGGGGTCTACTAGTGATACTTTAGGAGTAGCAAAGATTTCACCAAAAGATTTAGCACTTCTTGCCTTCCCTGAAATTCTGAAATGAAGAAAAAATACTTAAATCTAATGGCATTCAGAAATGAGTCTGATTAAATGAGAGAAGTACAAATGGGTGGATGTGTTTGGATATAAAACACTCAAGGAAATGAAGCAATTTATTGGAAAAAGAGACAGAAAAATCATTCAGGCCGAAAAAAGATTTGTACATTGAAGAAAATGAAAAAATTGAGCCCTTAATAATTCAGGTAATAAAAGAACGACTAACGCTGTAAATATTGATCAAAAATGATAGACGAATTATACTACGTTCTGCTATGCTTTCTATCAAGCAACTGAACGGAGACTTGACGACACTGAGAAGTTGTGCTTATCGAGATGTGCCCTCGTTCCTTCTTATAACATGACATAATTTCTACGACTTCCTTTTTTTAGCGAGTTATGTTGAGGAAAGGCCAAGGTGGCCTATACAATGCCTCAAAAAAGAAGAAAGATGAAAGCGAAAGGCTAAGAGGAGAGAGAGATCAGATCAATTTTATTGATCTTGGATTTGAAAGGTGGCAACTTGTAAGATTCAGGAAAGCAAGAGGAAGGCCAGACGTTCCACATGTTCAATGTTCTAGGGATGAATGATGATTTGTGGGACAAAGTTCGTGGATTAGGCAGTGAAACTTGGAGAGGGTGTGAATGAGTTGAGCTTCTGGTGGTTCTGACACGCCTCGGAGGAACAGGAATAATCTTCATGATCTCCTGAGAACAATGCCCATGAAAGTAAAACGTTGGCGCAGTTTGAAGAAGCATTCAAAAAGGCAACAGATGTTTGTAATGTTGACCTACACCTGGAATTACACAATGTTACCAAATCTCCTCTTTCTAAGTGAAGGGTGAGCTGGAGATGGGCAAAGGCCTTATCACTGACCTACTCCTACACCCGATAATATTGAAATCAAACGAAATAAGGAAAGAAAAACCGAAAGAAGTAAAAGGAAAAGTATAAGAATGAAACAAATCAGAATTAATTCAAATGGATTAAACGAAAAAAGCTGAACAGGGAAAAGTGGATAAGGTGGAATCAAGGAAATGAAATTCTGAGAGAAATCGATAAAGATTGTTTACAAGCCGGAAACATAGTGAAAATAGAATGACGTACTTTGCACCATGATTCTCAGCCTCCGTTTCGGTGACATCACTGTCATGTTTATTAAAGAATCCCTTGGGCAAGAGAAGCTTGTCCGCTCTGCACTGGTCTTCATCTGAAGGTAGCACAACTCCTGTTAGTTTCACATCAACATTTTCACCACCAAATGGAGACTTGACATCATCATCTCCCTTCTCTTCCTTCACGCTGTCTGAAGAGACGTGCGGCTCCTTCACTTTCCTATCAACATCACAAACATCTGTTGCCTTTTTGAATGCTTCTTCAAACTGTGCCAACGTCTCGATTGACTTAAACCTAACAGCAAAAGTTTCCTTCTTCACTTCTTCATCGGATAAATCGGCATTCGTGCTCCAGATTTTCATTTTATCAGAGCTCGGCATTTGCTTGAGAGCCATTCCATGAACGAGCGAATGGTTTGCACACAACTTTCGGATCTGATCTCTTCGCATTACTAGTCTGTACTTATGGCTCTCGTCACGTTTTTGCAAAATTTTTAGCTCTCCGATCCCTCTCTCTTTCCATTGCTTTGCCTCGGAATCGAATCTGTAAAGCTTCGCCCTTCCACAAAACAAAGTAGCCTCGTTTTCTTCCCCGGTCATCTGATTCTCCATCCTTTCCAGACTAACCAAGGGATTACATTGTATCCCGCCCCCTTCTACCTTTGTAGGGCTTTCTGGAGTGCTGGGAGTTGGGTCACATTTTGGAGGAGTTGATTTTGAAACCGGAACTTGACCCGAGTTTGGCCCAACAATGTTGACACTCGGTGTAAAGATGGGCGCTTCGTGTGCGTTTTGGTTTTGCTGTTGCTGTTGTGTGGAAAAGATGTTGGTAGTATTTGCCCCTCCAAACTTCATTTGTGGACTGGATGAGATCCGGAAATCGCTAAAGACCCCCGTTTTCGATTGACATGTTGTTCTCGTGGGGGCACTGAACAGAGATAACTTTTCAGTTGGCTGTTCCACGGACTTTGTCGTTAAACATTCCCTTTGGTTGGGGTTATCAGTCGAGCAAGCCTTGCACTTATCTGCGTCTTCTGCATTGCTGAGATAACACGTAGGGCATTCCCAAGAATCTGACTGTGGCTGTAGCGCCGCTAGAGGCTTTGCGATGCTGGAAAGTGGCGAGCTTCGTAGCACAATCTGAGGTGATGCCTTGGAGGTACCACTGCTGCTGTCTGCTTCGCGATTTACCATCGTAAAAAATGGCATTGAAAAAGAAGGTTCGGGAAAAGTGGAGCTTGACTTAGTTGGAAACAAGTTTCCACTTTGGCTTCCAAATATCGAGAGTCCGCTATTTTGTTGTCCGAATACTGAAGCAGGCTTGACATTTGGCTTAGTTGCAGAGGGATTGTCGGTATTGCATGAAATGCATTTGTCGCTCCCTTCCTTGTTTTGCAGCATACACATGGGACACTCCCAAGAACCCTCTTTCGTCCTAAACATGGCAAATGCATTGCTCTTTGCGGTCCTCTGGTCAACAGAGCTACTCATAACTTCTGCTTTTTTGGAGGTTACACAAGAGTTCACGTCTGGAGGATTCGCTACATTGCTCTCAGAACATACCAAAGATCCTTTGGCACCGTTTAACTTTCTGATATTCTTCTGCATCACATCATCTGGCATCTGTGCAGCTCCTGTTTCTTTTGTCATGCTCACCCCACTTGCAGCAGAGGTGCTCTCCTGATTGTCACGACTTTTCATAGCAAAACGAATGTTCCCAAAAGAAGGCGCTTGATCGGTTGATCCGAAGTTAAAAGCTGGCGCATTAAACAACCCCGTCACCGCCTTCCCAAGCAGTCCCCCGCTCGGCTTGCTTCCTTTGCACGAACTACAAACTGGACTGTCATTGGTGTTAGTTACGAAACAAGAAGAACAAGTCCATGAAGAGCCACCAAAATACCCAAAAGATACTTTTTCATCGGCAGCATTGGTATTTCTATTGTCAGCTGAGCTTGTCGATGGTTTGATTTCAGTTGCCTTCTCATCACTTATGCTGTCAGACTGGGGTTGGATAGACTTCATGGGTACTCCAGAATCCTCTCCAGTCTTCAGATCAGCTTTCTTTTTTGAAAAGGTAAATTTTATCTTGGCACCTTGGGTGCTACTGCTCGCTGCCATCTGAGAGAGTGGTAAGTCATTCTCTTCTAAATACTTGACAATTGTCTCCTGGCACTCTTTGAAAACTTGTTTGAACTTATCGGCAATGACTTTGGTTTTGAACCGAACAGCGAATTGCTGCATCTGCGGTTCCCCTTCAGAGTAGTCTGCCCCGGCCACCCAAACCCACGACGTATCAGACATTCCGTGTGGTTTCAGCTCTATATCTGGCATTACTGGGTGGTTTGCACATAGCTTCAAGATTTGGTCTCGTCTCATAATCACTCGACAGTAACTTGTTTCTGGGTTGTAACTCAATCTCATGTCCCCAACTCCGCGTTCTTTCCACTGCTTTGAGTCGAAATCAAATCGAAACAACTTGGCTCTGTTCTTAAATAAATCCGTGTAACCCTCTTCTCCTGTTTTCATATTCTTTTTCTTTTTTAGCTCAACGATAGGCTTGAAAGTTGGGTCAAATACGTTGGGCTCGCCATCTTCTTTCACTGCTGAGAACAGCTGCTTTCCAGCACCGACAAATGCCTTTCCGGACGAAGCAAAAGCAATGGGCTTGACACTGCTACTTGAGGCAAGGTCAGCAAATGACATAAATGAAGTTTTCTCATCCTGTTTGCTCGAACTACGAAATCCAAAAGTAGCTTTTCCATCAGCTTTATCTACGGTTTTTTCAAGAGGAGCCTTCCTGCAATCCTGGCTGCCAGTGCACGGGGGCAATGAAGACGAAACAAAGAATGCTTCCGGCAGCAAAAGTTGACGAGCTTTCTTTTTTTCAAATTCAGTTGGCTTTTTCACAAATGTCAATATCACATCATCTTCAGTGGCAGACGGAGAAAGTTTTCCTTCCGAAAAAGCAGACTCTTTTTCAACTTGAAATTTCTTTAACGAATCTCTACTTTCTGATATCAGTTCATCAGGCCTTTCTAAATATTTGACAATTGTCTTCTGGCACTCTTTGAAAACTTGTTTGAACTTATCAGCAATGACTTTGGTTTTGAACCGAACAGCGAATTGCTGCATCTGCGGTTCCCCTTCAGAGTAGTCTGCCCCGGCCACCCAAACCCACGACGTATCAGACATTCCGTGTGGTTTCAGCTCTATATCTGGCATTACTGGGTGGTTTGCACATAGCTTCAAGATTTGGTCTCGTCTCATAATCACTCGACAGTAACTTGTTTCTGGGTTGTAACTCAATCTCATGTCCCCAACTCCGCGTTCTTTCCACTGCTTTGAGTCGAAATCAAATCGAAACAACTTGGCTCTGTTCTTGAATAAATCCGTGTAACCTTCTTCTCCTGTTTTCATATCCTCTTTCTTTTTGAGCTCAACGATAGGCTTGAAAGTCGGGTCAAATACGGTGCCCTCTTCAACCTCTTCTTTAGGTGCAAATAGCTTCGAACCGGTTCCGACAAAAGACTTGGCGCTTGAGGATTTTTCTGCAAAACTGACTCTCTTTTCATCACTGACAAGATCAGCAAATGAGAGAAACTTGTCACCGGAAGTTTTCCTAAATGAGTTTGCGGTTGCTGCGGCACCGAAGGTTGACTTGACATCTTCTGACTTACTGGTACTTCGCGTCCAAAATGATTCTGGATCGGAAACATCGAACCTCGGGGGAGCTGAAATTTGACCTTTGACACCGCAACCTCGGCAGCCGGGACATGGAGGGCAGGAACTCGGCGCGTAGAAATTGGACGGAAGTTGCAGGCGTGATGCTTTGGCGCGCTGAGCAAAACTGGCCTTCTTCACGTGTGTGACAAAAACTTCATCGTCAATCATTTGAACCACACGAGGAGCGAGTTGATTTGAAGACGCCACGTCCTCGTTCTGAGATGAGTTTGCGTCGCTGCCCACGTTAGGGGCACCTCGCACTGGGCCTTGATCATAGTACTCAAAACCTTGCTCGCTATTATCGTAATACGCGTCTTCCTCTCCGTAATATGCATCTTCAGCAGTGTAATACTCGCCATCGTTATAATAATCATCTTCGTTTTGATAGAATGAATTTTCATCATAATACTGATCAACGGCATCAAATGCAGAGGCAGGCGCGGCATCGTAATACCTGTCTTGCATGCCTTCCCAGTCGCTCTGAAAATATTGCGCCTGATCGGGAGTCTGGTTGTTGACGTTAACTCTATGATGTGCTGTATCGTTGTAGTAGTCACTCACTTGATAGTCAGGTCCAGCATGCCTTGTGTCCGGACTCGCGACATTGTGAACACCCGTTGCGGCATTGTTTGGTGTGCTTTCTGCAAGGGCGGGGTTTGTGCCTTGGAAGAAGATTGGTGCCAGCGGCGTTGATGCCTGAGGTGGAGTTTGCCCTGCAGCGAATGGCGATGCTCCATCGCGACCACTCGCTTCATCTAATTTACCAAACGCAAACGGAGAAGACTTTGACAGCGAGTTCATACTACCTATTGCAGCAAGGAATGGATTGCTTTCTGCTGACACATTCTCGAGATTGTTCTCTTCTCCCGACTTCTGTCCACCGAGATTAAATTTGAATATTGACGGATCGAGTACAAACCCCCCGGACAGCACCGGAGTTGCTGAGCTGTGATTTGCTGTCACATTCGGGGTGGGAAAACGCTGTCTGTCTTCCCCTCCTTGTGCTCCTCCATCTAGTTTGAATGAGAATGCTGCAGCGCCTTTAATTTCTGCTTCCTTTTTTAGTCTCTCGTCAAATGTTGCAGAATCAAACTTATCCGTGGCAGGTTTCTCTATTCCTTCTCCAGCTGATGTGGCCGTTACCTTCTTCGATACTTCTACTTTCGCCTCTGTCCTTTCACCACTTTCTGAATCATCTTTACTCTCAGAAACACGATTCTTATACTTCTCAAAAGCTAGAGAGAACGCCTTCGAGGCGTCGTCTGTTTTGAACCGTGCAGCAAACGTTTCCGCCACTGGGTCTTTGTCACTAATATCCGCCGGCGTGCACCAAACAAATGTATTTGCGCTTTCCGCTTTCTTTGTCAGCGACATGTCATCAGTCAGAACGTGGTTGGCACACACTTTGAAAACTTTCTCTCTTCGCATTAAGATCCTTGACTTTGACGTGACTGTATTCAAAAGTATCTTCAAATCACCGATTCCTCTCTCCTTCCACTGTCCTTCGTGCAAACGATAGAGTTTGGAGCGTTCCTTGAAAACAACTTGCTCGCTCTCTTCACCCGTTGTGAGGTCGGGTTGCAAAGTCAAACTTACCAACGGCTTGACATGAAGGTTATCACCGAACGATGTATTTTCGTCGGCTTGGGACCCACTTGTTTCTTCTCGATTAGATGCGCCCGAGCACTTGCTTTTCGTCGCCAAATCTGCTGGTCTCGAGTCGCTCTCTCCGTCGACTTCGTTCTCGGGTTCCTCGTCAATCTTTTCCACTGTATCGACAAGACCCGAGAAAAACCCAACAGGAAAGACTGGAGCGGGGGAGAAGGGATCCCATGACATTTCTGGTTCAAGCCTCGGTGTCAAATTCCCTGAGCCGGATGTCAGATCGTCTTTTGGAATGTAGACAGCTGAGGATGAGCTTTCGTCGGTATTAATGCTGCTGTCTTGTCTCCTTGGCTTGATTACAGACTCGCTGCCGGTCTGGTTTGCTCTCATTTCTGACATTTCGCGCTGAAAAGAAAACCGATATTGCTGCGGTGAAATGATCAACAAATCTCGAGAAAGGCACAAATAATATTGGGAGCTTGAGACAGCTTTATAGCACATAAAAAAGCGTCCTGTCAGCGAGAAATGTATTATAATCAGGTGAAAAGACCGAAAATGACGATGATCGATGGTTTATCAAGAAGACTCGAAACAAATGCAAATCGACATTCTCATCGTATTCACCTAGTTCGATGGTTCAAACCCCCTCTCTTCGTTTCTCCTTTAGCAAATGAGTTATAATTTTGAATTGGCTTGATAGAAAACAAAAACACTTATCACACTTTTTGCATGGCACACCCCCACCCCCAGACGCAATATTAAACATGACGTGGATGCGGATGAGTGCTTATCCTCACCAGCGACCCCAATCAAATGGGTTTTAAACCAGACAAAGAAGAAGACTGATATCTCACAATAAATAGCGGTAGCTGGCATCGTAGGTAGAGCAAGTGTCCTGTGCTGAAGGCTCTGGGTTAAAAACATGCTCTTTCATGCTTCCAAATGCTTTCCATCTCTCCACTCAATAGACACCAGGCGTAAACCTGGGGGGGGAGTTTGCTGAGGGAGCAAACTTGCCACCCTACCTTACAATGATATGGGTGAGGATCGCGTCTCTCTAACAAGGTGCTTCCTAACGCTTGCGTCGAGTGTGCAACTCAACTTTTTTGCCACAACAAGTAAAGGAATGAACAGATAACAAACCTCTAATTTGTGGATCCTTGCAGCCAAAACGGAGAATTCGTGGTTTCTCACGGCTAACTGTTCATGAAGAATTGAATTTTCCAGCGCTAACTTCGATTCAGTTGCACTATCATCCTAAAATCGATTCAGACAAAGAAAATCATCACCAAATATCATGTACCATCTTCTACAACTATCCTTACAAGATTGTGTTTGAAATCTTCGCTTTTTTTCAACAGCTGGTTTAAATAGCGCCATTTCAAAGAGAGGGGAGAGGTATTGAAAATTGGCCTACTGAGCTCAGACAATTTTGTAAGAATATGCAGCAGTTTTCAGCATATCAGCATAGATCGTAAAAACTCCAAGTATTTATCGTCTTTTTTTCAGTGAGTCATTGGCCTAGGCGAAGCCCCGACAAAGGTGCAAATAAGGCGATAGGTTAAAAGGAGAGAGAGAGAAGATTAATGCTTGAAAACTTCCACTTCGAAAACTTTCTACTTTGTTTATGTTCGAAAAATAAGTATCAAGCGCAAATATGTGATTGGAAGATTGACTGGTCACATGAAAGAGAACAGCTAGAAGGTAGGCACTGGGAGAAAGTATCGAAAAAGAAACATCCTTAGTATAGGGTTTGAGGCTTTCTCGAAGTACCTTCACATTGCCACCCGCACCAGTGGTGTGTCTCTGGGTTGCAACCCTCTGGTTTAGAAGCATAACAACTACATTACGATAAAAATGTTCGGATGACACCCGAAAGCAAAGCTGAGTAATACATAACAAAAGTAAGTCGAGAAAAAGGCATCAAGCCAATTGATTGCTCATAGTATGGTTTAGTTGCAGTGCGAAGCAAAAATGTGAAATTGCTGGTCAGTCAGTCCACGAATGATGAGACGACTAATATCTAAATATCCACCGATAAAAGCTTTATACAATACTTCGTTCTTCATCCATACAGCATCAGCAAGTGGATACATGGGGGAAAGAGAAATACTCCGAGAGGTTTGATCGTTAAAAATCGAAGAATGACATTTGTCGTCATTGTCGTCCATACGAATCTATGTCTGTTGAAGCATTTTTCAATCAGCATGTTATTCTATGCCCGTTTAAATGAATCCACCCAAAACAACTCACTACGATCTCTACAAGAATATAAAGATCTATCTTACCTGAGTGACTTCTTCCTCTTGATAACTGTCTTCTGTTTCATCAGATGAATAACGAAGGTCTATTACTTTATCTGGAGATAAACAAAACAAACACTGGCTTTGCACATCAAAACATTTCCCATAAATTGAACAGAACTCAACATATAAAGAAAAGAAAATCATTTTCTGTTTATTCCTCAATGATCATGATATTTTGACAAATAGTTGGACATTGTCATATCGAAAAATGACGCTTGAGAAAAACCCCAGCAAATGAAATATCGAGCATTTGGAGGTTTGAAAGAAGGGAATAAATCGTACTCGGATACCACGAACGGATGCTTAATGAACAACTTCTCAGCAAGGATGGAATAAGAAATGAATAATTACTTGGAAGGGCAGAGATGCCACTTTGATCAGTTATAGCCTCTTTGATTTCGTCGATTTCAGCTTGGACTTTTTCACGAAGGCTTACCTTGAAATAAACACCATCGAATTTACCTACACTAACATGGCAAGACAGAACTATCAATGTTTAGTACCATTCTACATACCCATTCGCATGTACGGATCGGAAACCTGGACGCTAACGAAGGAGAAAGCCCGAAGGTTGGACGGCGCATACACAAGACTGCTAAGAAGAGCCCTGAACGTCGACTACCAACAGCATATGACCAACGAGGCGTTATGTCAAGACCTTCCTCGCCTGAGCGAAGTAGCCAGAGATAGACGCTTGAAGTTCACTGGCCATTGTGTTCGCGCTGAACAACAACCATGCAGCAAACTAGTTCTGTGGAGGCCAACCCATGGGAGAGCTCGTCAAGGTCGGCCTCGCAAATCATACATCGACGTACTTGTGGAAGACACGACCTTTGCTGTCCAGGATCTCCCGAATGCCATGAGAGACCGGAAAATCTGGAGGGCTCGGTGTTGCTATGCGAATTAGGGCAGGATCGACGAAGGAACCTGACCCATGATGATGATCAATGTTTAATCATTTGAATATGAAGCATATCTGCCCTATCAATCATGAACTGTCAATCAGTGATCAATTACGGATGATTAATCCCGATTCATTCAAGCAGACATCCAGCCTTGATGACCGATTGACAATTAGTTAACATAGCAACCATTGATTATATGATTTTTGAATTCAATTTCAAATTAAACTACAATGACAAACCTCTCTAATACAAAGGTAGTTTGAAATTTGCTAGTAGCCTGGCCTAGGGCTTACAAGATAAGTAAAAACAACCGTACATAACGACATATTTGTAAAGGATAACAATAATAAAGATACTTACAATCATAGTAGAAATAAAAATAATGATGCTAATGATGACTATGATAATAAGTTAAATTTCTAAACTGGATAGAACATGTCAGTGCTGCAAGTGCCGTCGTCAATTAGAATCATGAAAACCATCTGAGATACTCCGCATAAAAAACTACTGAGTTCTTAATTAACTATTATATATATTACGATCACAGAAACAAACATATACAGTACATCAGTAAAGGTCACTGGCTGATACCTAATGCATGGTCACCGACTTATCCATTTACAGCTTAAATTGATCATTGGATGTGCGGATTCAACGTTGACTGCTTTGCCCTGCAAGATCTGCTTCGGAGCAAATCGGAAGCTAATCGGAAGCTAATCGGAAGCTAATCGGAAGCTAATTGAGAGTAATCAGGGATGAAAGAGGATCCTTCATTACCTGTGTCTTTTCCAATCGGCCAAAACATGTTTGCAGCATGTCTCTTGACTTGCGAAGGAAGGACAAATGGCTCCGTAGACCTTCAACATTGGTATGATTTTCTCTCGATGCCAAATCACGATAGATCTGCAAAGAAATATAACAATGACGTACATTTTTTTATACGTGATTCTACCTAGATGTCAAAGGCAGACGTTTGGACAGTGAGAAGCTTTTTGCTTATCAAGCAATTTCGGGGTCCTTACTCTCGATGTGACCACACCTCATGATTCCAGCGCCCAGAATGGCAGAGAGCTAGCAACTCTCCTTACTCTAAGCGAAAATTTAGCTGAGGGTCGATTCGAACCACTGACCATAGGATCAATGCGCAATGACAGTGAACGTTGCAGAGGGAGGAGGCACAGTAATTAACATTGGAAAATTCATGTCACAATATGCTTCCCAGAAAGCTCTCTACCAATAGTGTAAAGGAGGATTGACAACTTGTCTGCTTTTTATGAAGATTGTGAATGATACTCAGGCACAGAATTTCAGCTTGCAGATACTTTTAGATGGAATTTTAGCTGGCAATGCATTCTCATTTCCTTTAAATACAGGCCTGTTTTACAGCGCTAGCTTTGGCGTGTGGACTCATAACACAGGGGTTGTCGGTTCGAATCCTACAAGTGTCCCAAAAAACACCAAACAGAGAAAGCAATCGATGCTGTTGGCCTGTGTGCCATCACATCTACAGTTCCATTTAGTAACGACAATCGATTGGTGATTATTGTAAACAATAATTGTTTACAAATGCAAATACCTGAGCTTGTTTGTAAGCAGCATCAGCTGTAAACAAGCCATTCAAGTATTCCAACGCCTCGCTACACTTGTCATCTTGGAATGCAGCATCGGCCAATGCCATTCGAAGGCTTTCAATCATGTCCATCCTTTCGTTTTCCTGGCGAAAGAAGGGGAGCTTAACGTAATGGGTTACGACAACCTACGATGATTTGCACCAGTGCGAATGGCTTCAATGGCATCGCATGATCTTAAAGGAGGACTAAATGTGGCTAACGAAACAGTGTGATTTTCACGACGACGACAATAGTAGATATTTAGGTATCAAATCTACCGACCTAAGACGATGGTTAAGGTAGTCTACGATTTTTCATTGCAGCAAAATACTTCTGGCTAATTGATGGCCTACAACAACTAACACAAGTACCAAAGATACTTTGCGACAACCTGATACAGCTCATTATGATTCAACAGGAGGCCAAGAAGAATCGAGCAGCCTTTGTGATGGCCATTTGTATAAAAGGGACCAGAGATAGAGAACGAATGGCCTATACCAAGCTGACCAATCAACACCAAGCATAACCAACCCACGCAATCGAAATTCGTGGTCCAGACGATTCAGCGTTACCATTGGTCAATCGGTAAACTGATTTCAACAAATGGTCAATCAAGTATAGCAGCTTCTGGAATTCACGCCCTCATTTGAGTACATGCAAGTGTGAAAATGCATGTGAAACCAGGTTCGTAGTCTGAATGTACTTGAGGCATGGAAGAGCAAAAATTTAATGATGAAATTCTACCTTGATGGGTTTAAGCAACTTGGGTATCAATGGAGCTTTGGGCATAGCCGTTTCACGATCTCTAAAAGCGAAGGAAACTCATATTAAATATATCTGATAAACAAAAAGGCGCTGAATACAGGTTACGATTAAAATCCAGTAAACATTTGACCTGTTACCTATGACTTGCAATAGGACCTGACATGTGACCTGACATGTGACCTGACCTGACCTTAAGCACCGTGTCATATTCTATCCCCTTCTAATCAACACAAGAACGAAAGCACCAATGTTGATAAACATGACTACGCTGGAATCTTCTGTTGTTCTGCGCTGCTTTGCACCTTCAATTTTCTATAGCATTTCACTGCCTTCTCCTTCGCACCGCTGTTTTCAATGCCTTGTTGGTATCGGTATGCAACCTATGACACACATCTTGTTTGTTTGCTTGCTTCCTGGCCAACCGGTCCCTTCTCTAGGGTAGAATTCCTCGCGCCTTTTCCCACTTGTTCAGAACAAATTCTGTCCAGTACCTTGCTTTTCAACTCTCACTGCCTATTCCTTTTCCCTCTCCAGAAAACTCTACCTTTATGTATACAAATGTGCAAGTTTTTCCGTCGCTTTGACGAAGCCTTTTCTTACCAAACAAACAAGCAAATCAACAGACGAACAGACGTTAAGAAAGACAGAAACAACTGACAAGCAGCATTGCATTCCATGACTTATTACGTCACAAGAAGTCAAAGCGAATACGTCACAATGGTGCACGAACCTCTCATTGATTTCAAACAACTTGAGCGCCTCGTCACCGTAATGAAAGCCACGCAGTCTGAAGCTCTGCAACAGAAAACATTCGATTGGATGAAACAGCTTGCGATTGGACTTTCTATCAAACAACTACCTAGTGGATTTTCCACACATTTGCAACTATTTCATGGTGATTATGCCACCGAAAATTATCTACATGCTATATCCACACGTTTTATCGCTAAATATAATTTAGATCAGGGATCTCAAACTCAATTTACCTGGGAGACGCTGGGGGCAGAGTCTGGGTGAGGCTGGGCCGCATCAGGCTTTCCGCAAGAAAGGCTCTGATTAAAACATCCCAATGCTCTCAAATATCTTCATTTTTATTCTAAGACGTGGGCCAAAAATTTTTATCCTGCAGGCCGCAGTTGGCCCGCGGGCCACGAGTTTGAGACCCTGATTTAGATATGTAACAATGACTGGTGAGAACTCAAAGCGAGCCACATCTAACGACTGGGTCAACTTTCAAACACTTCGCAAGAACTCAACGGCCTTATCCAATTAACTAGGGCAAAATCCTTAGGCAAGGCCGTGCTGATAAGGTCGATACGAGGTAAAATGAAATCCCATTCACTGTTCCAGCTGTCGTTCTCGCTCCATATTCGCAAATAAAGCTTAACCAGCAATTGACTTGGAAACAGCAAAATTAAATAAATACGGTAGGTCATATTCGGTTAACTCCTCTGTCTGGCGTGCAAAAACATGAGAGATGTGATTTGATTTCGATTTGATTTCGATTTGATTTTATATATTTCAGGAGGGTCACCCTTCAGCGATGAAGCCTGTTTTAAAGGGCCCTCCACTTAACTACTTACAATTAATTGAAAAAAAATCGAAAATGTGAAGATATACATATAAACTACAGAAAACCATATTGAAAGTAAACTTTATTGCAAAAAGTTGTCTAAAGTGAAAGAAAAAAGAAAAGAACTCTAATTTAAGTCCTAATTAAGCGACCGGCAGTGTGGAATGGATGATCTCGTCGTATGAGCAAATCCTACAGTCAATATAAGCTACAGAGGATTAAATCACAGTAATTATCGACGTAGCTGTAGAATAGCACAACGTTGCACAACGTCGGAGGTGCCGACCCCCCTCCCCCTCACCCCAAGATAAGTAACTTTCTCCCTGGTAACCTTTACCTAAACTATGTCCCTCCCCACCCCATCCAACCATCTCCTATTCGCAGGAAGGGGACAATGCAGAAACCTCCACGTTGGTGTCCCTGGATATCGACCGCCAAAAGTGACTTCGACTCATTTTTGTCGACTCGTAACCGATTCTGCAACCACTTTCCCTCAAAGCTCATTTGAGGGAAGGACTCGATGAAGATTATCGACGTCACAGAAATGTTTCCGAAACTTCTCACTTTGCCTTGCATGTGAAAAGTATTAGTCTGGTTAAACCGATCAAGCTGCCACTGTTGACAAAAAAGACAGTTTTAGGATTAGGTCAAATCGCTTTCCTCAGTTCAGACTCCCACGTTTGCACTCCTTCAGGACATTTCAGAACGGGAGAAGAAAACGACGGGAAATGTGGGACGGGTGACAACGCCATGTTACATTAACGACTGGAGCTCACAGGACTTTGATGGATACTTTGGAGAACGCAGTACATAATCTGGACAAAAGGCTTAGAATTAGCAGCATTGTTGATAGAAGCGGACGCCGAGCAATTACTAGCACCATGGTTGAAATGCTCGGCTGCTTCATGATGTTCAGCTGCTTGATGGTGTCTAAAACTCTGACAATGATATTAAATAGTAACCTTTCACCGACCTGTAAGGCGACTTGATTTCCCCATTCATTCTCGCGATTACTTTGAATTTCATCTGCCTGTTGAAATCAAAACAAAAACAACTCTTGACAAAGAACCATGCTGTTTAATCAATGTATTGGTGACAAAAATCTAAGATCTTTCATTGCCTAGAACCGAAATGATTCTCTGCAAGCAGTGGGATGGCTATGACGTCGAAAACAAAATGAAAGTAATACAAGTCGACACAAGACGTTCTTTGATTAGAACAGGCGAAATAAATGATGCAATCGTTCCTACCTTCGCAAAGAAGGACTCAGATACGTGCTTGAGAATGACAGGATCGATTCCATGATTGCCAATCAGTCGCAATGCTTCTAAACCCCGCTGAACAATTGATTTAAGCTTGGACGTGCTGACTTGCCTAAAGCAGAAGGAAGATGGAAATAAAGAAGCAGAAATATCGATCAATCAATCCACTGATCAATCCATCGGTCAAGCAATCAATCTATCAATCGATCAATTCGTCAATAAGTCAGTTTCTGGCTGAGACGTGGTTCGCTTTGTCAAACGGTCCCTCCTTTGCCTTGGCTGGTACCAAATTCGCCTTCACGGGGATCCATCTTGACAGTCTTGGCTCATGCTATCCCAAATCAAGCCTCTCCAATATCTCGTTCGTCTGCAATCAGCCATGTGATACTCTGTCCCCTTGCTTTCCGGCTGTCATTCCATGCATAATGGCTTTTACTATTCTGATCGATCTTGGAAAAACGCCTTCTGCAGAACCCTCTGTCAACTGTGATGGCATCCTTGAACGTTCAGTTTTTATCAACCATGATTACGCCAATGAGTGATAGGAAGAAGAAAACCAGGCTCATTTCGTGTTGATAACCACATCTTTCTCTAATGCAACCGCATCTTTCTCTAATGTTCAACTCATTCACACCTTTTCCAAGTTTCCCTGCCTAATCCACGAATTCTATCCCACAAATCATAATTCATCCTTAGAACATGCAATTTATGGAACGTCTTGCCTTCTTCTTGCTTTCCTGAATCTTACAACTTGCCATCGTTCCAATCTAAGATCAATAAACTTGATCTGATCTGTCTCTCCCTTAGCCTTTCACTTTCTTCTTTCTTCCTTCTTTGTTGGGGCTTTGTATAGGCCACCGTGGCTTTTACCAAACATAACTCACTAAAAAGAATGCAACCGTATCAAATGCATAAACCAGACCAGCAGATTGGTTGCTGCTTTCGTCACTTCTGGCATTCAAGCAAGTAAAGGACGCTTTTGGGCATACCTTCATGGCACGGTGCTGGCGACCTTGCCTCAAAATGTAATGGCACAAGGCAGCACCTGACTTGCAAGGTGCTTTCGAACATTGGTCAAAAGTATGGGGATCGGTTTACTATCTTACCATGTTTTCCCTGTGTACAGTCGGTACGCGGCATCCCACCAATCAGATTGCGCATTTGTACACAAACTGGGACTGATGGAAAGAGGCAATAACGGGGGTTCTGATCCATCTTTGCCGCGGTTGTTGCTGAAAACCATTCGATCAACGCCACTATACACTACTGCTTCGATGAAAACCTAAAATAGGAAATGGATGATGATGCGATGACAGAGCCGAACAAGAATGCAAATATACAAAAACCGATAACATGAAAATATGTATCCTTCCATCAGATTAATAACCTAACAATATCAAACTATACTGAATTAAATCACAGTGAAATGCATCGCGTTTAAGTACGTTACATTACATTGAATGATATCCCACGGAATTACATTACATTGCATTACATCCCATTTAATTCAATAACAATTATCACTGGATATCATTTGCCAACTCTCTAGCAATGAACAGAATTGTCACATTGCGAAGGGAAACTGTCAATCAAAGCTACCTGCAGGTCCAAGGATGACACCGCGAAAGGGGAACAACTTTTCAGATCCTTCGCTTCAAATTGGATATCAGAAAACAATTCACCAACAATACCAGACGCTGAGAAAAAATTTACAAAATATTAACTTACATAACAACCGAAACCGAAGCATATTTGTGAGGAAAATTCGGCGCAGGAAGAAAGAAGGGTTCGATAACACAGATCTGTTTCCACAACAGATTTGAATATTGACGTTGCCCCTATCTCCCTTTCTTTGACATTTCCGGTACCCGGTTGTGCCTGGGTTGTGTCGGCAAATTCAATGCTCGAGTATGGGACTGGCATTTACAGTTTTAAACTAAATATGCTTCGAGCTGGTAGGTTGCAAAGATACAAGTCGCTACAAAATCAGAGGAATCGCTGATGGAGAATAACAGGGATGATGAAAGATAGACCAATTGATTGAATGTGCAAGGTTCTCAATAGCACTGTTTCCATTTGAATGTTGCCCAATTACAACCAAAAGTAAGGTCCAGGAAGATAAATTCACAAACAGTAGCATGCGTATAAAAAGTGAAGACGCAAGACGCTTGCATTTACCTTCGCCGTGGAATGAAATTCCACTGAAATGACAGTTGATTCCAAGCCAAACTAACATATCAAAATTGCTTGGGCATTCCACGATGGCAACTGAAAAAAGTTAATGGTCCTTTATGATTTCGAGCAACAGCAAATCATATACTAATTAGACAGAGGCACGTAGCACAAGAACAATTTCAACTTAGAAAGTGTTTTGTTCAATGCAACATTATGTTGAATATAGCCAGGAAAGCAGCAAGGCATCGAAAATCTTCCTCCCGACATTTGTCAGAGTTTGAAACGTTGGAAGATGACCGAAATAAGGCAATGAAACTTCCATTTTGCACCACACTTTAGATCGTTTCGCCCGACATTCATCTGAGTTGGAAACGTTGGATAATGACCGAATCAAGACTTCTATGAAACTGGTAGCCAGGTGTAGATCGAAACGTGCCAAAATGAGTGCTACATGGAAACCATCGGGTGGTGTTGAAACGCTTTTCATTCCACGAAATGTCTAACACCCTAACATGCAATATACAGTCTGTAATATTCGAGACAATATGATTAAACTGATGACAACAAATAAATTCATCATCATAATCATGTTAATAAATTCACCAACCTTGGTCGTAGTGCGGCAATGCTTCTGAATTTGGCAGCTCGAGCTCTGTCATTAGAAATTCTTTATCCATCATCAGAAATGACTGTAAAAATCAACGAAATACGTACTCAATAAGCTGGAACTGCATGGCAATCAACCTTTCCACTTCGCAGTTTAATCATTTGATATGCTTAGCAAATGGGACTAAATTCTGGATGGATAAATAGATAGATAGATAGATAGATAGATAGATAGATAGATAGATAGATAGATAGAAAGATAGATAGATAGATAGATCGATAGATAGATAGATAGATAGATAGATAGATAGATAGATAGATAGATAGATAGATAGATAGATAGATAGATAGATAGATAGATAGATAGATAGCCATAGATAGATGGATAGATAGATGGATAGATAGATAGATAGATAGATAGATAGATAGATAGATAGATAGATAGATAGATAGATAGATAGATAGATAGATAGCCATAGATAGATAGCCATAGATAGATAGCCATAGATAGATAGCCATAGATAGATAGCCATAGATAGTTTCCTATTTTAATATCAATAAATGAGGCTTGTCATACTTTTCTATGTGATTTCCGTTCCCCATACAACTGTTCAATCAGCTCCAATTTTCCCTTGAAAACAAAATATCAAAAGTTTATTTGACAAAGCATATTTATCAAAAGAGTCACTTTACCGCTGAGTTCAATTGGACAATTCACGGAAAGATTATCGAGGGGCTTCCCCAGTGAAAATTTATATTCTTGAATTCAGTAGAGTTCTCTTCGAATCTGCAATTATTTTTCTCATATCTCGTACCGTTTTCATCTTAAACGAGTTTGAAGTTTGTTTACAAGTTCAGAATTAGCTCAAAAAGAGTTCTCAGTGACCTAGTTTGTGACGTCAAAGGACGCATAACACTTTCTCGGTAATTGGTTTTTCTCACGAGAATCCATTGGATTATGAACAAAATGGCGGATTAAGTTTCCTATACACTGATTCTCGTTTTTTTCGGTGAAGTCTGATTTAAAACGGCTATTGCGCGAAAACGGTACAAGAAATCAGAAAAATCTTTGCGGATTCGAGATCAAGACACTTGACTACACCTTATTCCAACATAAAAATTCTTCATTGGAGAGGCCCTATAAACTCCCGTCGGCAGACACTTACGTAATGACTGGTGACTCGTTGCCAATTAATATCAAGGCTTGGGTTCGAAACCGATCCCGGCCACCTCAGGGGATGAATAGCAAAAAATCACTCAGGACAAGGAGAAAGGCGTTAATCCGGAACACTAGAATGCAAAGAATGAAGTTTTACCTGAAAAGGAGGGGAAAAAATATAATGAAAGAGCGCTGGCGTGAACCATAAGTCAAAATAAAAAAAAGTGAAGGAGGAAAGTCTCGTTGCAACTAATCACAAGTCACGTTTGAAATGGAATGACGAAATGTTTGAGGACTTGGACTAGTGATCACGTGATGACAAGAGCGAGAGGTGGAGTGGGAGAGATTCTTAGAAACGAGGATATACCCTGTCATAAGTTGAGAAATTCGACTTTCATATTCGAGTATATGCTGTTTGAAGCGATTTTAAGCCAGGCGAGAGTACTTTGCTGAGCAAAACTCCACGAATGACACTTCGCTTTAAGCAAAATGCTTCCGCGTGCGGCGACTGGCCTGAGAGCATTCGGTCATTCGTGGCATGAATTATTAAAATCAAACATGTTTGATAATTTTGGTCACTCGTGGCACTGCTTCCGTGTGCTGCGAACAGAAGCATTTTGCTTTCGACTAAACAAAAAGGCGCATGCGCAAACTAAGGCGTCAAATTCAATTTTCAATTTCAAGTTTAGGACACTGAAATACTCAGAAGAGCTATCAAAAAATGAGCTAATTTAAAAACGAAGCGCTCCTTGAAGAAAAAATAGTACACTTGTGGCTTGACTACCCATGTTTATATGATGCGAGATCCCAAGATTTTAAAAATCATCACAAGCGGGAGAAAGCGATGTCAGAAATGGCTGAAAAGCTGGAGCAAAATAGCAAGTTCTGTACCAAGTTCATTAACTTCCTCAAAACTATGTTGATATATCTTAGATTGATTTAAATGTAATTTCAGTTTTCATATATTTATGTAATTAGATGACTGGGTGAAAGCTAAATTGAAATCACTGCGAAATACTTTCACGAAAGCAAAGAAACCGCAGAAACGTAGAAGCACTACATTAATAAAACCATACTATAACCAGCAGTTGAGCAAGGAGGTGTTTATCAATTGGCTCACGGTTTGATACCTCTTCTGAGTTTTCCAAAGTGTCCTAAGCTTGATGAAAATTGAATTTGACACATTGTGCTTACGCATGCGCATTTTTGTTCAGTCGAAAGCAAAATGCTTCAGTACGCCGCACACGGAAGCAAAGTGCCACGAACGACCAAAATTATCAAACATGTATCATTTAAGGAATTTATACCACGAATGACTGAATGCTCTCAAACAAAATGCTCTATTGTGCGTCCGGCTTTAACTAAAACACATTCGTACAAAAATAGACCTTCGTTTTTGACGGCAGCTGAAAATTGACTGATAGCTTAGTTGTTGTTTTTACAGTAAGATACATACGGGTTCACAGCATGTGTCGGAGACATGTGTATGCACCCAGTCGCTCCCATGCTCTTTTTCCAACGATAACAGCAAATGGTCTGAAAAGAGAAAAAACAATAAACATAAGAGGTTAGGAGCGTAAAATATAGAACTGTTTTCAGAAGAACATTGTAAGTCGATATAAATCATACTTTAATGATTTCATTGGCTGCAGCGTTTTACATTTAATTTGACTTTAGGAACAGGACCCTATTAATAAAAGTGCCTTTTTGCAATGATAGATTATCCTTCATAAAAATTCGATTCATTGCTATCATAACCATTATTACCAAATACAAATTACCTATCATTAAAGAGAATTGTACTTGTACTCTTTTGCATTTATATAAATATAAATATACATATATAACTATGTACATATATACAAATGTATATACAGTAAATATATATATACAGTATATATATATATTTATATACATATATATATATTCATATGTATATATATAACTTAATTTTGATATATATATATATATATATATATATTATATATATATATATATATTATGAATATATATATATATATATATATATATATATATTCATAAACCAGTCAATTTTGGTACATATATATAAATATATATATACATATATACATATATGTATATCTATTTATATATGTGCATATCTATATAATCAAAGTAAAGTTAAAAAAACAAGGTAGCTATTCAGCTACTCAAATTTGCCTTGTCCCACCCTCAACATACTGTGGTGCCGTGCATTGTACTGTGTTATGACATAGTATGCTGCACTGCACCATTTCCACTGTACTGTCAACTGACGTACTATAGTGTAATGTCCTTCATTTGCCTATCCTAATTTGTACACATAAATTTGTCGATGAATGTGATGACGGTTTCTTTCTACCTGTCTGAGAACGTCTGACACAAGCCATAACATGCCAAATCATCTTCTGGTTTTCTGGGGAAGGTTTTTGAATGAACCAGGCAGCCCTCTTGTCTGGAACTCCAATTGAAGACGACACTGCTAAACAAGCACACACCAGACTCATGGCCGTGTTCCATGAAGCATGTCCCTTTAAGAAACACAAAGAAATTGTCAGTACATGAGAACATGCAGGAATCAAGAAGTGGCCTAGAGAAAGGCCTTCACCCAACAAAGAGAGAATCTGAGAGAGTGAGAGAGAGAGAGAGAGAGAGGAGAGAGAAGAGAGAGAGAGAGAGAGAGAGAGAGAGAGAGAGAGAGAGAGAGAGAGAGAGAGAGAGAGAGAGAGAGAAGAGAGAGAGAGAGAGAGAGAGAGAGAGAGAGAGAGAGAGATAGAGAGATAGAGAGATAGAGAGAGAGAGAGAGAGAGAGAGAGAGAGAGAGGAGAGAGAGAGAGAGAGAGATAGAGAGAGAGACTGAGAGAGAGAGAGAGAGAGAGAGAGAGAGAGAGAGAGAGAGAGAGAGATAGAGAGAGAGATAGAGAGAGAGAGAGAGAGAGAGAGAGAGAGGACGAGAGAGAGAGAGGGAGAGATAGAGAAGAGAGAGGGAGAAGAGAGAGAGGAAGAGAGATGAGAGAGAGAGAGAGAGAGAGAGGAGAGAGAGAGAGATAGAGAGATAGATAGCCATAGATAGCCATAGATAGCCATAGATAGCCATAGACAGGCATAGATAGATAGCCATAGATAGCCATAGATAGCCATAGATAGCCATAGATAGCCACAGATAGCCCATAGATAGCCATAGATAGCCATAGATGGATAGATAGATCGACAGTCATAGATAGATAGCAATAGATAGATAGATAGATAGATAGATAGATAGATAGATAGATAGATGGATAGATAGATAGATAGATAGATAGATAGATAGATAGATAGATAGATAGATAGATAGATAGATGGATAGATAGATAGATAGATAGATAGATAGATAGATAGATAGATAGATAGATAGATAGATAGATAGATAGATAGATAGATAGATAGATGGATAGATAGATAGATAGATGGATAGATAGATAGATAGATAGATTGATAGATAGATAGATAGATAGATAGATAGATAGATAGATAGATAGATAGATA
This sequence comes from Pseudorhiza aurosa, assembly GCA_964026355.1. Lineage (NCBI taxonomy): Eukaryota > Metazoa > Cnidaria > Scyphozoa > Rhizostomeae > Lychnorhizidae > Pseudorhiza > Pseudorhiza aurosa. Next base: position 1,534,080 of record OZ032117.1, on the reverse strand, counting down.
GATAGATAGATAGATAGATAGATAGATAGATAGGCATAGATAGATAGATAGATAGATAGGCATAGATAGATAGATAGGCATAGATAGATAGATAGGCATAGATAGATAGATAGCCATAGATAGATAGATGGGCATAGATAGATAGATAGGCATAGATAGATAGATAGCCATAGATAGATAGATAGAGAGATGGATAGATAGATGGATCGATAGATAGATAGATAGATAGATAGATAGATAGATAGATAGATAGATAGATAGATAGATAGATAGATAGATAGATAGATAGATAGATAGATTGATAGATAGATACATAGACAGGGATAGTCAGGCATAGATAGGCATAGATATGCATAGATAGACAGACTCTGAGATAAAGAGATTGATATCAACTCTAGCATTTTCTGTTGGGATAGTACCTCTTTTGCCAGCTTGAGGAACAAAGAAGCAGCGTGGAAATAAAGCTGTGCTCTGACTTCAGTACGAAATACTTCAAACTCATTCTGCAGATCAGCTGACATAGCAGCTGACTCCTGCAGGTGCATTTCACTGGCAGCTTCGTCTAGTCTGCAAAGAGAAAACCAAAGCAATACTTTCATAAGACTCCATAAACATCTACAACCAATTCAAATAATGAGATCTTCCCTCACATTCGTACGCAGCTCGCGAATTTGTCTTTACAGCAAACAAAACAAAGACGGAGCTTGACACCTTGAGGGTGATGTGAAGGAGCCGCCTAGAGAAGACTGAGTCTCTGCATATTAATGCTTTGAAACGCAATTATTCGTAAGCTCCCATATTCTTACCCACTCACCCGCCCACTCACACGCATGCAAGGACTATTGAGACATTGGCAATTTGACCTAACCCAACTATTCATGAACGCACGTCGCTTTTGCTTAGCCACAGTCTCTCAAATTGTCACTTGAGGAAATGTTGAGCGCCATCATAGAGTCAAAAGCAAACGCGTTTTGTCGAGCTAATAAACGACATTTCGGCTCAATCATAATACAAAAGAAATTTCGATACAGAAATAAAGTGATTATACATTAATGCGTTCTCCATTGATCGCAGCACTTGCCAACGAGGATATCGCGAAAAATTGGTTCAGTCTTTGGAGAGGATACTGACCGGTAAATTACTCTTCAAATGGGCGCTTTTTCATTTCCCACTAGACATCTATCTCTTCACTGTTATGCACACGGGTACAGACGAAACCATATCGCTTGAAACTAAGAGACATGTTCTGCATATCGTAACAATAATACAGAGTCAACGCGGAATTTTCTCCATCTTTTGTGCAATAGCCGTTCATTTGTAACATAGAATAATTCCATGATCACGAAGAATATGATTAAGAAATACTTCGATTATCAAATACGGTCAGCATTCATTTGCTTAGTGGTTAGATTCTTTCGCATTGACCCTACGGTCAGCGGTTCGAATCTACCTTCTGCTAAACTTCCACTTAGAGTGAGGAGAGTGGTTAGCGCTCTCCGTAATTCCAGGTGTAGGAATGACGAGGTGTGGTCACATCGAGAGGGAGGACCTGGACACTGCTTGATAAGCTTCTCAACGTCCAAAGTCTACTATCGGATGCTACGCACAAATCATAAACGAAAAGAAACTCTAGCTTCAACGTTTTGCGGTCGGCTCTGGAATCAATGTAAAACTATTTCGAAAGAATTAAACTGGTGCTCAACCTCTCAGCTCCTTTTTAGATCTATCATTATTCAATGATCGAAGTAACTTGGGATAACACAATTTTTGAAAGACCATAAACGTCTAAACCTTTCACGGAGGAGGCCAAAAATGCAGGCATACAAGATACCTGATAAATACCTGGTGTCGCATTTTAATGAATGTTAGCAGAAGATAATGGAAAACTTTTACCCCAAGCTTTTCTTTAAAATGGAATTCATTGAGGAAAAAATGTGAAGCAGAATACTGCACCTTTTGTAGACCTCTCTCACCATGCTGAAAGTAGAACGCTTTAACATGACATCCATCAGGCAGCATAGCACTTGAACGTAGAGCATGTAAGCGTTTGAGCTTTCTTCGGTACCTAGTTCAAATTGAAACAGAACGATAAGACCGACATAATAAATAAGTGTGCGTGTGTGTGTGTGTGTGTGTCTGTGTGTGTCTGTGTGTGCCTGTGTGTGTGTGTGCCTGTGTGCCTGTGTGTGTGTGTGTGCCTGTGTGCCTGTGTGTGTGTGTGTCTGTGTGTGCCTGTGTGCCTGTGTGTGTGTGTGTGTGTGTGTGTGTGTGTGTGTGTGTGTGTGTGTGTGTGTGTGTGTGTGTGTGTGTGTGTGTGTGTGTGTGTGCGTGTGTGTGTGTGTGTGTGTGTGTGTGTGTGTGTGTGTGTGTGTGAGTGTTAAAAGGGCACATTACCAAACTCTTTCTCTAGAGCATGGTGGCTATTAGAACACATATCCGAATGGATAAATTTTACACAATAAGGAAACTTGGCAATTCTTGAGTTGATTGTGGAACACTAGGAGAACCAAGTCACCAAGTTCATCACAGCGAAAGAAAGGGAGATTAAACGTAGCGCTCTGAAGTGGATCTTTCTTGTCTTGGAAGCAACTTCTTCACCTTAATTTCGTCAAAACTTAAAGGCGGGTCTTTACGGAACGAATTTGGAGAAGGCCACACGACAATAGCGGTGTCATGTAGTAGTGGCTAAGCATGCTGACTCATAACACAGGAGTTATGAGTTCGATTCCTCAGCGTGTCACAATGAAAATACCATTGGTGAGGAAGGCAATGGGAAACCACCTCACACAATCCACTTTCCCAGGAAAAACTCAGAGCCCTGTCCATGGTTCTGCTACGCTTGAAATCGAGTATGCGATGCGGTTATTAGTTTTCATGCGACAATGCTTCTATTCCATATCAGGCTCCACAACAACAACAACATGTGGCATATGATCTTATCTCTCTCTGCTCTTCGCTTTCTTCATTCTTCCTTTGTTGAGGCATTGTATAGGCCACCATGGCCTTTCCCCAACATACCTCACTAAAAAAAAAAAATTCGCATCTGTATTAACATTCAAGTTGTAAATTCAACGAAACAAACAAGACACGTAATAGGGTACCTTGGGTCTTCACGTGAAATCTCTTGAACACGTCCGCGGAGCTCAGCAACCAATCTTCACTGCCTTGGAACACTTGAGAGATGTGCAAAGACTTGCAGTGTGCGTACGCCTCCTCCACGTCACCTTCAACAAACAATGGGAATGGGAATGCACTTTGATTGCTCACTTTAAAAGAGCCAGTGCTCACTTTCAAAGAGCCAGTGCTCACTTTCGCGAGAAGTCATCAGTTCTACGTTTTGAGCCGATTCAATTCGTGCTGATCAGAGACGGGAAATACGACTGAAAGTGATATTTTTGGAAGAAAAAGTTCGACCCGAAATCTCCATCAAATGTCAAAATGCCTAGCTTGCAAGCTTATTGGGGACGCGTTGATCATTCTAATTGGAAATATTCAGCTAGCAAGTGCTACCTGCACTTCAAAACTTAGTTGGCGTAGATTCACAAAGAAATTGCACTGCCAAAAGCTGTGGGTAGGAGTCAAGCAGTAGCAGGCAATCGCAAAACGCATCGAAGTAACGTGTTCTCCTATGAACCAGCTACTCGTTTAGCCTTCTACAAATCAATCAAGATTCCACTCAAATGAGCTTAAAAGACTTTATAGAAGAGAGCGTCACTGAGAAGTAAGAAAAGTAAAAAATCTGATAAAATATGTTCGATAACGCTGGGGAATACCTTAGCTACGGGTCAAAGCTGATTACAGGGAGCATAAATTGTAATTAAATGGCTGATGAATCTTGTGCAATAGCATCGCAGTCTTGCACCTTTAATCGGTCTAGATACAAGCTCAATCTGGACACAAATTCTTTATTTACCTCTCTCTGTGTACAGTTCAATTAGCTTCATATGAAGAGTTGCATCTTTTGGTCTTCGCATCTGCAGCAAAGAAACATAACGAGTCGAAGAAAAAAATAGCCTGGCAATCAATCGTGAAAGGTGGGCGACAAGCAAAGAAGTCACTTTGGTTTGTGGTGTAAGGCTAAAGCCATCCACGAATGGACAAAGACAGCCACTGTGAGATCGGCCTTCAATTGGCCCGTTCAACATCTTAGTTACGATTTGCGTAAAAATATTATTATTAAGCACTATCAGGAATAGTATATTTTTATGGGAGCACAATGACTGGATTTCGAATTTGGAAGCAAGACATTTCCCTAAATTAAAAGCTCCGTTGGGCTGTGGGACAGGTAAATGAGGAAAGAAACCTTCAGCGATCTCTAATTTCATGTTCACATCCTTGAAAAATCATTTCGCTGATTATCTTTTATGGCTCAAGTCGTGAAGGTAAAGACGAACAGATGAAGAATACTTGTTACCAGTTCTTGGGCAAGCATGTCTTCCATCTCTTCGAAGTCTTTCTCGTCTGAGTTGATGAGAAGGCTCCACTGTTCAAAAAAACAAAACGCTAAAACCACTCCTCTGTTCCTGGTCACATCTCATATTTGTCAGCAAAAGCAAGGTTCGGTGAAGGTCACGACTCAAAACATCGGAAAAGATTGGAATGAGGTATATTAATGGAAACAAAAATCAGTTTTATTCTAGATAATAATCCTACAAAAAGAAAATTCTTGATTTATACATTATATTTACAATCATCGGCAATGATTTAAATAGGTTCTTTATTTAGAAATTGATTTATTAATATGTCTTTTTAAGACCACTGATATCGCCTTCGTTGCTGTAACTGATAATCATCACTAGTAGCAACCAAATGCATCGCAAGTGAAGATCATTCCGTATTTGCATTTTTAGCTGTCATTGGCATTTGCTCAGTTAATGCGTTGATTCGATTTCATAGTTGGAAGCTTCAACTGATTGATTTGCTCAAAGAGAAGCATAGTCAAATCAATTATCATATCACGCAAAAATGCTTTCAAATGCGTGTGTTTTTAAGAACTGCACAGCTGACTTGATTCGATTGGATTCGAGTCTAGCAGGGACCAGAAATAGGTCCGGAGAGCTTTCTAGATGAACGGAATTTCTCAGGGAAGTGTGTTTTGTGAGGGGGCCTCTCGTTGCCTCCTCGACGATGGCGCTTTTATTGTGAACCATGCGCGAGCCGAACCAGAGACTTCTGCGCAACGAGTTTGCAAGCTTAACCAGTACCCTCAGGATGGTCTGAAGCGGGTAGAGGAAGGCTAGGAGATGATTAGGACAAAGGCAAGTAAATGGAAGAAACTCACCCGTAAATTGAAAATCGAGGGATGGTTCGGCATGATACTATCGGCCTTGTCGGCCCAAACCTGCAAGACAGAATGACAGCAAATCACTTACAAATACTCAAGGTAAAACCACTGCAAATAAGGTGGCATCCCTTCTTGACAAGCTTTCGATTCGTCGCCTAGATTGTTTGCCTTCTCCATTAATGGCTTCTACAATGACCCTGCCGCTGGGATGTGCGCGAAGCACATTCCCAGTGACGACTACAAGTCCCGATGAATATGGAAGGTTGGTGCTAGGGAAGGCATTCAGCTGTAAAATGGGCAAGCCAACACTGCAGCACGATACAAGCTGCGCGTTTAGATGAGCGCCCATCCGCATTTGTGACGTCATTTAAGGGAGACTTAAGGCAGAAGAGACTGATGGATGGCAAAATGTGTCGGGCGAGATTCAGGTACATCACCAAAAAACGCACTCCACTTCATACAGTAGTACTTTATTCAGAGAGAGACTTTTAAACATATTTCGTTCGAGTGAACAACACATCAACTCTGCTACATAGCGCAAAAACGAACTAGGAGAAATCCATTCAGACCGTTCGAAATTCTTTTCGCTTGACTATGAATGAAATCATTTGTAACTGTCCACTTCATACCAAAGAAATGAATCCATACAGTAGTGTGCAGTCATTAAGATTTGAAAACAAGGAGCAACAGAGTGTTTGTGAGTTCACCAAACGACAAAAATTGCATGAAAGACCATACAAGTAAACCCATAGTGGGCCGTACGTTTGAGTTCAAAATAATTGACATCGTACGCTAAAGATATTGACTGGTGATATCAAGGCCTTGCATAACATCATCACTAAATATTATTACGATATATCTCTAATGAATTTGAAAAAAGATGCATTTCCCACCTTGGCGATCTCAGGCTCATCGTGGGACACTTTTGAATACACCTCAACAACTGAAGCAAAAAGCAATAAGAGTTATGCATGATCGCTTTGAAAGAAGCGTTGGTCTTTCGCTTAAAAAGGACGTCTTTGAAACAGAGATGCTGGTCAACAGGAGTCGAAAGGCTTTTGACCAAAATGATGCAATCAAGGGGACGGGGGGAGAGGGGGAGGGGGGAGGGGGGAGAGGGGGGTTGAAGTTCACGATATGACCAAGGAAACAAACTAATAGGAAACCTCAATAATCGACGTCAGCTTGGTCTTCAAAAGCTTGTTCGCTATAAAGACTGCCTGCAACATACATTTATGTTGAATGGCAATGGATAAGAATAAAAAACCGCGTTGCATACTCGATTTTGAGCGACGCAGAAACTAGAGACAGGGCTTTTGAGGTTTTGTAGGGAAGTGGAATTCATGAAGTGGTTTCCCCTTGCCTACCTCACTAATGGCGTTCTGATTGTGAAACATGGAGGGATCAAAGTCAGGACCCCTGCGTTATGAGTTCGCATGCTTAACCAGTACACCACGGCACGACTGGATAATAATAAACAATGGAAAAAGCTACTTTGAGCCCTAAAATCGAATTAACCTTTGCTAGAGGCACCATCATGAGCCACGTCATTATGTGGTGGGCATCAAATTACTTGTTTTCATTGGCTAATGAGATGCGATGTTCTTCACATTGACATCTTCTGTACTGTTTTCCTGTATTGGTCAATTTGTTTCAAATTCTGCATACAGCAGCATTCAGCTTTTCTCTCTTTCCCTTAGTCTCTTTTCTCTCTGCAGTGGAACTTTAAAAATGAACCAACAAAGCAGAGCTTCATAGCGTCCTGAACTCTACCCTCAAATGTTAGATGGAAAACATAAAAAAGGAATACTTTCTCTAGATTGCCCACACTGTACAGCAGCACCCTAAATATGGAGATATCTTAGTAAGATATGAATTGAAATGCTAGAATCTAACGGAGAATCCTGGAGACATGATTGCGAATCCACCTGATTGTGAGTAGAACGAAGGACTAAATAACATCAAAATACTAAAAAAAGTTGCGTTCTTACTTTTGATGAGGATTTCCTTTTGAGACCGCTGCAATTCGATAGACCTGCAGAAAGGCAGAGGGAAATTAAATGGAAGCCGGCCTAGACAAAATGGATTGCTTCAGAGTTGGAAGGATTCGTTTCACTACTAACACTTGGCAAAAAGGAGACAAGATTTGCTGCCAGACTCTTGCTATCCCTTGTGTGACTGATTTACCTCTGAAGGAGGTGTATCACACTTGTCCCATCTTTTCAGTTTAACCAGCATCCTTTCACCTCTTCTCAAGCTGAGCAGAAGAAGCAAATCTGTGAGCATTCTCAGAACGAGAGCAAAGTAGAAAATTTGAAACCTTTTGAAAAACTTCAACGCATCATTCCACTGCTCTGTGTCTTCACATGTTGCTCCAAGGAGGTTGTATGCTCTGCAAAGCACAAAGATAAAAACAGGTAAGTCAAAAAAGGAATGACATCACCAATTCAATCATATTTTGGTGGTTCTTCTTAAGTGGAAAAAATGAATTGTAGCATGACATATATTTATACAATGCACTAGACAATAAATAAGTTCCCCGTCACACAGAATGTTTGACTCAAAAATAGTGAGTACACAGTTTGAATCATGTTTATTCTGTCAGAGGTGTTAGGGAAAAGAAGGGGGAAAAGGAAGATTATCATTTCTAAGACTAAATTAAATGCTGATGAATCTAATTTATTTATAGTTGTAAAGTCAGCCTCCTTCCTAATGTTTATAGGAAGCTCGTTAAAAATGATGGCTCCTTGGTAGTACATGGATTAGGAAGGGCATGCAACATTTTAACTGCCATGCTGTTCAGAATAATCAAATCTCTACACGCCAAACAAGGCTATGTCTTCTGAGGGGAAGCAGAGGCAAAAATTGAGGTTCTTATCTTTTTCTGTGAACAATTCACCTTAGGCCAATTCAGAATTACCTCTGGAAATAACAATGGATATCAGATGCATGATTCTAGCAACAAACCAGCTTTTCCTGAAGATCCAGCGTGCGATTATTGTACTTGACAACATAAAATTGAGAAACAAGACCTCTCCTTTTAATCATCAAGAAAGAAAAACAACTTTACCTGTGATCATTTGAGTTCACCTTGAGGTATTCTAGGGCGGATCTAAAGAGTCAAAAACATTTGATTAAATAGCCATCTCAGACAAAAACACTGCTGATAGAATAGTAATTACCTTATAACTACAAATAACTGCTAGTAGAATACAAATCAAAATACAAAACAGGACTACATATTCAAAAGTGCTTCAAATACAATTTCAATTAAAACCGTATTCAGTCAAACTTACTCTTTTGCTTCTTTGTGACATTTTGCTTCTTTGTACAGTTTGGCAACGTCCAAACTTTTCAATGCACGCTGTTGGAAGCAATAACGAGTTGTATAGACCAAAGATTACCATAGAGCATTAAAAAAACTGAAAAATATCAAAATCAATTTGTCAGCAAGCTTCTCCACAATGATAAGCAATTACTGAGACAACAGCTTGCATCATCAAAAAATATGAAGTGACCCACAAAGTTAAATATAAAGTTCTTAGGGGGGGAAAATTCTCTCCAATTATTGCTGATTTCTTAAACTGTTTCTTCTAGGAAAATGAAAGAAAAATCTTTAAAATTCTTCCAAAAATGGGGTTATTTTTTGTCAGTTTAAATGCTGGGGACAATGCAGAAACCTCCATGTTGGTGTCCCAGGATATCAACTGCCAAAAGTAATCTCAACTCATTTTTGTCAGCTCGCAACAGATTCTGCAACAAATTTCCCTCAAAGAACATTTGAGGGAAAGACTCGATGGAAAAAAGTTTTAAATGCTATTGGTAATCTACATAGAAAACTCGTCAAAGCCAATTCCTCAAAAGAAATACGACATGAATTGAATACACCTACAATACTGTTGATATCCTGTTGGGTGCAAGGATAGCTCACTGTTGCGGCACTTGCGCAAGAGTTCACTAATCCAAAATTAAAATCATAAAATCAAAATTATCTGTTGTAACAAAATACCTATCATAAATATCTGAAATGTTCATAGCAAAGAGAGCTGGTTCCAACATGGAGATAAAGATGGAGAATTAACTGCTCAAAGTTTGGAAGAAAACAAAGAATCAAACATGCCATTTGTTTATTGAATTAATGCTTAAGGGCTTTGGAACAAGTAGACTTCTATCTGAACAATGAAATAAAGGAGCTACCAACAGTTGCAAGCTTTAAAACAAAGATCAAAACATGGATGGGTAAAAAATGCAATTGCAAAATTTGTAAATAGCAAACCATCACGCTATGTAGCTTGTTTATTTATTCATTATTTTTCTTTAGACGTGGTTGTAAATTATATTGTAAATAGTTGGCTTTAATTAGTTTTCATTCCTCAAACTATGTAAACACCAACTTTAAATAATGATTATGAATGAGAAATGTGTGATCTCACCCTGAACAGACTGCTTCGCAGCTGTTAGTCTTATCTATTATGCAGGAAACACGTGCATTGAGCAAAAGAGTAAAAAAGAAGTGCTGAGTTGTGGCAGTGAATGACTGACTTGCAAGGTTTGTCACTTTGATTAAATGAAGATGAAAAACTTGGCAAGAATTGTGCTTAAGCATGTGAAATTTGTAATGAATGATCGATACAAAAGAAGGCTCTGCCATTTGATGGTCACCTGACACTATGAGAAACCAGGAATACTCACTACATTTTTAAACTTTGAGACTTAAAAACTGACCCAAATTTAACCTCCAAAAAAGGTTCTTTTATTTCAACTTCATTTCATTTCAAACAATATAGGAGGGTGGTCCTTCAGCTGGTGCTAAATTTCAAGGGGCCCTCCGTAACATAAACTATAAAACAAACATACAATATATTTAAAATCTATAACAATGCTAAAAACATTATTATCTGTTTTACCTACTGCATATCTGCTATGTAGCACTTACAGACACTGCATAGACATTCAGGATAGTGAGAGACTATTCTGAGGTATGCATGTAAAACAACTGCAAAACAGAAGATGAGCATCTACTTTTTTTAAAGTATTTAGTAAAACCTGACAGCACAATTGACCTATCAGAGAGGAAACTACCAATCCATTTAACGAGTGTGGTGGAGATCAAACACTGGTAGTTTAGCAAGAATACCATTGTGCCAGACGCAATCAAAGGCATTGGAGATATCGAGAGAGATCCCTCTGCTCTCAATATAGCACTATGTAGCAGAGGACCAGACATGGACAGCATAAGCAAGAAGATCGAAAGGTTAAGAGGAGAGAGAGATCAGATCAAGTTCGTTGATCTTAGATTTAAAAGATGGCAAGTTGTAGGATTCAGGAAAGCAAGAAGAAGGCAAGACGTTCCATAAGTTGCATGCTGTTGGGATGAATGATGATTTGTGGATAGAGTTTGTGGCTTAGGCAGGGAAACTTGGAAAGGGTGTGAATGAATGAAATGGAATACTAATAATGACAGTGCTTGTCATAAAAAATCCGTTTCCTTCCTTCCAATGCAACAATAATTCACGACTCATACCCCTAGAATTACAAGGACCTCGGACTCACTTCCATCTATGTGAAAGTTACGTCTGGGGTAAAGATTCAACAACTAAATATAGGAACTGAGCTACCCCTCCCTGCCATTCTAGTCGTTACCTAACCTTTATGTCTGTCATGAGTAAAACGATGAAATTGTTCCTTTTCTAAACACATAAATGCCATTTTGGGGGAAGCAGGCCTCTATCTGCTTAACTCATCGAATCGCGTGTCCAAGATATCGTTCTTGTTCTGGCAATCATAAACTTCCGAACTTGTCAGAAAGCATTTATGTAACCACTATCAGTATCCTGTGAACAAATACAATCTTTAATCCTGGACTCGCAGAAAGCATGGTGGATTAAAGTATCCAGCACATTCCTTCTTTGAATCCTTTCAGTAGGCCTAAGGAAATTTTTGGCGCCATGTTTTCACAGCGCAGCGTGGCTAGTGCGTCATTAATCAAAATCAAATACCTTGCGAGGATCTTTGATTGCTTTCTCAATCCGTGCTACATATCTTTTGACATCAGCAGCTGTAACAACCATTTTCGTGATGCTACCTTTGGTATCAAAGCATTTTTAGTGATTTCGTAGACCAATTTTGCAAGTCAAGAGGCTCATGGCAATTCTAGGAACCATTAGCTCCTGTGCAGTGGTCATAGAGTGCCATCGCTATTCTGTGGCTCTCACAGGTCTAGAAAAGAGTAACACATTGTGGCACAGCCATAGCAAATGATGACAACGGCCGAGACATGCTCAATTCAGAATCCAGAGAACATCTATACGCTATTAGAAGCAGCTGATCAAAGGCTTTCAGTCAAACCCCTCCTCTGCGTTCTCTTCAAGTTTTAGAGCCCTGACGTATAAGCCCTCCAGGGTAAACAGATGAACTAGACTTTTTGTTGATCAGAATAATCAACATCTTTTCGGGAGACTTACATTTTGAAACATCCACGCAAGCTTGTTTTCCTCTCCGTCAATACCGGGGGAAAGGGGGGTGATGTGCCCTCTAACCCCCTCTAACCCCCTCTAACCCCCTCCAACCCCCTCCAACCCCCTCCAACCCCCTCCAACCCCCTCTCACTCTAGGACCGAATGGTATTGAATTTTAAGGCCTTCCATTTGTGTATGTCTACGTACACTGATCATAAATTTTAAGCAACATACTGACATAAGTACGACTGCTTTGCTATTTTAATTAATTATCATAGATCGTCCACAGGAAAAATGACGACGCGACAAGTCTCAAGTAGGCTAAGCTGATTTCTTAGTAACAAGATTTGCTTTAATGCATCAGAACAAATTAAAAGCAACACCTGTGCAGCAGCCTTAATTTCCTTTCTTAATGATGAACCGGAGAACCTATTTGCAAAAAAGTTGTTTGAACTAATTCGATTTCAAAGAAGAGTCTGTTGCGATAACGTTGTTGAAATCCTGCTGATTCAAAACGCATCTGAGAATTCTAGATGACTGCATGCGATGCAGTGAAATAAATCGGCTTGTTTTGGTCTCCTCTCGATGAATTTAATCGCAAACGACTGCATTTTGGAAGACGTGTTACAGAGGAACTCGATTTGTTACTCCTGTTATTGATTGGTTGAAAGCATTTAGTCTCGTTTTGTTGTGCTCGAATGGGAGGTCATCCATTAACTGCCATTTCGTGAATAGACCTATCTACCAACCAAAGTGATGCTGTTTCTTTCTCTATTCTTTTTATTTGTTAACGCAGGCTGGGTACATGGGCAGCTATCCAGTTGATGTGGGCCCACGCTTTAATTACTCGGCTACTTCTGTCTGTCTGTTTTTTCTACGGTTTCGAAATTTTTCCCTCGTTTCACATTCTTACCGGCATCTAAACGCGAAGTACAGATCTTCATAAATTTACAACGGTAGAAGCCTTAGGAATAAATATTTACAGCCCTATCAACCCTGCTCTTCTTGGGAACTGTGTTTAGGGTCTAGTATTCCAGATGTGCTTTAAGTTGATTTGCTTTTCGAAATCGTATTTCTGTTTTTGTAAAAACTGAAAGAAATCAATTGATCTGAGTGACCTGATTTCGACATCTGCAGAACAGCGAAGGTTTTTAATTCCTGTTCATTGACATTCATAGTCTTGCTTCAACATCCGTCCTTTCGAGCCTGCTATCGTGATATCGCATTTGCTATCGTGCTATCTCTGATGCTAACGCAGTTCAAAAATACGAAGACTCACTGAACAAACCACCAACGGTAGTAATTAAATTGCTCTCCTTGAGGAATCTCTGAAGCCTCCTGTGGTTTGTGTCTGCTCCCTTCTAGGGCCCAGACATCTTGAATACCCAAAAGCAACTGAGCTTGAATGTCTCCTTTGAAAATTTCCTCAGTGACTTCCGCAAAAGTGATCCCAGATAACTACCTGTCATCAAGAGAATCATATTATACTCTCATTTATACTATTATTAGCATGGTCAATTTTTTGATTAGATAATATCATTATTATTAACATCAAGAGAAGATTTTAATCACTCTAGAGTTATTCTACGGTCTTGTTACCAACGTGAAAGCAAACGGTGGAAGGAAGATTGAAAGAACAAAAAAGGAGGAAAATAGGAAAATACAACTCTACCATTGTTGATCTGAAAAAAAAATACGACAAAGAAACATTTGTGAATCTGAGCACTTTTAAGGACATCTGCAAAAATTGAATTTTTCCCTCTCCATGATCTCTTTACAATTTTCCTCTCTTCGCCTTCTCTTTGGCTGTTCTATTTAATCCAACAGCAATAAAAGGATATTTTTTTCGTCAAATGTTCTGCCAAATTTTGAATTTATCAGTTTTCAAGATCGATGGATAAATAAACGATTATCGTATTAGTTCATGACTGAAAACTGAAAAAAAGTTTTCAAGAAGCTGTATTCTTTTTAACGTAAAGTTTGGCAACTTTTGAAAACTTCCTTTTAAACTTCGATTTGTAAGAACACAACATTTTAACTGAAATACATTAAAGATGAAATAAGGTCTAACGTGGGAACTGAAGAGTCCCAAGCAACCTTAGATATACTGCCTTACGTGTCACTCAGCTTTGCAACTGTCGGGTGCTTTATAATGATCAGTAGCCATCATACAGAGCCATCAGGAGCCAGCTCTGACCCTGGATTATTCTGTAGGATTGGACTCCAAGGAGCTGGGTTTGTAGTGAATTTCGAGGGCGCTGTCACGACACTTCTAAGGCATAGAGATGAATATTTTTTACAATAATAATGATTTTATATTGACTGGAATGTTTACGAGTCCCTTGCAACCGCGAACCCTGGACCTTTCGACCCCTCCCCTATGCCATCTTCTCAGCACTCCTGGTAATGGCTGTATTAAAAGAGTAAAAATTGTCATGAAATGGGCGATGACCTGATACAGCAACCTTCTGGCTTCATCTCCTCCATCCAGCATAGATCCGCCTGAATGAGCCTTCCTTTCAATGATGTGAAATCGCAATTCCTAAATCTATGATCCTTGGGCAAACCTTTCCAGTTCTTATGAATAGTCCTCACTGGTATTGTTTGGTTGACAATGAAATGACGAAATTCTGGCAAAGTTCTTTTCTATCTTATCGCTCTTTCACTGTTTGGGAACACGCCTCCAACCAAAATTGGCCGTCAAAAAACTCGAAAAATTGCCCTGGTTAATCTTTTTTCGATTTGCAGCAATTTCACGCTGAGATTGACAGGAAAAGAGAGCCAGTTGATAGTTTTCTTCAGTATTGAGAGCCACATCAAATTGCAACAATCACTTACCAGTAGGGAAACTTGTACTTGTTTCTAAGTCACGTTTTGATGGAGAGTCCTTAATAGTAATGATAATAATAATATAAATATCCATACAGGGTAAACCTTGTCAGTACTACAAGCAGTGTTATCAGTAAGGGCCCTGTTTGAAATAAAAATTAAAGAAAATTTGAAGAAAGGTAAACTCATCTACATACAATGTAAATGTCAGTCTTGAACTTCCTTCGATATTTATCGTTAAAAACCTAATTCAGGTAAACAATTGAAAGACTCAAGCGTTTGAAATAGAAGAGAAACCATCTGTTGTCAGCATTTTTTATGCGGTTTGATAAAAATCCACTTCTTTAACGCACATTTCAAATGCAATAATCTAAATAGAAAGTCGAATGGGTTTAATGCCAGTTCTTAAATGGCAGTTTTACTTGGAATAGGGAGAGCCGATGGATGAAGACATTCTCTAACTTCTTCAATTCCACGTATACAAAATGCCCACATTTTGCTAGAAGCCGTTAATAAGAAGCTCAGTGACCGGGCTGGTGAAGCTTATGAAACTGCTAGCTTACTCATTCTAAAAAATTAAGGAACTTTAATTACAATCAACTCTATCTAATTCGAACTTTTCCTAATTCGAACAGTCCCTTGAAAATTCCCTAATTTTTTTCCCATCAGCTCACGATATAGGATGTTAGCTTGACGAAGTTATTTCTTACTGCATACGCATTTTCCTGGAACGACCAACCCGATTTCACACATTCTTTTTCCTTCTACAGTTGCAATGAGTTTTTTTGAACTTTCAGCTTTGAGAAAGTAGTCCAATATGGATGAGCATTCGATGGGGATGTGTCCAACAAGCTTTAGCTTTTCGTCTGGTTCTTCGACTTTTTTGTAAACTTCAATGGCATGCGTGTCGCACTCCAGAGCTTCACTGCGATTGTCTTTACAACAGATCAATCGCTCCCCAAATTTTGTCTGAAACCTTCTGTTTTTGAATAAGCGCCGCATCAAAAAAGTCGATTTTGAATAAGCGCCGCGAAGCTATTTAATTTCAGCGATGAAGAAATTTGAACAATTTTCTATTGATTGTTGATTTATCGTATGTGACGGCTATTTTTATCCAACCATTTTCGGTATTCACGAATATCCTGTAGGTGTCAATTTTCTCAATTTTTACAATTTTCCTCCATCCAAAATGAAAATAATTCTAAGAGAATTTGAGGACTCAATTTCATGGATATCAAGAAGCTGCAATATGTCTCAGTTCATTTAGAAAAAACTGTGTAGTGTGGATCGTTGCGATAGTAACGTGAAAATCGACTATGGAGAGCCTGTCAGACTCTGGCAAAGTGTGGCAGATGGTGTGAGCTGCTCGATTTGCATATAGATACAAAAGCCGAGGTCTTCATTTGAAGCGCAATTTACTGACAAGAAATGCTAGCTGCTTCATTTGTCGGCAAGGAAGGTGCTTCCAACGGCGACCATCTATCTTGAATCTACAGCAAAGATTAGCAACAAGTGTGTAATAGGTATGTAGAAGCTATGATTCTACGTTCTAGCAAGCTTGGTGTTGAAAAACAGTTTGATTTTTACAGAAACGTTCCAGCAACAATGATGCATGTCTGTTTAAGTGTGCGCATTTCTCCTTGAAGCAATCTTTATAAAAACTGAATTGCCAAATGAGCATGGCTTTCGATGCCTATGTTATTCAAAGCCGGGGCAGTCAAGTGCTGTACCTACATCGCGCTTCAAGAAGACCTGTTGTCTGTTGTGCTAATCCTTCGCAAGCTTAACTCAATGAAAACTGTGGCAGAGACTGCCATTTGCAAAAGATGCTTGTTGATCGAGTCAAAAGCTTCTTCCATTTGTATAATTCTGGCCATTATTATCGTACCGAATTTGAAGTATTTTTGTATCAGATTTTAACATAAAATGCATTTTTGTGTGACTGTTGGAAAGTACTTTGATCCCCTTCTCCTGACACTCTAAACTTCAGCACAAAACCGCCTCGTCCTATCACGAACTGCGAATAATATGCATTCGATTGTTGCTAATTGCATGTATAGCATAAGTAGTCTTGTTTGTGCAGTAAATATGCTGTGTGTCCTTATACAAAAATATTGCTGAAGGCGGTAAAGCAAACTCGAGTTCTCCCCTTTTGAGAAGAGGTTAATTTCATGGTGCATTTATGCATTAATTTACAAAGAATACGAAGTCAGAACAGCCCTTTGTGCCTGATCACATGCGCACTAGCTAGTTTGACAGATGGTCTTACTACCAATACAAAAACACGTACAGTACTTATAGCGTAAGCAAAGCTGCTCAAATGGATTGCTTCAGTCTGCTGAAGTTTTCAGCGAATGGTGCACGAGTTCTTTCATCGGTAAGTCGCAACAGGAGCCTCTTTCTGCATTTGAAATTCGCTTTCTGTTGCATGGCTTCCCATTATCACAGTGACAGTTGCTTTTCAATAGACCTGGGGATCGTAAATCCCGCTGGCTACATACAGCCCTTTTTGCTGACTCTGACCGGCCCGTGAAAGGTTAATTGGAAATTACAAAATTAACAGATTTTGAAATTTCATTTCATGCGTGGACAAAATTTTTTCAGAAAGCTGAGAATCTTAACACAACTTTGAAACAGTTTATGAAACGTGAACTTCATTTCGAGTGAGTGTGATTGAAAATTTTCACAAAAATGAGCCATAGATATTAAAGAAGTTCATATTTAACTTACTATTGTTTTGGGAAATCCTTAACTATAAAAGATGCTCGTACCAGTTTGTCAAAGCAAGGCCATTTGCTGCTTTTTACAAAGAAACGCATGCAATTAATATCATATTGAATTGAGTTTAGCTTTTCCCCTCCAGAATTTTCTTTGTTTTTATTGCGCCCCCGTTTTGAAAAATGACTCCCAACCCTGCTTTACATGAGCATGGAGCGTACGGGATTCTGCTGGTTGAGAATGCAGTTCAGCCGGATGACAAACTCAATCTGCTAAATGTTTATCTGTGGGTTTGTAGAGCAATTTCAATGTCTCATATGTAAAGAAGATGAGTAGCATTGAACTGTTAGACATTTGAAAGTATGAATGGTAGCTAACTAGTAACATTAGAAACATACGGCTGAGATCAATTGGGGACATAGTCTGTGAAGGGAGTATTAGAATACTTGACATGCAGACGAAGGAGCAGACAAGATATCAGAATTGACGGAGTTATGTTTTTAGTCACTCTTGTAGACACATTCATGGATGGTCTAGCTTAGGGATTGCAGAGAGACTTCCGTTCGGTGGACTCATAAATACTGCTTTTCATTTATAAAGGCTTCAGGGCATGTTAGTCAAAATAAGAGTTTTATATAGCACAGGTATAAGAAGATTGTATCTCAAATGTGTTCATTCAAAGTCTACGCTCAAGATAAAGGAGAAATGGAGCCTTCGATGAAATTCACACAAAAGTGATTTAGAGCATGCATCAGTAAATCAAAAGGGGAGTATTTGATGGCATGCTGGTAGCTCGTACAGAGACGCTCTCAACTGTTAAACTCTAGGAATTAGATCGGAGTGGTGACTAGGCATGATTTCGGCTCAGGCAACGACAAAATTTGAAAGAACGAGAATGCTTCACATCCGTCTTCATATGCGGCACCACACAGTACTAAGCAAAAAAGAGAAATATATGAGATTGACTCGAGTCAAGTGGAACGCCTAATGGGGAACCTTCTGGGACCACGCAACTCACCGTGTCGTTGTTTGAAAAGGACGTGGAGTAAAGGCTCAAGAATAGGACGCTTTAACTAGCTTCGATTAGCTAGAAACCCATCCAGCTCACTTAGGATAGATTAAGGAAGAAATATCACGCCTGAACATTGTCCATAGCAGGGAGTGAATGCAAGGTTATATTAGCTGCAACAACCCGAGCGGATCATGAATCACTAGAATCTCTGAGACGCTGTCCATTCACAGCATAAAACATCAATAAATCAAAGGACAAATGTTGAGTTCACATCGGCAGTCCGCTGTTTGTATTCCGCTCCACCTCTTCTACTACGAAATCGATTGCGAGTAACTTTAGCACTACTATTTTCCATTCATAGCAAAACGAATCGGTTTGCTTCTTGCAGCTTTGTCAACCAAACCATCTGCATGTTACATGAGGAGAGGTGAATTAACTGCTAGCAAAAAATATGCAGTCTGTCGTAGGGAGGGACAAAATTAACTGAATGATGTAGCTCTTTGCTAGAAGGATGGAAAATAATCCATCTATTAATAAAAAAAGATGAAATTGGCTATTCTCTAACGTTACGGAATAGTCTCCTAACTCTCACTGCACACCATCTCGCATTTGTCGTAACCAGTTATCACTGGCTTACAACGAATGGAATTATGGCGAATGAAATTGACACATGAAAATGTAAGTCCAATTGGCATAGTGGTTTGAGCACGTCTACCGTGCGAAGGAAACTTCAGTAATTAAGCAATTTAAATAAGGTATTTATATACAAAACAAAAACAAAATAAATTTGAAACTGGCCTACGAGGAGGTCCCATTTGCGGATGGCTAACTTCTATATTGATTTTAATTAACTGGCCTAAGAGGTAGGTTTTTATTTGTGCTTTAGAAGGTGAGTAGATTCCATAGTTCTATGTCGGTTGGGACATCCTTTCAGACCTCTTCACCGACGTACACAAAGCTTTATGTTGAGGAAATGCCAAGGTGGCCTATGAAAAGCCCCAACAAAGGAAGAAAGAAGAAAGTGAAAGGCTAAGAGGAGAAAGAGGGATCAGATCAAGTTTATTGATCTTGGATTTGAAAGACGACAGGCAAGTTGCAAGGTTCAGGTAAGCAAGACGAAGGCACGATGTTCCATAAATTGCATTTTCTAGGGATGAGTGATGATTTGTGGGATAGAGTTCGTGAATTAGGCCGAAAATATGGATATGTTTCATTTAAGTGAGTGTAATTCATTTATAAATGAGTTATATTGAGGAAAGGCCGTGGTGGCCTATACAAAGCCCCAGCAAAGGAAGAAGGAAGAAAGTGAAAGGTTAAGAGGAGAGGAGATCAGATCAAGTTTATTGGTCATAGACTTGAAATTTCCAACTGTGGTTTTGGTATCTGGAGATTGTTCATTCTACGAGTTTTTTATTTTGAGATGTGATTTCTCCTCGTAAAATTCCCTTTAGAATTTTCTGGGCACATTTGCCTGAAAATCTATTTTCGTCCTCTCTCTGTACAACCAGCAGTAAGTAGGTACTAATGCGGGAATAGAGTGGGTAATCAACGGCTACTATTTAATTGCGGCGAGGAAAGAAACTGACCGCCCGAACCCACAATGCCGTGGCTCCAAAAGACACATCCCCTGCAAGGTGTTCTCCGGCGCTCATTTTGAGTATCGCATCCAATTCTTACTTCCAACTTTAGGAATCTCCAGTTGATTGATGTGTATCTAACTGATACTAGGATAGTATGGCTGCTCGCTTCAACCCCCATAGATACATTTTGCCTGGTGATCTCAATGAACCCTTCAGAGAAGACGAAGCCAGAGAGCCGACGATTTGCACTGCACTCTGACTGAACTGCTTGAAATTAAATACGTGCATATTTATATGATAGTTGCTTATACAGGAATCTGAATAACGGGAAGGCTGAATTTGTAGTAGGAATTGAAAACGTTAGATTATGGCAGAATACAAGATTGGGTTACTACACAACCTAGACTGGGTACTGAAGCGTGCCAGCATTGAAGCAGTATCTTCTGCCAGGAAAGGGAGGCTGTCTCGGATAAGCGCCGCTAGATTTCCTGGATGACGTGGAATAGAGGCTACAAGAGAAGGATGCCAATTTTCTGTTGGGAAGACAGGACTGTTACCCCTCCCCCCTCAAAACCCGTTTGTAGCCCCTGATATTCCCTGATTGGCATGACGTATTTGTTGTGTGACTTAAAACACACGTAAGTGTTTGTAAAATTTACGCACACACGAATCTTTATAGAAGAATTTCAGCAGTGAGTGGAAAAATTTATGACCTGTCTTCGATTCTAACTGTTTGAAGTACATACGTACCTTATCTCAACAAGAAAACGCATAGGCTGTGACTTATTTTTGAAGGAGTGGAGTTTAAGTTGTTCCGCTTTAGATATGATAATCTTTGAACTAGTTTTTGCTATTTGTAGATAAGTCACGTGTGACCACCATATTTATCCATTCATTTTTGGCATTCACGGAGATGCTTTTTGAATTCGTTTGAAGCTTGCAGTCATGTAAAAGTTCTCTTTCTCTTATAGAAACATGTGTGGCAAGTAGACTTGTCTTGTTGCAAATGTATTAAATAGATAATAATTATTCTAATGATAAAGATGAGTCCTTATACTGGGTTAAACTCTTCAACTTTAGATTCGCTGTTATCCACGTGTGTCCAGTGATTGTTCCCTCAAATTATCAAATTCACATTATCGTATTGCGACAGTCATAAAATGCATGCAGATCTTCCTTCCCTTGCCCTAGGTTCTGGGATATGACACGGCAAGGGATTGTCCTTAATAGAAAATAAGCAACATAGAAATCTAATGATGACATCATCTTTATAGAGGTCTAGCTTGTTCAGCAAATGCTGATATCAACCATCTAAAATATCTAAAATATATCTAAATTCCGAAAAAGTCAAAGTCAAAGTTAAGATTTCTCCAGAGAGTCTTGAATCTTAAGATTGACGTTTCAGATTTAATTTCGTCTGTCGACTTGTTGAATGACCTTCGTAACAAGATGAGCATGAATGAGACTCAAAATTTTAATCGCTTACGCGTTGCGCTTCATGCAAAGCCAGCGCAATTGTTGAAAACTTTAAACTCTTGGCACTTTGGCACATGAATTTTTAAATCCTTTCGAAGCAATCAAGCACTTAAAACTAAACTAAACTGTGCAATCTTACCTCTTCTTGTGTGATCAATTCAGGCTGCGGAAACATTCAACATCCATATCCAACACTTCGCAGCCAGTTTGAAGTGCTTCGTAGCAAATGTCTTTGATATACTGTCTTATTGTAAAAGATTATCTTCCAGTCCCCGATTCGCGAACATAATCAAAGTTTCATGTTTAAGCGTAAGCCACAATCATTTTAGATGCCACGCTGTTCCTACTGTTCGGTTGAGCAACTGTATATATTAGCTTATGAATTAAAGAAGCGAATGGATTTCTCCATATTGTTTGCCCTTATCGATACTGCAATGTAGCTTAATACCTGTTTTTCTTTTCAGGAAAAGCAGAGACTACAGAAAGCTTACTTGGGAATAAGATCGCAAAGGGGATATTCCTTCAAAGCATTGGGCAATTCAACCAAGCATAAGATGACAGGCGGGAGGCAATTCGTACATTTTCTAAGAAGACTGCTAAAGCGGAGATCGTACAATAAGTTAACAACCAACAAAATTGACATTCTGGAAGCTGGGATGAAATTCGCTAAGCGCACTTGTGATTACAAATGTGAAAATCTACGACGCAATGCAATCTGTGAGCTTGACATTGTTGAAAGGGCAGGCATCTATAGACTGTTAGAACAGTACGTTTGCTGGAAGTACCTTTCTACTTATGAAATGACTAGTTGCGACTTCGAGCAATTTGTTCACTGATAGAGCTTTTCCAGCACGGTGGACTTTGTCAGAAAGATGAATTCAGCACAAGATTTCTAACAGCAGAATAGGTGCGATTGAAGAGAAAGTCATTGCGATTCTCAAAGAATGGGGCAGACGATATTAGGGTAGAGAAAGGAGATGCCAAATTTGCACAAGACATCTTCGCTTTAAAACTTTAACTTGAGTCACTTTGGTGTCGGTAAGCTTGCACGGAGTATCAAATCTGCGCTACGGAATCAAGCTATAGCTTGCACTGGCAAAAGATCTAATGAATACGTTAATGGAAAAAGAAAATTTTAACCTTTAGTCCTCGTTGCTAATGACATATCAAATTACTCTGGTGATGGTTCCGGACGCCGGTTCGATTCCAAACAATGCGTCAATCTAATAGATGTAGATTACCAATCAAGCACCTGAGTCAATTAAGTTAGTTGCCAGAAATGTAGATATCCTAATAATAGCAGAGAGAAAACAGGTGAAACTTTCCAGCAAATCAATTTCGAATCGACGGCTATATGCCACCCCTAACAACAGGTAGGAGTCAGAATGGGGAGGTCATTACATACTCATACTACTTCAGATGCTGCATTGCATATTCCATTTCGAGCTTAGCAGAAATCAGAGACAGGGCCCTAAGCTTTTTCTAGGGAAGAGGAATTCAAGAGGTCGTTTCTCGTTGCATTCCTCACCACACCAATGGCGTTTTCAATATGACGCCTGGAGGAATCGAACTGACAACCACTACTCCACGGCAACAATTACACATATATAAATAAATATAAATATATATATGTATATAAACATTTATATATATATATATGTGTGTGTAAATACATATCTGTATAGATAAATATGATATATATTTATCTATATTTATGTATGTATATTTATTTATATATACGAGAAAGTGTTCTTGCAAGGAAGTCTCAACAACCAGTTTGACTTCCAAGGAAATTGAAGTTAAATTCGTCCACATATATCTTCACAAAGTAAAACAGTTTCTCATTAGAATCTGCCGCATTCTCACTCTCTCAATCAGTGAAATTTCTCTTAGAAGGAATCGGCAAAAATATGGTACTCTATTTGGCCAATCACGAAAACTTCCCTGTAATCGGGAATTATAACCTAGACATATTCAAATTTGAAGGACTTCATGGTTAGCTGTAACTTAGAAAATTCCGTTAAGAAAGATACATGTTTTAAATCCAGCAGTCGACCATGCATTTATTTAAACCTAAAAATGACAACACAAGAGTTGCGAATACTACGAGAAATGAAACTGGTGTGTCAGATTTCCATGCTTTGAAAGCTACCGCCTTGCAAGGAACTTTATGAAAAAGAGGCCCTAAGAATAAAGTAGGCTTCATGCTTCCGCATTCGGGGCAGAACGTCAGTATGAACGTACTTCTAACCTCTAGAGGTATTAAGATTTCGCAAATTTCAACAGAATTGCTAAAAAAGGAGCTAGATGATGTATGCAGAAGTATGTTCGAGAAAACGAGGGACATTTTATGGCCAAGAAGCTTAGAGAGCAAATTGCTTTTAAAAAGCAAAGAACCATTTACCTCCAATTACTTCATAAAAATAAGAAATCATACTACGATCAACTAGATCCAAAAGTATTCAGGGACAAAAGATAATTCGGATCATTTGAAAGCCCCCATTTCTCAAACGGGATTCAAGCGCTTTGATTACTCTTCTTGAGCAAAATGTCGTCGAATCGGATGATGACAGAGTTGCAGGTATTACTTGAGCATGACGTAAAAAGATAATTCCGCTATCAGGAATATGTCTTCACAAGATCATTGAGGTTTTTCCGTGCCAGCCTAGCAATGATAAGATTAGAATCTGTGTGTAGAGCCCTCATCAAATCGCGGATTAGTTACTGCCCAGTGTTATGAATCTTCCATGACAAAACGACCAATTCCATGTTAAATAAGATATGTCAAAGAGCATTGTGAACTGTATCCAATAATAATGAATTTGTAAATAGTTTTAGTGAATCCTTGATCACTCATCAACGCAATCTGCAGTTGTCTATGAGATAAGCTTCCAACGAAGAAAATCCTCAACCCAACTTGTATGAAAGATATATTTTTCAAAAAATAGTTATCATAGTCTGCGAAATCTAATTCGTTTGCAACTGCTGAGAGTAAGAAAAGACAGATGACAGGGAATGCTCAGGGTGAGATTACGGTCCTCGCCCTAAAGGTTTTGATGGACAGTAAACGACACAGCTAATTAAAAGGAGAATAAAACAATGGCATGGTGATTCATGCAACTGCAGATTGTGTAGCCTTTTTTATCAAAGATTTAGGATTTCTATATTAATTTACCTTATATTTGCTAACCTCTATTGTAAATTATATTTGTATTTTAATTTAGTCTTAATTCGCTTTGTTTTTAAACATTTCGGTAAAAAAGCCAACTTTAAATAAATCAATAAAAATCATACTGATCGAGATCTTTCTTTACTGCCGACTTCGTATTCAATGTCAATTCGAGACCATGTGGCAGAAATTTCAACGAACAACACGCAGAAAATTTCAAACTGCTCGCGACAATTATCGTTTCAATCGTCTTCACGCCTGGAAACGGAGCGGAGCCTTGTAAAAAGAGCTCATCGCCGAATCCGGCATTGCTTGAGCAGATGAATTTCATATCGGATGGGATGGGATCGGGAATCCGATGCCAAGTGAATCCGGTGTCCTGTGGACACAAGTTCTGCCCTGGGTGAAGAATTTTAGAGAAGCGCCCTGCAGTGAAGTTCTGCACCAAACAGAGGCCATTTCTGAATGGGGCGGATAAACGAACCCCTTGCTGGAATGACGCATAATCTTGGGGGGTCGGGCTCCCAAGCATTAGGGGCTGATCCCGTTTTTGAGAACCACCATCTATCCAGAATAAGCAAAAAATTTATTGGCGATTGGTTGACGTAGGATACACATGAATTGTTAACCACGACGTCATACATAGAGAAACCCCTTGTTATCATCACTGGCGACAAGGCAAGACAGAGATATCCAAAAAGCTAAATTAAATACATTCATTCTTCCCTTCCGGCGTTGAACTCCCGAAGTGGGCAACTTTGCGGATGAGTGTTTATATAAATCCCTATCTTGTCTAGTGTGGCACGGGGTTCTCGATTTCTCAGATGGGTTACAACTAATAATAACAATAATAAAAATATTTATACAGGGTAAACCTTGTCAGAACTACGAGCCTTGTAAGTACTGTTATCAATAAGGGCCTTGCTTAAAATTAAAAGTAAAGAAAATCTAAGAAAAGCAAACTCATCTATATACAATGTAAGTGTTAGATGTCCTTCGATACCTATCGTTAAAAACCTAATTCAGATAAACAATTTAAGTCCATGCATATGCTTTTTAAGCTGATGAGTAAAAAGAACGATAGAATCTAAGCTTTTGAGTGCCAACTGGTAGTTCTTTGCAACCAGGTGGGCCTTAGGACAAGGGCTTTCTGCGGGCTTCTGTCCCGACCGTTGCAACGCGCAATGTAGCTGTTATCTCTTGTACTGCAGGGTGGGTGATTTACTCCTTCACAAAAGGCCCCGCAGTTTTCGACCGTAGTGCCTCGGTGCTTACCAAAACGCGATCCAATCTGCGGGCAATTCCTAACGGGAATGACAAGGACCCGACTCGCCTACTTTGTGAAGCACAGGAATTGCTCGCCATGACAGTTCCCAATGACAACTTTTACAGTTGGTTTTAAAACAGTGGATTCAAAAGATGACAAGTGGTTGGATTCAGGAAAGGAAGACAGAAAGACGTTTCATTAATTGCACGTTCTTGGGATGAATGATGATTAATGGGATAGAATTCGTGGACTAGGCAGTGGAATCTGAAATAGGTGCGCACGGGTCGAACACCTGTTGGTTCTTTCATGTCTCAGGGGATCACATGTCATATCCCCGATTTCTTCTGAGGTGCCAAGGCCGAGAAGTCATAATGTTGAATAAGCAGAATAGAAAACTTCACTAAATCACGAACCTTTGCATAGCATTTGAAATAGGAAAAATCAAATGAAAGAAAAAAGCGAGAACGGCATAGGAAAATCTGGTGGCAAATGGCATAGATATTGAGCGCGCGGTGATCTTTATCTTCCACGGGCGGTAAATATCTGACCTTGTCCATTCCTCTTTTAAATTTGTTTTTCACAATTCTACCGTCTAGAAACTATTTCCCAAAATTACAGGAAGCGCAATTGTTTTTGCTAGCCATGAACTTCAAAAAGTATGCTTACCGCAGGTCATTTCTCCCCATATGAGAGCCGAGACTCGAGGTCAACAGTGTGGATATCTCATCTGTCGGCTTTAGAAGCTGCATGTGCACGTTTACAATCGAAATACAATCGAACTGTGACAAGAACCCGGTGCAGCGGAAGGAAATCGGCAAGGACATTTTGAACGCGTACAAGAGATTGTGCCAAGCGAAGACAAGACAGGAAAACCATGAAAAATTTGGAAAGCGGTCCCTTTGCTGAATCATAAATTTAACACTTTCGTCAAGAGAAACTAAGGAAGAAGAGTAGACACGAAACCTTAATGCTAAAAATCTTCAAATTAAAATTGCTTATAAAAACAAAGATATTAAACCAAAATAATAATTTTGTTCGAGTCAATGTTTTGTCCGCATTTGTAAAAACAGTCCGTAATGTACAAATTATAAATGTCTTTCTTTCGCCTTCTCATTCGAACGTTCCACCCTTATTCACTGAAATGACGTCACAAAAATAGAGGATTCCAAGTAAGGTGACGGTCGTCAAAATCGAGGGTTGCCTACCCCAAAGACGAAAAGACATCTTCAATGGAAAACAGACACGTTGGCTCTAGATGAAGAAGCAAATTCGATTCATACAGCGGTAGACACGCACAAAGGGTCACAGGAGCAGCTGCCTTTCAAGATCAAACGTAAGTGAGAAAAATGGCATCCTGTCTAAAGGGACAGCGGACAATGTCAGCGGCTCTCGTGCGACCCCTTCTGTATCTTTGCATGCATGTCTGAAATCTACTTCAATGACGTCATTTCAAAGTACTAATAACTACTAATTTACACGTCTCAGGCCATGTCCACGAAATCGAAACCATTGGCGATTGGGGTCGTCGTAATTCCAGGCCTTTATTTCTTCCTCAGCATTACACGCACACTCAGGCACATTCTTCCAACATTTGGCAGCGTTAAGTCCTGATTCGTCGTCTGTGAGGTCACTGTTGCTATCGTCGGGGCAGCTTCACGGCAGCTGCGCATCCCTTGCTCTGAGCATATCTACAATACCTAACCGAGGATTGAAAGCAGATACAAGTAACCGACAGATCAGCAACGGTTGTTTGTCGTCGTCGAGTTGCGGTAAGTTCTCGTCTAAAGTTTGAATCCATCCACTGGCATGTCCTGTTTAGCCTCGAAATGAAATTCCCCGTCGACCTCTGCGGGCGCTACCGAAGTATCTTCAGTCTCCACCTGAAAAAAAGGGACACATGTTGGCAGATGGATTGATGAGCAACGTAGATCTGACGAAATCATCAACATATATTCATAACTTGATATCCGGCTGTCAAAATGCGCCAAATCAGCTCTCCCCGGGTCCATTTCGACATCTTTTAGCCTACGCTTCAATATTTCTAGCAGAACACTATGGTCAATTTGGGCATATTTTGAGAAATGGAAACAGCCAAGCAATAAAACTCAAAAGCAGCGCTTCTCTCAACAAATGTCCTGCAATCAAAGGATTGTTAGAGCAGACATAAGGAGACAGTAAGGAGTTCGCGCTCCACAGCAGACAGATTGAAAACTAATGGGGATTTCGAAACAGTAAGCTTTTTGAGAAATAAAAGGACAAAGCACGTTTTAGCTTACAAAGATTACAAAGACTTCTAGAATCGGAGAAGTAAAGGCGCAAATCGCAACCTGATGATACTCTTCCAGCTTCTCGCTTCAGTAAATACGTCGATACGAAGGACAGAAAAACGCAATTTTTTTCCTTGGTGGGTTATGTTGAGGAAAGGCTATGGTGGCCTATACAAAGCCCCAACATAGGAAGAAAGAAGAAAGCGAGCAGCTAAGAGGATAGAGAGATGATAAGTAATTTGTATTCGGCTAGCCTAATTACATGTATTTCTGGTAAGAAAACATGGTAATAATAAATTGAATCTCTATACAGGATAATCTATCAGCGCAATAGTGCACTGTTATCACTAGGGTCCTGTTTCTGAAATCAAATGAAGGAAAATATCTTAAAAAGCAATAAAATCACTGAAATTATAGTTTGACGCCTAGTTAAAATGTTAATTGACGCAAGGTTTTTTTAGTGGGTTATGTTGAGGAAAGGCTATGGTGGCCTATACAAAGCCCCAACATAGGTAGGAAGAGAGAAGAAAGCGAGCAGCTAAGAGGATAGAGACAAGATCAAGTTTATTGATCTTAGATTTGACAGATGGCAAGTTGTAGGACTCAGGAAAGCAAGAAGAAGGCAAGACGTTCCATAAATTGCATGTTCTTGGGATGAATGATGTCGATGATAGGGGAAGAAAGGCATTCCTTCAGTGAAGGATATTACAACGCTCGGCTTCATGGCTACCACCACCATCACCACCAGGATGAGTACAGTAGCCTTGGGAAGATCGTCGACGTGTTGAGGGAATGAACGGACAAGTGTGTAAGACTACCACCTACGAGACGGTGGAGGGCAGTTGTGGTTGGTGATAGCCCGTTTTGAAGCAATGATGTTTAAGGGTGGAGAGGAGAGGATTAGCAACTTTGGGGAATTGGAACGGGGACAGGGTACGCTGGAGACGAGCTCCTCGTAGTGCGAAATATTTTTCATTTAGCTTAGGCTATACATGACTGGGCAAGCAAACGAAAAAATGTTGGGTGATATCAAAGAGGAAACTGAGATCTCTAACGACAATCTTAATGCAAGCGAGAAAAATAGATTAAAAGGCTTAGCACCAATCAATTTTTAATCATTTCACCATTTCTTTCCCGTGACACGTAGGTCATCTGCGTAAATGGGCTGGAAATCAGACTTCAGCTGTCACACGCCTTAATCCGATTTCGAAACAACCACGCGCCTTAAGTCGAAGACCAAACATTTGATAGGCGGGGTAATATCCTACGGAGTCTGGGCACAGCTTCTTAACATATAATTGCCATTTACTCTAATCCTATTAGTTTCTAAAAGGGGGTGGCTGGTAAAACGCCATTAATATTCTCTGCCAAAAAGCGTATCTTGTGTGAATTTTTCATAAATACTTACCTGTGAATTACAAAGTTACCTGAATGCGAAATTAAAAAGTTAATAGAGAGCAGCTACGCGAAAAAGCAGACAATCCAAAATCATATAGAGAAGAACGTACAAGAGAAGCTTATACTTAAACATTTCTGATTAAGCTTCGAAATCGAAACCGACAGGATAGAGAAGTGGGAAGGTTCACAGATGGTTTAGGTCTGAGGACTGCGTTATTCCTCAAAATATTAAAAAAAACATAGGGACAAGAATGAATAATGGAAATAATGAATGAATAAATGAAGTAATTAACGAACAAAGTGAAAGATCGATGAAGTTTACATACGTCCAAAAAGTATTGTTCCATCAATTCGTAAGAGAGTTTGTAAATGTCTGGGTTTTCGTGTTCCTGAAGTTTTTCAATGAGATCCAAGCCTAGTCAAAGAAAAATAAAGAATTTCATTGCTATCAAATTTCATAATCATTGTTGACCATGATTCTTATGGTTGATAATCATTGCTAATCAGCATGAACATCAATTGTTAATCTTTCCATCACTCTTTTCGAACCCATTAATCTGGAAACCTATCACCAATATACTGCAAGCTGATTCAAGGGAACTGGTCTTCATGATCCATCAAAACAGGGTATGCTAAGAATTCCTTCTGTTTTCATGGACAAAAAGTTGTACAAGGAATCACCAATAGGCCTTACAAAAACCAAACCTCTTTTAAGTGTCACGAAGATCTACCAAAGAAACGTTTCGGCGTTCATTTTTGATGCGTTACTATCGTCAATACGACTCGTTCTTTCTACAATCTTTCATACGACACATTCATAACAGATGATGTTGTCGAAACGAATATTACAGACAAAAATTCGCTTTATGATACGAAAAAACCAGTTGAAAAAAGAGACGAAAATTCAGCTGGGAAATCCTCTAGATTCCCAAAAGTAACGATGGAGTGGTTCTGATATTCTATTTTCAATGTTGCCGGGCTGCAACTTTCAAAAATAAAGCTCAATAAACCGACTTATGCATAGCACCCCGTTTGAAAATGCAATGGATAATTTGACCACCAAAATTGGATGAAAGGGAATGCACTTATATATCTACTATATGCAGCTAGTTACCTCCACATTCCTCGATCATGAGGGCTATTTTTTCAGCATCGTCACCTGCCATCTGAAAAGATAAATTGTGGCCATGTGATGGACTAAACGACAACTGGATTAAGTCATGAGATGTCCAAAACAAGAGATTGCACACCGAGAAGGCAGTTTCAATTGACGAGTTAACTAGGAAATTATGGACACTTGACAATTAAATTTACAGCAAACACCGTGAAGGCTCTATCAAAGAGGCCTTCGTTAAAATAGAAATGTGAGAAAAACCAACCGAAAGAACAGATCATGAATCTCGAGTCTCGATTTGCCACGGGTCGGCGAAGACAAGACCTGCCTTTGCCTCTGGCTTTACATTAATTGGCGACTCTCCTGACATATAGCAGGTAACATGCAGCTAATTGCATCTCCCCCTCAACAAAACTGCGCCAGTAGGGCAATTTGGCACACTTTGAAACTTCGAAGATGTAGTGAGGCAGGTGTACTTACCTTCAGAATATTTCCGATGCCGTCAAGGACAACTTGCACGACCTAAAAATACACGCATTTATCGTAGCTGTAGTGCATCAAGCAATGAGCTAAAACAATAATGAATTACGCTAGTTCCCGAGACAGTAGCTCAAAGAAGTGTGATCAAGGCTCGAGGACGGTAGAGAGCTCAAAT
This sequence comes from Pseudorhiza aurosa, assembly GCA_964026355.1. Taxonomy (NCBI): domain Eukaryota; kingdom Metazoa; phylum Cnidaria; class Scyphozoa; order Rhizostomeae; family Lychnorhizidae; genus Pseudorhiza; species Pseudorhiza aurosa. The sequence goes on along the minus strand of OZ032117.1, from coordinate 1,502,853 downwards.
AAGCGAACATTTGGAAAAGAACAGTTGAAAGACAGTTGCATAATTACAGAAACAATAAGATTGAGTTACAGAGCAATACAGTATTGCAGAGAAGCACGGCGAGTTTATGACATCCAAAAACATTACAGAGGGAAACTGAGAATTTTCGTGAATAAAAATTAAGTTTTCTAGACACATTACACATTCAACGACTGACTAATAAAAAATCAATTTACGTGGAGACAGGTTAGACCATCATGTTCATTTCCTGGCAATTAATCTGTAGCATAGTAGAGTGCCGATTACACAATACGAGGATCGGGAGCACTCTGTGTAAGGTACGATTTTACCGATTCCTCCCCCTCCCCCCGCTACATTTTACCCACAGCTTTACGCCAGGTACCGATTTGCTGCTCACCGGACGAATGTGACACAGGACACAGGACACAGGACACCTCAGAAACAGACGTGACCCAAAGGAGACGTTAAGGATTGCAGGCATGCGCAAAGAACACTTTGTCAAGTATCTCCAGAACTGACATGAATAGAGCTAACATGTAATAGTCACCCACTCTATTCTGATGAGCATGTTGTGACAACATTCCCACTTTACTGTATACAGCAAGAGATGAAGAGCGCAATGGAGGCTTCTCGCACCGGTATATGGAAATCGTGAAATGGCGATCAAGGTCGTGGGATGCAAAGGACCAAAAACAGTGTCCACTACGGACTTCCCATTTCATCGCTTTTCACGGTAAAAGTTTCGTAAAACACCAACGCTTCAAACAACAATCCTCCATTGTCGATTCAAAGTGTTAATATTGGCGGGCGAGGATCGTTTTCCGCTGCCCTAAGCGCCTACTCGTCCGGAACCGGAACACCCCGTAGCAGTCAAGAATATGACTCGAATCAACCATGAACGCAAGATTACAGGCAATCTTCCCTTTAATACTCTATCTTGCATCTATCTCAGGTGACGATTTGCCGTCACATTAATGTTTAGCAAAGATTAAAAAAGAATGAACGGGAAGTGTAATATATAAATGCATTTGTAACAAATACCTGTGTGTCTTTGGCTTGCAAAAGCTTGCAGAAAGGAGGCAGAGCAGCGCATTGCACCATGTAACTGACCTGCGGGGGGAGTGGCAAGCATGAGCACATAAAGGCATTCTGATGACAAGGAAATAACTGGGACAATGCGGAGTACGTTTGGCAGTGATCATCTGCTGACAGGCTTGCACCTGTAGTTGTCGTTGTACTTACCGTAGAAATAATCAGCACCGACGTCTAGCTGCCATACGCGATGGGGTCAAATGAAGAGAAGGAAGAAAAATGGCACACAAAAGTTGATTAAAAACAACAACTGTACGAAATTCGTCCAGCTATTGCTAAAATATGACCAAGAAATCGAGCCAAGCGAAGTCAATGAAGTCAAGTCGAAGGGTGTGCGAATCAAAGCATGCTGTCCCACTAAACTGTTCGTGTGGCACACCCACCGGCCTCACTTGTGGCACACCAACCGGCCTCACTCGCGAACATGCTGCAAAGCATGCAAAAAGGTTGGCAAGTACGGTTCAGAATGGATTCTAAGAACAGTTCCCCAACCTTCCTTCGAAAGTACCTCTTCCCTTGATTCACGCCTCTAGAAAATACACCTTTATCCTGGACAATGCTTAAACTGATACAGTTATCCATGACTGCAACAACAAAAATATTATGGTGGGAGCCGACACAAATCCTATTGGGGCTGTGAAAACCTGTGAAAGCAAAAAACTCGAAACCCCAACCCTTACACAAAAATCCTTGCTGCTTATCAACTTTGAGCAAAATGCACTAAAATTCCGTTCAATCTATCATACGAGGTGTGCTTCCTTGGGAGTCAAGAACTGCCGTACCGGTTTGTATGCCAATAATTTTCGCTCATTTCTCCTTGACAAATGGAGTTTTTTGAAGAAAGTTCGGTGACATTTCCACGTCTTCACCGATGAACTAAGTCCACCATTCCTTCTTAGGTTCCTCAGGCACACTCTCTCTGAGCCCCGCTAAGGTCGATCTGTGGCACAGGATAAGACACCAAAACATCCCTTGAGCTTGATATGACCTGTCGTGGGATCTGTTGGAAAGACTACACTCTTCCCTATCAAAATACACCTGTCTTCAGCCAAACGACATCTGTTACTGATCGACTTCAAGGGGCCACTTTATATGCACCACTGAAAACTTACGAAACAAGCAGAATGGGGATTCCCGTGCTCAACTTGTGTAACACAAGAGCTATAACAGGCCGTGAGACAGCCAACCCACTTCATACCAGCAAAGAAAAGGGAACGCACATGTCATGCTGCAGTTTATGTACTACCATATCGCATTTTACAGTACCTTAATGCATCACACCGTCTTTAATAAGCAGAAAAAAGATGCTAACCTGGGTGGCATTTCCACTGACGGTCAAATTACTTATCGCCCAGGCTGCTTCCTTTTGAGTGGCGAATTCGCACACCTCGAGTGCCTTGATGATCAAAGGAATAAGACCACTGTCAATAACTAGCTGAACTTGTTCTTGGTTCCCTGCAGTGATATTAGAGAGGAACCAGACAGCTTCTTTCTTTATCTTCTCTTTCTGATGCTGCAACAGCACAGGGAAGTGGCTTAGCGCACCATAGTCAAGCACGACCTGCGTCTGGTCATCTGTTCCTGTGACAATGTTGCCGACAGCTCTCAGAGCTGCTGTTTGTAGCTTTATCTCAGCGTGGCTCAAGTAACTAACTAGTTTGGGTACAACTCCCGCTTGTATAACAGCCTAGGAAGAAAATCGAGATTGGATATAGGAGCCTTTAGGGTGAAAAATCTTGCGAGAGAACCAGTAATAAGCGGTAAACTGAAATGGGCAAAAACAACGATTTCACGTATACTCTGAGAACCCTGGATGCTTTCTACGGAAAATGTTGTGCTAGGCTGAGAGTTAGCAGTTGTAAATATCACGGTAATCAATGCATTTTCAATCAAGCGTCAACCTGACATCGCGCACGTGTTATCACTGGATAAGTAGATTGATTTGCGTAAATTTCTACGCTGGACACCTGTATTGCCACATACACAATCTTTTATTGCTACAATTCTGGTCATGTTGAGTAGGTGGCGCAGGTTGAGTCACGTCGAACACATCGATTCTGTGTTGATCCCCATATGGGACAAGACAGAGAAATAGAGGAAGAATAAATAGCTTGCGTTGCATACTCGATTTCGAGCATTGCCAAAGCCAGAAAAACGACTCTGAGTGAATTCTAGGGAAATTGACTTTGTACACAATTGTGAGTACACTGATCACAAGACAACCGTAGAATAATAATAATAAACAATAAAAAATATTTAAAGTTAGCAGAAAAAATAGCGTTTAGCTAATTAAGACCAACTATACAAAATATACAAATTAGAAATTATGGTGAGAACTTTCGTTACGGTCAGTAACTAACTGTCTTGCATACTCGATCGAGCTTAGCAGAAACCCGAGACTGGGCTCTAAGTTCATTCTAGGGACGAGGGTTTTATGAGATGGTTTCCTATAGCCTTTCTCACCAACTTTGCTTTTATTGTGACACGTGCAGGATTCAAAACTCACACCCCCCCCCCCCATGTTACGAGTCCATCCACACGCTGTACCACTGCACTGCAGCACGACTAAGACGAAACTTCACCTTAAAATCTAACCTCAGATACTGCAATAAAGAACGCGTCAAGACGACAAGATCGAAAAATGCACATTCTGCCGCTTCAAAACGAAAGTCTTTACGTCGAAAACCGAAAAACAAATCTGATGATAAATATCCAACGGGGAGCCGAAGACGTCAACGCAGATTGCTGTGAAATAGCCAAGGCCGGCGCAAATAGTCAAAGGGTTTTTTTATAACTAATGAAATTTCAGATGAGCGAGGCCGATAAATCGTTATTAAATTCTTCCTATAATTGCAGCAGAATCCATCATCAAGATACGATGCGGCACTTTGAAATTTCAGATGAGCGAGGCCGATAAATCGTTATTAAATTATTCCTATAATTGCAGCAGAATCCATCATCACGATACGATGCGGCACTTTGTGGGTCTGCTGGCCGTTTGCCAATTTGTCACGTCAACCGATTCCAAGATATACCCCTTGGAACCATGTTCATCTGGTTCGAGTCCCCTTGCTTAACGTATCAGTTGCTTGTCGTTGGATGGAATAAAAACAAAATGATGAAAAACAATTTATGATTTGAAACGATTAGAGGCTAGAGAACTGTGTAGGCACATTCTTCTTCAAAAGAGGTGGACGAAAGACATACCTGGATGTGTGCGTTCCCGCAGTCGGTCAGGTAAGACAACGCCCATACACTATCGACCAGTATCTACAACAAATACGCATACAGAATGAAAATGTTAGTCGGTGAGTGCAAACTGTAGTTCACAGCATTAGAAAGAATGTTCGAATGCGCAAAGCGGATGCAAAAATTCAAAAGTGCACTTTCATCAAAATAATTTCAGTGAATGACTAATAAGGAGCTCTGACGCATTTGAAAGCCTGTTGTTACATACAAAAGAAAAAATAATTTACTCACATCTGTGTCCGTGTGCTGAATGAGAAGGGCAAGTGCAGGGAGAAGCTACAAGAAATAGGAACCAAATACATAAGGACATCGATGTTATACCGGAAAAGGCCGTCAGCAAAGTCAATCCAACAAAAAATACACGGGTGGCCAACCTTAACGTACCAAGCATAGAGCTCGGAGCAAGGGGGCAAGTCGGGCAGACAAGGGGGTTCTGTTAAATCATGTCTGGTTCACGGATGCCTAAAGAAATTGAAAGAACACGCCTTAACATGTCGCGATTCCACGGTGCCTTTAATTTCGTTCTTCTTACGGGTTGCGGAAACGAAAGAAAACAGCAGAAGGAACGCCAGACAAAGTGGAAAGGGAGAAGGGGCGAAGAAGAAAAACCCAAATCAAAACCCCCCGTGTCGAGTATGACGGGTCAGCATCATGGCCGAATGCAGAAAATCCTTTTATTGCGATAGTAATGTCCGGACGTCCAGGCCTATCAGATATCGAAAGGCTCCACCCTGAAACCCTATGGGGCAAGTACAAGGCTAGAAATCTATACCCAGCTCATACAACAAGGCAAGCTAAAGATCTTAAGATCCAAAGGCGCAGGACGGAAGTTGATAAAAAAAAGCTTTAATTGTACGACAGCCAAAGCAAGAAACGACACCATTTCTAGAGTTCGTGAGCTAACAATAGTACCAACATTAGATCGCTTCCAAAACAACTCTGTCAAAAAGTAGTTCAAACAGAACTCAGCAACAACTCCTTGGAATATGAGAATTCATAGCCTTCAAGGCAAACAACTTCTAATATATTTCTGCTTTTGCATTTCGTATTCTAATTTCAATATTTCCATGCTGGTGGCTACTGATATTGAATAAATAAAATGACCTTGTCAGGTTCAGATGAAATAAAACTCAAAACGTAAAAATTTAAAAACGGTAGATTCGATTTCCTAACCGTGTTAAGAATCAATGTGCCGACAACAGAATTAAAGAGAAACGGAAATATAGTTATCAACAATTCCATTTGTCGGAGTTGAAAAATACTGCTAAATAACGACCTTGGATCTCTCCGTCCTCAAAACTCACGATTGAGCAAGAAAATTACCTGGGAAATAGTTTCCATGGAGGGAGGCGGCTCTTTGTTGCGACACAAATTCACTATGACCCAGGTGACATTTCGAAGAAACGAAATCTAAATATGAAAAATAATCGATATCAAGGCAGCTGGAGGGAACGGTTGGAAACAAGTTCGTTGAATGCCTACTAAGGTTAAGCTGGAATCAAAGGACAACGACTGTGACGTGATCTCTATTAAGTTACACGTGCCTTCTACGTAGGTGCATGTTGTTGAGACTAAAATGAAATATATAGTGATCCTGAATTAGCTTGCACATTAGCTATACATTTACTTGTTTATGACCACTGTAAATGACTGAATAATAATAATAATAAATAAATACAGGGTTGAATGAAAAATGGCGCAGAGGCTCGTGGAAGTACGCATTTAATCTTCAATGCAACAAGAAAATAGAAAATCATTTAAACTCGCATCTTTGTTCCCACTTCAAAGGGAGAAATCTCTGCCACGTCTAGCTTTGTCGGATTTGGGTCACCAGTGCCGACGAGAATATGCATCACAAGAGTATGGCATGGGGATGCACCTTCATGCATCTGGTCACCCGAAATTGACCCAAGCTTGTGACCTGCACCGGGAATGCATTTAGGAGGTACAGATAGAAAAGAGACGTTTAACATTCTGTGGGTGAAAACTGTGAATATCGGACAAAGAAATATCAACACGAACAAAACACGGAACACGAAAGAACGCTTAAAATATCAACACGAACAAAACACGGAACACGGAACACGAAAGAACGCTTAAAAATGTGACTCACAGCAGTGCCTGGATCGATGAACGTCAGTAATGGGCCTACGACTCCATGCTGAATGACGAAATCCCTCAAAGCAGGTCCATCCCCTGACAAGACAAAATTGGGCCACTTACACGGAGAACAGAAACAGCATCAAACCATTTAAGTGGAGGAAAGGGACAAAAATTAGCCATTTATACAATTTTGTCCCACCTCTGCTTAAATGACTCAATATCATCGATTTCATTAGGCAGCCGTATTTGGCACAGGGGTTAAAGTAAGAGCAGTAAATGGGTAGCTGGCACAAAGTTGAGGGGGGAAATGAGGTGAACGAAGGAACTGGCCACTCTACCTCACAATGCACCTCGTTAAAAAAGGTGCTCTCCAGGACATTTTGAGCATGGGGCTTGACTCAAATAAGCAGAGAAAATCTAATCAGATCATGTTATTGGAAGAAAATTGCACCTCAAAGTCTGATCGTGAAAAATTTGATACCAAAAATCTTCCCAACATAACTTTTCACCATGTACCATTAGCCTTTCTTCATTTGCAATTATCCACTGGCCTATATGGCTCCAGGGGCTATTATAGTGAAGACAAGTCTTATGGAAATGCATTCAGTATATTCAATTCTAAATCACAACACCCTTGGTCTCCCACATACACCCGTTTAGTTCTCCTAAGCAGTAGGATCAAATAGCAAATGCAAAACCCATGGAATACGGATTGTAACAGGATCTGGCTAACTGGAAGGAGTATGCTTTTGATTCCAATATTCTCTCACAAACTGCCCAGTTCAATGCAAATTGACCAATATCAACCAATTTAGCAATGGTTTTAATGTGATAAGACTTCTTGCTGAATCCAGAATATTCTGTGGTTAAAAGAACCACCATTATTTTTGATGTGACAAAGATAGCTGTTCTACAAATTCTATACCACCACAAGGAATTTTCCTCTAAATTCAACAATAAAATGAAATTTTTCATTTTTGTTCTTACCGATAATGTTTCCTAGCGCCCAGACAGCTTGTTCGCATACATTTGAGTGTGGCGAGGAGAGCAATTGCATAAAATGTGGCACAGCACCTGTACAGGGCAAAATCCTTACTCATGTTAAATCCAACAAGAGAAAGAGGTTGCAAGGGAACACCATTATAACATAGTGAAATAACAACAGTTGTCAGCTGCTTCAATTAGGCAGGGTTTAATATGGTACTTGCTTTTGCATGAAACTGTCCCTTTTTACCAGACAGGTTTTTTAACTTATCAAATTTTGAGGTTTCAATATCAGAAGAGAAAGCTCTACATTCTATACCTACTGGAATCTTTCCTCTCGGAAGTTTGAGGGATTGGGTAAACACATTAGTAATCAAGTTTCTTGAATTTCTCAACCCAACAGTATTTAAGTTTGATGAAAGCCCACAAAAGTGGAAAGGTTGGTAATGAAAGGGACATCCTGCCATGAAAACCACAGGCCAAAAAGGCCATGAGCCAAAAAGACCACAGGCCAAAGAAACCTCAGCTGTTAGCTTAAGCTTAAGTGTAACAGACTGAATAAACATATCTAATGGAAGAAGCATACGAAACCAACTGGTGATGACTTCATTTACGGAGAAGCCAGATGAAGATGTCTTAGCAGGTTTAAAGCAACGTACCTGCTTGAACAACGGCTTGCGTTTGTTGCGACGTCCCAGATGCAATATTGGTCAAAGCCCAAGCTGCTTCAAACTGCAAAGCTGGGCTGTAAGGGAAAGGCTAATGTTTAAAATAGCTGAACTAGATGGAATTGAAATTCAATGACTTACCACAGGCCACTGGACTCATAAGATAAATGGCAGGTTTTACTTTCAATAAACATATGAAACAGAACTAGCAAAAATGCACTGAAAATACCACCAAGAAAGAAAAAATTGAAGAAAACCTTAGGTTGAACAGAAAATGAGCCTAAAGCAAACATGAAAATTAAACGTAAGCCAAGCAATAAAAAAATGAAATACATTACAGATACAATTTCTATCATTTTAAAAGTTCATTTGAATAAGAAATCAACTCTGTTTAGCAATCACGACTTAAAGAAAAAATGTTGAACATCCCATGCCATCCACATATTTACAACATGTGAATTTATGAACTGCGAATGAAGGAATATACAGAACTTAGTTGCATTTGCGGGCTTCCTGACATGACCTAAGTTTAGCTTTTCTCATAACAACCAATCCTCATAACTATAGTCAACTCTGTCTAATTCAAACTCACGATTCAGAATAATAATATACTTACTTCTCACTGCACTGCAAACACTCAACAAGAATTGGAAGGATTCCAGACCTAAAATTGATCAGCCATCCCATCAATCAACCTACCAATTCATCTATTACAACAATAATTGATAAATATAGACATTGATCTATCCATGGCAGCATACTTGATTTTGGAGCCTTGCAGAAACAGGAAAGAGCTCTGAGTAATTCAAAAGGCGGTGAATCTTTATGAGGTGCGTTCCTATTGCCTTCTTCACAGACCGTGTGAAGTTTACTCAATCTTGAGCATAGCAGAAGCTAGAGAGAGGGCTCCAAGCTCCCTTACGGCAGTGAAATTACACCGGTAGTACTTTTATTATTAAAAACAACAAATAAGTATTCCTACTGACAACATTGTCTATGTCTAAGCCCAAGGAGCACGGTAAGCCCAAACGGTTGAATAGCAGATCAGCTGAGATGAAGGACTGTACAGCAAAAGCAAAATTATGGAAATAAAAGGAATTCATTGCAAGCAACAGCGTCAACTGGGAAATCAAGAACTGACATCTTCACTGTAGCCTCATACAGACACAAGTTATCGCCATAAAACATAAGTTGTTAGAAAGAAATTAGGAGCCCTTGAAATGTGGTGTTACAGGAGAAAAATAAATTCAGCTGGAAGAAGATCACCAATATGACAGTATTACAGAGAGCAAAAACAACTGTTGTTCTGCTGAAATCCAGACTTCAGAGAAGATGAAACATGCAGGCCATAAGATAAGAGGAAGTGCAAGATCCTTGTCCTTGACTCTTCTTGGAGGAACAACAGAAGACTTGAAATCAAGGGGGAGATGAAGACACGAAAGAGAAGAAATGGCTCAATGACATCAAAGAGCTGACAAGACTCCCAAACAATGTCACCATCAAAGGCCTTGCTAAGGACAGAGCATCTTGGTGCTCCACATTGGCCAACCTTCCCATGACAGATGGCACTTGATGGACACATCAATATTAAGGTAGCTAAGATGACAAGATAATTACTATTGACTATTTGTATACTTATCAGTGCTTCATCAGTAAAGCTTCATTTCACAAAAAATCTAAATCAGACTCAAGACAAAAAATTTAACTTTAATCTTACTCTATAAGATCGTTGATGGGCGGGTTTCTGTCTCTGGACAACAGTTTTCTTGCGGCTTGAACGGCTCCAAGTTGTTTGGCTGGCTCAAAGTTACCAGAAATCTGCAAAAACGCCTTAAATTACCTTCTGATTGACAGTGTTATGAAGAAATACTCTAACATGCTCAAATAGAAATCAAATTTCTCCATTACACTCTTAATCTAGTGACATTGGAATGTTATGGTTAAGCATGTAAGCTCACAATGCCATGATTGTAGGTTCACAATAAGAAAAATATCAGTGAGAATCCCTGTACCCAGAAAAGGTATGCACCCTGACTATACTTTTTGCTGAACTCTGAATCAGGTATGCTATGGAGCAAGCAGTCTTTCTATAAATCATATCCACAAAAAATCACATTCGAGTCTTCAAACAGCATCTAAAGTGAATTCGTCTCTGTGCCTCTTTCAAACAAAAAATCCTGATTCCAATTCAATCAGCAAAATTTCAATGAAATTGTCAAGCAGAAACTGATGACAGGGATGAAAATTGCCTACAAATGAGAAAAAGCCTTACCTTTTTGTTTTGACCTTCTAACAGAGTCTGAAAATTGATAAAAAGGAAACCTGTCAGTGGTAAAATAATTTTAAGGTAATAACTAAATCTCAATGAGCAATATTATCAAGATCTATTCAACTTTGAAGCTTGCAATGTCTTCTGAAATGCGTTCAGAAATTTAATGGAAATTGCGCTGTGGAAATATCGAGGAAATACCAGAGCCATTCAGGTGGAAGATCTGAAGTCAACCCTCCCCACAACGAATATCAAAAGCTGGCATGAAAAAGGAGATTGAGCATTAAGAGGCATACTTACACTCACGATGCTTTCCAATGAGTGATTCTGAAACAACAATGACATCAATAAGTTAAGAAATTAAGAGCAACAATCAAAATTGATGCAGTAAAATTTTGATCAATGGACTTTTATCACTAACCCCATTAACGGGACGTGCATTGTATCAATTTCTTATGTCAGTCCTTACCTCTAGATGAATTAAGAGGGTAAATTGTAAGAATTGCATCAAACTGTAAAATGGACACCCCTTATGTAAGACAATACAAGATTTGGATGAATGCTGATCTGCACTGATGATCCCCTTTGAATGGAAATTTATGCCAGCAGAAGAACACAATCTTTTCAATACACATTGTAATGGACATGGATAAGTTTTCTGTTTATGGAGTAGTGTCCGGATCCTTCCTCTGGATGTAACCATACCCTGCGATTCTTACATCTGGAAGCACAGAGAGCTGGTGATTCTATTCAAAAAAACTGAAAGCTTAGCTGAAGCTGGATTCAAATCACTGCACATAGGATCAATGAGGGAAAGGTACATTTCACTAAACTATCCTGACACCATAGAGCATAGCACTACCACTTTTTGGTTAAATTAATGACTATATTGAAACTAGTGGCACTATTTAATTCATCATATTCTGCTTCCTTCCAAAAAAAGTCCCATTGATTTGCAATTTCTCAAAACTCAGATCACTATCACTGACAAACCAACCCATGGTATCCAAGCTACTGACTTCATTTAGATACATAAAAACTCAAACTACACATTTGAAATAATGGCTACATTAGGCCAAGAGTTGAATCCCATCAACTACATATATTGCTTAATTGACCAAACATAACTGTTTCTTCCATCAGGACGATGCAGTTAATTGATGGTTGAAATAGAAAACAGCTTAGCCTCTTCAGAGTCACAAGCCAAAGATTTTTGGACACTTGGGAGCCACAGACACAAGCACAAATAACTGGGCTTTCAATATGAGAAAGGAATCAAGCAATTAATTCCCAGCTCTCTCAACTGACTAAACAGATAGGATGAATGTTTGGTTAATGGGCAATTTTGATCAAGCAGCTCTGTGGCAAAACAAATTATGGGGAATCGGAGAAAAGGAGGTGAGGGTGCTTTCTGTTTGGTGTACAAAACACCACCATTGCATAGGAAAGCTGAAACATAATTTTAGACACGCTTTCTTTTCAAGCGAAAGATCCTCAATTCACAGGGTAAGTACATACTTGCATTTTGTCATCCTTATCATCTTCAACTTGCGATGGTACAAGACGTTTCTTCTGCAAAGCTTCATCTCGCTTTTCCTATATAAATAAAAAAGACTTTCAAGGTAAATCAATAGCAAATCTACTGGAAAACTTAGAGTAGCACCTTAATTTAGCAGTCTCTTGAGCAGGATTATTTTCGATAGTGCTGAAGGGGTAGGATCACTCCTATAAAGGTCATAAAGATCACTAAAAGTGTAAAAAGTTACAGAGAGGAAGCCATATAGGCATCTCCAAAGGATATGACCTTCTTTTCAAGTTGTTTTTTGAAAAGGATGTGGTGGTCTATACAACGCCCAACAAAGTAAGAACAATGACAGGCTAAAAGGAGAGAGAGAGAGAGAGAGAGAGAGAGATAAGATCAAGTTTATTTATCCTAGATTGGAAAGAGGGAAAGTTGTATAATTTGGGAAATGAAGAAGAAGGCAAGACGTTCCATAAATTGAATGTTCTTGGGACGAGTGATGATTTGTTGAATTGAGTTTGTGAGGCCAAAGCTATACTTTCATGGGACAGCTTGCTAAAGAGGTACCATCCTGAGCCCTCAACACTGTGAATTATGATGGCTGGTTCCTTTCCTTTTTGCATACTATACTCTTCTTGACACCTGCTAGCCATTGCTGCAAGGTGGACAGACAACGGACATCTTGAAACTGGTATGAGCATGAGACAACACCGTGGAGCTTCAGCATAAGGGAATTGGGCTATAACCATTAATGCCAATTATCTCTAACTTATAAGTTACTACACTTAAGTGGTAGGTAGGATTGCAAAGAAAAATTGCACCTCCCATCAGTGAGGTCTGAATTTCAGAATATCTTACCTTTCTCAAGACAACAGATACTTCATTTCTTCTTTGTCTGAGTGACTACAAAACAAAAGATAAATACTTCCAAGTCAGCTTCAAAATGAAAATAATATGTCTAAAGTCATGTGACAAAAGCTTGATGATTATTTTTTACGAATAAATTCAAAGCAAAGCCTTTTTAACATCATCTTAGCTATTTCACAGAAGGGTCCCAAATCCAACTTTGAATCCAGGGTCTGCCAACATTTTTTGTCATGCTGGGCATTTCTACATGCAATTCAATTCCATGATGTATTCAAAAGAATTATTCTGCTGAAGGCAACAGGATTGTATACATACTTTTTAACAACCTCTGAGTACGTTGTTGGTTTTAATTAGTTAATTAAACTATTGCATGTTTGTACCAACAATAAATAAATTTATGATATGATATGATTCAAACCAGTTGTTAGCATAAAACTGCAACTAAAGCTGACACAAAATACTTTAAGCAGATTCTCAATATTCCATGGCCAAAAGAGACATTGAGCCAAATGTTTAGGATAATTCAGCTAAAAAGTATGAGCAACCTTTCCTTCATGCAACTTTACGCTTTTACCTAATCAGAATCCTTGAGGGCAACGCATGTTCTTATATAACTTACGGGAAGTTTCGATGGGGCAAAAAAACAATATTTATATCAAGCCTTATGCCACGATCATGTCCATGGAAGGAGCAACGTTTGGATGTGGTGTTTAAAAAATTCAATGAGAACAATGTTGACTTGCTGGGCAGAATGAATAGTTCTTTGTAATCATTACTTTACATGCTGGTGCCTCCACTGAAGAGTCACAGTTTAAAGCAACAGATATGTAAACTGAAATCGTAACGGAAATGGCTGTCACTATTTAGGCCAAAAAATTGTTCCAGCATTAAAGCCGACTTCTTAGGAGATACTAGCTCATGAGATCACTTTTTTCTTTACAATAACCAAATAAAATTTATCGGAATCTAAATTTTCTTTACCTTTGCAGCGAGCGAGATCTACAAAATTGATCTTAATTTGACTTCATAAAGTTAAGTACTTAGAGCACGCAGGAGATTAGGCCGCCAACTAGCCTCCGTACCAACATCAGTTCATCAAAGCACATAAAATGAATACCTCTGTGTCCTTATCTTTATTTTTGTAGTATTTCTTTCGTACGTCTTGTGCTCTATAACTCATTGTGTGATCGATTCTAGGTGTTGGTTGAATATCGACGTTTTCTTTGCAAGGAACTGCTTGACTCAATCTTTCCCAATGTGAGATTCTCCTTCCCGCGAGACGTGCCGCCTTGCGAAATAACCATCCACCAAGCATGCGCAATCGTACGAGTACCGCTGGCCTACGTAATTGCCTTGTCACGCGGTACCACTTCGAAGGGCAAATAAATAGTGTCAAAAAATGAGCTCAGTCCTATACTCGACACGAGTGTAAGAAAACACCTTCTCTTTCAGAAATATCATCCTCAGCCACGGCATTGTGACACAAGGTTGTCAGTTCCTTTCTTCGCCACACTTGACCCCAGGTGCTCAAGAAGGGATCCAGGAGCAGAATCGGTGGCCTTTCAGTCCGGCAGACTAGGGTTGTAGCCACTAAGTCAATTATACTATACAGAGAGTCCTTGCCGTCAGCTTCAACTCATAATAACAAGTTCTTTATTACGTATAGCCTAAAATTTGATACGTCTTATTTTAGAAAATGTTGACAATTGCCAACATGAAATATTTCTGCCAAATTCTTTTGCTTTCAAGAAGATTTTTTTGCTTTAAAATACCGTACGGCGTGTGACTTTGGTCTTAACTGCTTCGTTCACTTCATAGCTTCCTACTACTGATGGAGATTCTTCGGCTTCAAACATTTCTCTAATTGCAAAAATTGCAGGGCCAAATTTGCTCATTATTCTCAAGCTATTTTATCCATCGTTAAGGGTGAAACAAAAAATACACAGAATCCAGAAAGATTTTTGTTTTTTTTTCAAAACATCTCACATTAACAGCTTTATACAGCGCTGTTCGTGCATAACAGCTTAGATGCAGCTAGTTTCTCCCAAATGTGAAATGAAGATCTGTCCACTCTAAAAAATGAAGAATCGGATTATAGGTATGACGTAAAAACATAACAAAGCGGATGCTGCTCCTCCACAGCAGTGTGGAGGAATGAGCCTCGAGATGCTGCTGAGGCTGCAGAAATTGCAGGATGGTGTGACGGCCAAAATATGACTGACATTAGTGAACGTGTGTATAGAATGAAGTTTGCTATACTTCAACGAAATTATGTGTAATATGTCTCTTATAAGTTTCACTTCATTCAGTTTCTCTTCTATTCAAGTTCTCACTACATTCCAAACATTTGATACCTGCACAGGTTATCTAATGTTCCTGATAGGCCGTGTTGAGATATTCATTACCAGTTGCCTTCGATTCTCAACAAGTTAGGCTTCATGTACCTGTGAGAAGCCTGTTCCTATGAAAAACCTTGGAATTTTGAAGCAACAAGGATAATGGGTTGAAGATGGTAGTTAGTGATTGTAGCGAGATTGTAGATTTTCATCTAGGGCGGAACCCAGTCGTAAAAATTCGATACCAGATTGAAGAATGTAAACAACTGATGCTCTCTCGATGATGATGCAAGAGACAGAACTAGATGGGGTGCAGGGAGAAAGTCATTCATTGAAGGGATTCTGGAGCATAGTACCAAAAACCACACACTATGAAGCTGCAGAGAGAATTAACCATCATAGGGCTTTCTCTGATTCGCAAGTGGCTCTCCTCCCAGTCTTTCAAATATCCAACTGGTTTTACTTCATTGATACGAATTGACTCCATATAATACTAATCCCAGGACGAGTGGGTGAAACTGGGCAAAGCGCTTCTTGCCCCCTCCGTCTTTAGGATACAGGCAACGGGGGCAGCCAATCCCCCCATCCCTTTTCGGCATCGCTCGGTGGAGGAGAAATATCCAACGATGATTCGATTGAAATAGGAAACATCGCGGAGAAGAAGCAGAATCGACCAAAAAACTCCATGAGGTGATTAAGATACGGAACATACCTTTGTTATCACCTCCAAACAAAACTGTGATCCACTTACAGCTCTGAAAAATAAGCTTTACCGTGAAAATCAATTAAAGAAAGGACTTTTAAATAGTATTGAAAAACTTGTATCATTCTGAGGGACGAAAGCGAAGGCTAAAAATCAGTGAACATTTTCATCGAAGTCAACTGAGCAGAATATAAAAACGAGCAGGTACTGCTACACCACTTTTAAGTACACCGATAGCTAGTCAGCTAAACGAGTTTTTTTTACCCATTTCTTAAGACAACTGCTTGGGGAAATTCGAAGATTAGGAACTTAACACTAGTGAAATGTGGTCTGAAATGGATTATTGGACTGAAAACTTTGACAAGTTGAGCGTGCTATTCAAACCTTCATGCTTGACGATCAGTTTCCAGAATGTTCCATGCTGCACCGATACTTGATCTTCCTTTTTCCTGATAGCCGTTCTGCACACGTACGTCGCAGCATCTTCAAACTTCACGTGCTTAATGCGCAGATTCTTCCGCTTCAGTTCTACTCTCGCAGTGTAGTTCTCTGAGACAACAGGATCGTAATCTTCCAGCTTTTGGATTACAGCAAATCTTGAGTCGTTGCGATACCACTCAACATAATGATGATCTGTGTCATAAGTATTGCATTCTAAAGTGACTTCTTGGCCATAATCAGCAATAACATCTTCATGTTGATCACCTGAAAGTGCAAAGTTGACCAAGTGAGTCTTGTTTCCTAGCCAAAAACACTCCCAGCTCAGTACTTCGTCTAGTTTGAACCCAAACGAGCCTCAAGTTGAAGCCCCTTCGTAGGGTAAGAAGGAGCTACCACACAATATTCACGTTGACAGGGAGAACGGCAAGTTCTAAAGTTCCACCATGAATCTTAGAAAACGGATGAAAAGTTCCCTACCGTCTCAAGTTACATAGTAAAATTGACGGATTGTAAACCTACAAAAAAGCCTCTGAGATAAGACTGCGTACACTACCTGTCTTGTCACATTTGCGACAAGGGTATTAAATCTTCTACTTCTTCTTCTTCTTCTTCTTCTTCTTCTTCTTCTTCTTCTTCTTCTTCTTCTTCTTCTTCTTAGGTGCTTAGGACTTGACGTCCCCTCGCTTCCCTGAGAAGGGTTCTGAGTTTTTTCTAGGGAAGTGGAATTCATGAGGTGGTTTGCCGTTGCCTTCCTCACCAATGACGTTTCAAAAGGGACACATGGAGGAATCGAATTGACAACCCCTGTGTTGTGATTCCGCATGCTTAACCACCACGCCACGGTTATGAATCAGAATTATCAAAATGGAATTCCATTTCTGGCCTTTTAATCGAGGTAAGATCTCAGCTTGGGGCAATAATTTCTTCAGCTCTGACATCATAATATTGTCAATTCTCCTCTTTTCCTGCCCCTTTTCATTATTTTTTCAAGCCAGAAACGCATTCGTTTATAGGGCCTGCGAGACGATTGCATCAGCTTACGCAAAAACCCAACCACACAGTGACAATTAGACAGTTTGGCAGTGGATTATCAAGGATTATTGTCCTATATCATTTTGTGGATATCAAGCCACTCGCTCGCAGAATATCCCGGTGCCAAACTTCAGTTGATATCCAGATTTAACCAGGTAACATTTTCAGCTATAAATACTAAATAGTAAATTTTTTTCAACCAATTTTGAAGGGTAGCCGGCATAATCGATTGAGCACATGTTTACTGAGCTGAAAGTCACGCGTTTATTGCACGGTCGTTCTAGACGTCCTTTGTCTGTCCACCCAGCAGTAAATAGGTATCTGCCGCAAAGCTACGGGTAGAGAACAGCATTGCATTTTTAGGGGTTTTCAATATGGGGGCAACATCGCGAAGGGGCGCCAATTTCAGAAGAGGTCAAACAAATATTTCTTCGGGAAACGAATTTCAAATTGGTAATGATTAAACTGGCTAAACAGTTCATTTTCTTCATCCTTTTCCTCCCATACTTCGATATTTTACAGATCAAAGACTTAAGGTTGGCCCTCGATTACGGGGGCATATTCACTTCGCTACGGGGTTTCCCATTGGCTTACAGAGGCAAATTTCCCGGTAATCGCAATGTTAATATATGCTCTGGAGTACGGCGAGGTGAAGCACAACACACAACGTATCCCTAATTTAGTTTTAGACTCGTTGGAGTAAACTCGAAAACGCAAAGCAAAAAGGCAATCTAATCGTATATCCACTCCGTAAAACATCTGTTTCTAATATATTGGCCGCGTTTGCATATGTAAACCTCCTTTCAAGGAGCAAGAAATCATCTGGTAGCAAAGCTCATAGATCGTTTAAAAACAAAGCACTAGTAACTTGCAATTTCCACATCCTCATAGAAAGAATTCATGAAATTTGGGAAAAAGATTGAGAACTTCTTCAGCAATTTTTGTGAAGCAGGCTGTTCACCTTAACCATCATTAATGTTAAAGAAGCTTACATATACAATTAGACATTGTCTAAGCTTTGGCGACTTCATGAATGCAGATTTGAACGCTTGTTGAAGCGAATAGAATGTGACCGGTGTGGCGTCTTTGAAAATAGCCTCTATTGACTATGGTTTGAGTAAATGATGAGCTTCAACTAGGTCAATTCAGTCTAACACCATCTAAAATACTCTTTAGGCCAATAGAAATGATTTTTGAATTGTTAGGATCTGTTAGTGGCACATTGATCGCTCAAAGCTCTCCTTCCTTTTCTGATAAAGTAGAAAGACTTGCAGACCGAGCAACAAGTGTCTCATACAAAGTGAGATTTCATGAGAAAAGGTGCGGCCATCGCAAGACATATTGGGGCCTGGGCATCGAATCACTCCCCAAGGCCATGAAATTGCAAAGAGCAGCTATTGTGATAATAATGTTGTGATATTACAATATTCAATACAAACGATTAAAAGAAAACTGCTGCTTACTCGAAACAGCATATTGGGGCCTTTGAATATGGGGCGCCCAAGGAAACGGCCCATTGCAGAGCGTATTGGGGCCTTTGAATATGGGGCGCCCAAGGTAACGGCTTCTTGTGGTTATAGCTTTATCTGGTCATAACAGCGTCTCGCTTCGCACGCCGTGATTCGAGTTTAATTTTCAACTTCCTGTGTAATTTCCATGACAATACAACAAAAGTTCAAGCATATTTACAATGGTTAAATGAAACAATGAACGATCAACCCCAAAGGAATCTTCCTGTAGAAAGAAACAATTGCTACTGATTGTGGAAAGTGATTGAAGGACGGGCGGGGAACATATTTATAAATAATATACAGTAGAATATTGCCGCTAGCCGAATACGGTGAAGCATGAACTCGTGAAATATCGCCAACTCATTGTGAATCAGATTTCTGTGGGTTGGATTTTCATGTACTCGTGAACGATTGTGATTAAATAAATCATGCTAACTCCGCTAGGCATGGAATTGTAAATTTTTCAAAATAGGCCAGACCAAAATTTTCGCGGCGCTTGGACAGCCCAGCGCCAAGCAGTCCAGTACCGTAATACATATTAGATACAAAGTAAAGCACCACTGGTTCGATTTCAAGAAACTGAGCGAATACTCAAGGGTAGTCGCCCCAGTAGGTGCTACGAAGATAGGCCACCCAGGCACGTGAAAAGAGACGGATCAAGCGAGGAATGTCGGGTATACGTTAACTGTATCTATTTTGTCAACGAATGAACAATGTAAAAGGTTCGTTTCGTTAAAAAAACGTTGACATCTCCAATGTTTCTATTCGAAGACAAGGAATAATTTTGAAATAACAAGAAAATGGTGACCGTGAGCATTAAATCTTGAGATTTGCTTTCTATGCCTCTTACCTGCAGGAAAATCGAAACGAGATTTTGCCAATAGGCTACCAATTAACGCAAGATTCAAAAGACAGCGGAACATATTTTCGCTTGTTCGTCACAGCTTTCAACTTGCTCCGATGTAAGGAGAGGCAAGGAGAGACCTTCGAGCGAAATTTCCACAGGGCATTTTCAAAACAACTCTTTCTAGTGGCTTCTCACTGTGACCAATTCACTTCCGAGGGGAAGCCGCTGGAGGTATCCTCACTTGTTGGAGATTAAGCCAAAATTATCTGCTCTCCAAATATTGTGACGATCGATCTTGCTCTGTGCCATCACACAAATATTTATGTTTGTCCTCTCGTGGAGAGAGATTACCGTCTTCGCTGGTCCTCGATCCTATGGGACTAGGTGGGTCCAGAGGCGGTTGATGAGGCCAATCCGAGCCCGGGAACTACTGGCACAGTGGGGGGGGGGGACAGGACAGCTGAGCATGGCGCCAGAAAGACTACCCATCGGTCAAACCTGACAACGTGGCGCTCTTGGGGAGGGGAGGGGGGAGGAGAGAGGTATGAAAAGTTTTAGATAATTTTCCGGTAGGTGAATGGAAGCTCGATTCAGTAACAGTTTTGTGGGGATTACCACCTCTAGAGAATTTTCACTCAACTCGTTGCAAGAGGTAGGACTTTCGATTGGGAAATTCTCACGCTTTGCTCCAATGGCAATATGGTATCAATATCAACCTTCATCCAGGTGAGCACAAGACGACCTCAGTGGTGTAGAATGAACAAGCCACTTCACAATTAGGGAGCTAATCAATAGGTGTCTTTCAAATTCAATTATATTCATCACCAATAAGGGTATGAATTTTTTCATAACCTCACTTGGCCATGTGTCTATGAACTGGACAATATTAGGAAAGAAACAGAAATCATAAGGGCAATTCTTCTGGAGCTAAAAATCTTACCTAGCTATGAAAACATGCTTGTACAATTTACAAAGACCATTTATGTAAGACAAAGCATTATTTAGTATGATAAGATGGTAAATATCACAAACAATAATGCTTATTTTCTACTAATAAATTTCAAATCCAAACTATTCTTTGATTGGCACAATGTAATTAGCTCTTGAATTTTCTTTTCACCTCGTTCGAAGCAGACGTTAGTTCGCACGCCTAAGATTTCGTTCATTACGTGTCTAAGAATCAAAGCCATAAATAGGAGCTGGCAGCTAGTGTATTATGGCATTCGTTAACCATGGTTCTTTGTAGCCCTTTTCAATGTAATAGAACTACTCCATTTTACTGCCAAATTTCACACTGGAAAGATCACATATAGCCATTTAGAACATCAACATAGCCTTTCATGTTTTTGAAGCTTTTTCCATCTGGGAGTTTCAAGTGGTGCCAATCTATCCACGTTATCTCTACTTTTGCTATAAGTCATAATGAACGCGCAATGAAATACAGCATGGCCCCGCAAATAAGAAACTACTTTTAATTGAAAAAAGGTTCAGTGTAGACAATGGATTCATTCATAACTTGTGTGGATTTATTGATTGTGTATTATAAAAAAGTTGCTTATTATCATATAGAATCAAACGAGCGAAAGGAGAAATTTTTCAAGTCCCACACTTTTTTCATCTATCACTCAGTACTCGGGCTGGCGAAAACTATGTTTAGTAATGGCTCAAAAAGATTAAGAAACAGTTCATATCTTCAAATTTTTATTCCCTTCTTTCTTTCTTCTTCCTATGTTGAGGCATTGTATAGGCCACCATGGCCTTTCCCCAACATAACTCACTAGAAAAAAAAATTCAATTTTATTAAACATGTTGCAGAAAAATTTTATTTCAATATGAAAATGAACGAAATGATGATTAATAATGATAATAGTGACAATAATGATATTTTGACAGGTTGACTTGCTCAGACGTGAAACTGTCTGTTATCATTCAGGGACCTGCAGCATTGCATTTATTTTAGCATTGGATTGCATTTAATGATGACACTGACGACCATGAAGGCATCGCGGCAATTGATTGGATTGAAGTTGTTCAACTTTGGATATGATGATCTTTGAACTAGTTGCTGCTATGAGTTTTCTCTTAAATCATGCAAGCGAACCTGCTAGTTCACAACAAACTTCACTGTGCACGGGTCCTCAGGATATCTTCTAAAGACACACACTTAGCTTTATTTTGCTTCGTTGAATGCAACTCTTCATCTTCGAATCAATTTCTAACTAATATACGAGTTCATTTACATACGTCAACATATTAAACAATTCACTACATTAAACAGACTTCACATTTAATTACGTTAAAGAGGGAAGGCCTACATTACACTTGCTGTTCACAAATTTTTCTTCTACACCTGGATCGTATCTTACTGGGGTACCTGTATAATATTTGTCGTATGTGAGTCATTCCGAAGCCATAAATAAACGGATCCACTAGATTGTTTGCCATACCCAAAGTAAAAAAACCAGCTTTGACATATGGCTTTATCCTAGCAATTTCAGTTAACTCAAGGAAAAAGACGATAGCTCCTGGCACCAAGCATAAAGGTATGCCAAAGAAACGATGCCTGCAATAAAAGCTATTCTAAGCTGCCTCGTCTTAAAACCTGTTCCATCTGTTGTGGAATTGCTATCTTTTGCCGAGAGCATGGCAGCAATGCGTGATCTGCTAAACAGAAACAACCGAAGTTGTATGACAGTTATAATAACAGCAGATGGAAGTATCAGCGATGCTGCTATGACTTGAAAAGTGGTCAATTCTGTGACCAGAGTTTCTGTTATTTTCTCGTCAGCTAATGCAGTTGTGATGATTGCCAATGCCAAACCAACAGCCCAGAAGCTGCTTAGCAGAATGGCTGTCCTCTGTCTTGAAAACATTTTGTGGAATTTCAGGTAATCCATACAAATTGTCTTGCGCTCGATCGAAAGTGTGACGATTACCAGATTTGCAACAATGACTGTCAACGTAGCGGCATGTCTCTAAGTATGCGACATGTGATAAACTTTGTCGTTAAGGAGGCAGTACACAGAAAGTTGTGAAATTAGAAAAATGTTCGTCAATTTCTTTTATTGATTAATTCTACTTGGTAAAGCTTATCCAAAGGCTGATCAGATCAAGTTTATTGATCTTAGAATTGAAAGATGACAAGTTGTAGGATTCATGAAAGCAAGAAGAAGGCAAGACGTTCCATAAATTGCATGTTCTTGGGACGAATGATGAAAAGTAATGTGACAAGGCTAGAAAATGGACAAGCAGTAGCCCAAATGGACTTTCCAATGTATTTATGACAGAGTTGCAGCCAATTTTTAGAAGATTAAGTGATTCTGAACTTCTTGGTAGAAGCTTCTTGGTCTAACATAAAGCCAAAATGAAAGCGTAAATTGGCAGCTCTGTTCATTAGTACCAAAAGCATAATTTTTTGGAAAGAGGAGGGTTTTAATTGCTGCATGTGAAGCCTTTTGTGTTTCAAATATAGGAGCTGCTACCAACTCATTGCTTTTAGAAAGACTGGAGATAGAGCTAGGTAAAAATACTGTGAGCGTATTGATGTAGACTGCATAATTCGTGTTGAAAGGCGTATGAACAATTCCAAAAAGGAGAAAAATGCTTAAGTTTCAAAAGAAAGCAACCAGGGATGAACATGCTGCCTCCAAATAGGGTTGATTAGAAGTCATGACAGTAGCTGAAAAGAATGGGACAAAAACAGGAAAAGAAAAGTCGATTACTTATCAAGGGGAAATTTAATACGTCTTGAAAGTGGTGAAAATCTGTCAATGGTTTAGAAGTCATGTTAATTGATTAAACTGATATCAAAATGGTTGAAACAGGGATATAATAGTTTCAGCATGACCTGAGCGCATCAGTGTTGACTTTATCTTAAACCTTCTACCATTTCTTTGTTTTACACAGAAACTTGTGAACTGTATGCATGTCTCGATTTTGAATCGCATTTTGCAAGGTTGTGAAATTCATGGGGTAGTAAATTTTAGGAAAATGTCTCGTCATAACCTTAGGGCCAAATTCAGTGAATTTTTTTTGAAATCAGGTATATGATCAAACTTTATTTTGAATTACTGAAATTTTGTTCAGAGAATCCTTTCCTCTGTTGCTATGGAAACAGGTTTTTAGGGCTACCCCGGGTTGTACAGCATCTTCAAAGATTTTGATAATTTTAATTGTAGGCCATGGAATATTTGATCTTTTGGATATCATGACTTTTGCATAGCCAACTCAACCTTCTATTTATATAAACTTTCCCATTTAAACACCTCTCAGAATTTGAGTGTTACCATGGAAACGAACCATTACAATAAAAAGATTCCTACATATTTAAACTACTGGAGGTTATGGCTTTATGTGCTCCAAATTTGATTTATTTTTCCAGTCTAGTTGAATTAATAGGATTTTTAATTTCCAACATAGCTTTTTCTTCATTTTCTGTGCACTGCCACCTTAAGGAAAATGACTTCATTATAGCGCAAGCAATGAATGTGACAATGATTTGTAGAGACAAGAGGGCAATATCTCTTAGAATTATGCACGTGGCGGACTCCGTCGTTAGTTCGAATGATTGCATCACAGCAGCAGTGAAGAAAATAGCAAGGATTTGTAGCATATCAGATATCGAAAGACTGAGCATTATTCTATCACGAGGCGTTGGTAACTGGATGTCTCTCCACAGAATCTTCACCATAAAAATGTGAAACGGCAGAGCAAGAAACGTGACAATGATGGACATTGTTCCACTACTTTTTGGAACACAGTCAAAATGCATTGTGGTATTCTGCCCAGGAGGAGCCATTATGCACGTGTTTTCTCTTGCAGCTTGGCGATACTCTGATTTGATGTGAGCAGTGTTTTCGGTCAACAACGCTGTGAGTTTGAATATGTTTTCGCATTCTCACCATAAATCGGGCAGCACCCCTAGCATTTCTCTCGCAAAGGTGAAGCTTGTCGCAGATTTATCCCCTGGTTCTTTACCAGCCAGAAATTTGACGGTCAGACTTTAGAAGCTAAGATCATTTTGTATGTTGTCTCATGGGAAAGTCCAGTACAAGGTGTCTGCACAGTTCACACGCAAACATCTGTCGAGGAATCATATCTAATTATTTAATGGAAAATGCATGATCGGTGTTACGAACCAAAGTAACAGTGGAAGAAGTATTACCTTGATTTGATGAATCGTATGCAAGAGACAGGAACAATTTTGAGTACGAAAACTATTTAACAAATGTGACTTTGGTCATTTTTTGAAAGAAAGACGCCTTGAGAAGGAGAGAAACATGTGTTCTGTCGTGAGTTGAGTCCCTTTTCAGTACACATCACAATAATAGACTTGATTCCAACACGACTAATTCTTCTGGCCTTGATCCTACGTCTCTGTTTGGATGAGCGTTCAATCTTTATCCACTTAATGATTTGTCTATCAGGGGGCCTTCCCCATTTCATACCTGACTTCCCTACCGACAACTCTCCCCCTTGCTCGGCTCTGTACTGGCACCAGAGAGACACGCCCCCAAATGGATGAGTCATTGATCTTAACAGCACGTTATATTTCATTTTCAATCTTATTATGTATGCTAATTATGTTAATGTGCATATCAAAACTGAGTTATCGTTTATCGGGTCAGGTGAGTGTCTGCTGCAATCCCCTAAACTTTGATTGGTGAATGTATGTTATGGGTTATAGCTGTTTGTTTGCTAAACACAATGAGCTTCTTTCACTTGTTTTCTCCGATACCACTTTGCAGTTAAGGTCTTGGAGAATGACTCTGCACTGAAACCTGTGCAGGTATTTGCATGCTTCTTCTTTTTATTTCATGTTTACTAGTTTTTAGCATTTTATGGCGAAAATTCAGTTGTTTTTTTATAAATGATGTTGACGAAAGGCCATGGGGACCTATACAAAGCGCCAACAACGGAAAGAAGGAAAGAATGAAAGGCGAAGAGGAGAGGGAGATCAAATCAAGTTTATTGATCTTAGATTTGAAAAAAGATGGCAAGTTCCAGTTGCAGGCTAAACTTGATTTTAAATGACCACATGGTGGACACAGTCATGTGCTCCTTATATTACCGTCTTGGTAGTGCAGTATGGATGTTTTGTAAGTAGTGCAACTAGTAACATCTAATTTTGATTTATGAATCTATTAATGGATGCAAAAAGAAGAATGGCTCTCTAAGATCTCTGATGCAAGTAGCATTCCTCAACAACAAAGCAATTCTGCAGTTGGGAGACTATTGTTTTTGGGAATCTAATCGATCTGTGTAGTAATTTGATCATGCTTCACCGCCCAATCTTGGGTTCTTCAACCAACGACCAGTCAAATCCATCATAACTCCTTGTACGGCTTCAGGGCTTGAATTGCAGATATCAATGTACACTTCCGCAAGCATCTTGCTCTTTGAAGACATTTATGTTGAATCAGGGAGTTTCGTATGCACTTTTCGACCACACGTTTCTGACAATCAAGCTAGGTTTTAGACAGCTTTCAAATACCACAACAGTCCCCCCTGGATTGTAATTTCCAGTTGTTGAACAATTGTTCCTCCTAGGAACGGACCTGTATGTGATCCATCCTTAGACGAGAAATGGCTGGCAATGAGGCACACGAACGACTGCAGATTGATGTGGATAGGAATCAGACTGAAGAGCAACGGGCACTCGACTGCGCACGATTGAAGTTCGACACCAAGACGATATTGCTTTGCATCGCTACCTTGCTCATTATCGCAGCAATTCTTGCATTCCTGTGTTTGCTTGTGAGACCAACGACGGAAGCAAAGGTAATGTAAACTGTCTCTCATTTTGAAAGCGTCCGTCTCCATGGCACTCGAGTACTTTTCAATACTCGTTGCAATAGTGCATTACGTAATATTTCTATCCTTTTCTAACTTGCAAATGAAGGTAGATTTTTAGAGACATTGGAAATTGTGCTTTTCAAGCAGTGTCCTCCTTCTTCTCGATGTGACCACACCTCGTGGTGTCCAAAACGATTTAAGAATACTGAGAAGCTCTTTGCTTATCGAGCAGTGTCAAGGCTTATCCTCTTGATGTGACCACGCCCCGTGATTCCTACCCCTAGAATCACAGAGAGCCAGTCACTCTTAACGTAGGGTCGTGGCTCTTGTGATGAGACCCCAACAGATTCGTACACTACTTTTTCCCGCGACCTGCCATTGCTGCCACCTCCTTCCGGTCTCATCTTCTCTCCGCCTACAAAAAAGCTTACTGGCATGCAGACGCCCTACATGTGTTCTTCATCTGTTAAAGGAATCATCTATCGTTGTACTGACACCTGCACGAGCGTCTACAATCACACCAATGACGGCAACGCAAAGACCAAGTGGGGCTGCTTTCACTACCAGAATGGCAAGATGTAATTCATACACGATAAGTGCTCTTATGTAGATTTACAGCCAACCTATTCAACTTTGATCATGCTTAAGTAATTTGACACAAAGACCTTACAGTTTACTGTAACCTAATAATAATAATGATGGTGAAAATGATTACAGCGAATATTTTGATGCGTTTAGAATTAGAAACAGATCTCTACCGACAAAGGACCTGCAATCGACATCCCTGGTCTTAAGCCCTGTCTGCACTGCAACTGTTAACCTGGGTTAGAAATTTTGTAGTGTAAGTGCAACTAACCTGGGTTGAACCCGGGTTAAGCAAACCCTACTATAGACGTGGGTTGAACCCAGGTTAAGATTTGCGAAATGAAATGTGGGATCGACCTGATTAACATTAACACATCTTTGCAATTGAAGTGTAAACAGGGCATTAGTATCTAGTGAGTAGTTGCTAGCCTTTTTATACTGCTTTTGTGCCAAGCACTAAGAGCTAGACTTCAGGACACTGACAAGCTATACATGTCAAAAGTATTCTGGTCCTTTCTCGAAATCAAAAAGTGAACTTCCGGACCCCATCAAAAAGCTATTTTCATTTAGCATTGGCCTGGCCATTCCTCTTGATGTAACCACATGTTGTTATTACAAGGACGTTGTGACTCACCCAGATCTATGGAGAATTGAACGCCGAAGGGGATTTGAACGTTTGGCCACATGGTCCATTAGCAAATACTTACAACTCATCTATTCGTGAAACTGATGAAGCAAACGGTTCCCGTACTTGCCAAGGCATAGCTAATCGGTCTAAAAACGCAGATTGCAGTTTTGACCTGGGAACTGTTTTGCAATAAGCTCAATGACACGGCTGGATAAGTTTTCGTCTGACATGATTTCTCAAGTCAATCGAGCAAAGTCCGCCATTTCACTCATGCAAAAGGACAGAATCACACCAGAGTGCCATGTGCGAAGGGAAGCAGCTAGTTCCTCTAAAATCCACTTTTTGACAACCTGCAGTCATTCTAGAGTTAAAAGCATACGAATGAAAATGTTTGCAGTCTTGAGCGACGTACTTCTAAGCTCTGAACTTCCCTCCCATCTTCGTATCCCTCTATGAAGAGTGCGGCATCTCCTTTTCCAAATGGGATGTCAATCATCTTCTGCTACTTTATTTGTGATTCCCTTCTGCTTCTTTCTGGCGATTCCTTAAATCTTTAAAAATTAATCATCTAAATTTCACTCCTTTTTCGAAAAGATCTTTTGATGAACTTTTAATGAAGAATCATGACCAATGATAAAAACTAGTGTGGCATCAACGTATACAATACAGATTATTCATTTGGAAATCGGCGAATGTCTTTTGCTCAAACCTTGAGGAAAAACTAGATAGAGGACACCTACTGAGTACGGCTAATTTTTCTTTCTAAAATGAAAAATCTCTTATATACCACTTAGAAAGGCTAAATAGAGTGAACAATTTCAAAGAAAAATTCTCTATTTCTCTTTTAGACCCAAAATTTTCATCTGTTTTTGGCCACTTTGAACCGTTATCAGAGCAAAACACGAAATACGGTATGTACTTGATTCAAAAAATAATGATCACTGGGCATTCTATACTATCATTTGACATCGCTAGAGACCAGGACAGGGCTTGAATTGGGGGTAAGGGTGAGGATTCAGCATCATCATCATCATCATCATCATTATCATCATCATCACCATCATCACCATCATCATCATCATCACCATCATCACCATCATCATCATCATTATAAGAAATATTCCTTGTCCAAATCGATTCTACAAAAACCATTGATGAATTAGCACTTCTTAATGACATTTTTTCCCAGAAGAAAGAAAAGGATCCACCTAAATGATTTCCTATTTCATCTGTGAATCTAAATTCCTTCTTTTTTGTCTGATGTTCATCAAGTGCTGACAACATTCCATTGGTTTCATCAGGAGAAAGAGTCCAGTGGTCATTTGGTCTTCCAAGCTGGACTTCACATGACCTGGAGACCAAGGCAGGAGGTTCATTCATTGTTGTTCACCGCAAAGGGGTATACAGATGTTCTGTGGCCATCTGTTTGATGTGCCACGAGGGTCGCCAACTGTCTCCAACGAGCAGAGTCACAATGCGGATTTACAAAAACTTAGCAGTTGTCAAACGATTCTACAGCTCAACAGCAGGAACAATGACGGGAAGCATTCTGTTATACTTAAACAAAGGGGATTCAATATCAGTTGAAATAAACCATCGTTTATGGACACCATCTGAGCAGGAAAATTCACTTGACATAAACAGCATCGGGCCTTCGACCTAGGCCCTACACCTTATGCCCCTCACCTTACGCACTTCACCCTATGCCCTTTACCTTACACTCTTCGCATTATGCCCTTTACCTCATGACCCTTCACCTTACGTCTCTCACCTAATGACCCTTCACTTTATGTCCTTCAACTTGGATACTTCGCATTATGCTCTTAACATCTCGACCTTTCACCTTATGCCCTTTACCTTATGCTCTTCACATTAGACCTTTCATCTTAGTCCCTTCAGCCTTGGCCCGTTACCTAGGACCATTCAGCTTAGGTTGATGGGCTAACTATGAGAGACATCCGCGGTGTTTCATAGCCAGTTCTGCTCGCGTGATAGCTATTAGTAACTTGGATGAACATAGCTCTGCCCTTTGTCCTTTGATATTGATAGATGAAAGGGACAATCTCGGTTCTGCAAAAATACTAGCATTTCAAATTCATATTTTCGCGTAATATTCTTATAGATAAGTTTTTTATCGTTGTTCTGACACGTTTTTTTTGCATCATGTACATACGCTGAAATTTAATTTCTGACATATTCTTTAAATTATATTGCTTTTTCCAAGATAAGAGTAAAAATAACATGCTTTTTACAAACCGATATGAAAGCATCTGCTGTTCTATGTGACGAAAAGTTGACCATTAAGCTCAAGCTATTTGAGAACCTTTAAATAGATCAATTTCTGATCAGACCCCCGTCTTGCTATTTGCGAGTTCCAAGAAATAACTAGCTATTGAACTACGATGGAGCCGACGTTCCGGTTTGGTTCCAGATTCTGTTATACATATTGTGGAGCTTGGATCTGAAAGACCGGCATGGAACCTTTAAAAAGAGCTTTGCGAATAGCTCAGAATTCTTCATCCCATGAATATCATTTATAAGCAACTCTTGCTGCATGGAATGCACCATATATAGCATGTGATGAATTTTGCAAAGTTGTGGCTCGGAGTTTCCAAAGGATTCATTGGCGGGATGTAATCGGATTATTTTGCGCTGTTACGGCAGAAAGAATGGTTGTCAGAGTATGCGTCTACTGCAGTGAATGTTGGATCCACGCTTCATCCCGTTCATAGATATACTTTATCTGTCCAGCCAGAAGCAAATGACTACCTCGCTTGACGTAGGTAGGTAGAGAACAGGAGCTGGCCACCCTGACTCGCAATGCCATGATGATACCTCGCGACAAGGTACTCCCCCATGCTCCTATCGATTTTGGGACTCAAATTTACAAACATGATCAGATGTGGACAGCTTTTAGTATTTGGTTTAAATAAGAGACGCAGTTTTGTTAACTTAATTTGTTTTCATAGTTCGGATAAGGCTACATGTGCAACACAAATTGTGCAATCTGAAACGAATTGGTTCGAGTAATTTTGAGGTATCCTTGCCAGAATGATCAATGCGCTATTGAGTGGGATTTTTTCTTTTGTGGTTAGCAGGAATCGCACATTGCATTTGAAACAGCTAACCATTTGCCACTGTAATTCTATTTAGCTAATGATAGATCGATACCAGTCAAATTTGTTTACAAAGTCATGAACCACATACCGTCTGTGATAGATTCTATTGTTTTTCTATGCACATTATTCTACCTAGAAGCCAAAGGCTGACATTTGGACAGTGAGAAGCTTCTTGTTTATCGAGCAGTTTCCAGGTCCTTCCTCTCGACGTGACAACACTTCACGATTCTTACGTCTAGAATCAAAGAGAGCCAGTCACTCTTAACATAGGATCGTGGCTCTTGTGATGAGACCCAACAGCTCCGACTGAATAGGACAAACTCTCCTCACTGTAAATGAAAGTCTAACTGGATGTGGGCTCGAGCCACTGACCATAGAATAAATGTGCAGGGATCTTACCACTGAGGTATTCTGACTCCTGAGATCGGACACAGAAAGTTTGCAGACACGTTTGCTGGGTGACTATCTTAACATGTAGGAAGTAGCAAAATGCTGAGACGCAGACCTTGCAGATGCTGTGGTTCGAGGCATCCAAGGCAAAAATCCACTTTGTGTGAAAGGAGTCGTCAGTTTCAATCAGTTCTGCTTCATGATTGTAAGGTGCAAAGAAGGGATGATCAAAGAATTCATTGATATACTGGTTATGTTAGGTATAGCGCCCCCGTCCTCCTATCCATTACCCTCTTATCATATTCCATTGCTCTGTTCGGTTAGGCCATTCGTTTGCTGCAATCGTATCGATAAGTCGCCATATAAGAAACTTCCTACGAATATCTTAAGGTAACAGTACTAATAATTTGTTACGTTACCGCATCTTGTACTCAGTTCAGTGCAGAAACTAGAATGGAAACTCATTCTCAAAAAAGACTTTCACAAATTTACAATATTACATTATAAAGAAAGTCAATCTTGACTACTACTCTCCAAATAAGGGCATGGTAGTCAACCCTTACCGCCCTTATGGACACCTTTCATTCCAATTCAATTTCAACTAAAATTACAAGCCTCTCTAATACAGATGTAGTTTGAAATTGGCTTGCCTGGCTTACAATGTAAAACCAATACAGCGGGAAAAATAACGAAATAAATGGAACTGCATATGAGATGGATATTGAATCGATAGAATGGGGCAGGTCTAATAGGGAAATAGCTCAAATTGGTCCAAGTTTTATTTCTGCAACAAAGATGTAGTAAGTGGTGCGAATGGCTGAAGTGGAAAGTTTGGAGATGAGGAAGCGTCTATGTTGTGGTTCAATGGAAAGGGAGTTGCATAATAATGGTAATAATAGAAATAATGACATACCGATAAATCATTATAGACCCAGAGCTCCCGGTTCATTCACCGATAGTTTTTAATAAGGGATACCTATATGTAACATCTAAAGATGTGTCAAGTGCATCGCATAATCGATTCTTAGCATAGCACGAACCAAAGGCATAGCTCCAAGATTTTTCTAGATAAGTAGTTTCATATTGGTAGCATCCCATTTCATTTCTCTCTGGCAATTTTAAACCGTGCAGGACTTGGATCCTTGACGGCATCTTGTGAGTTCGTATCCTTAAGCTAATCTACCCCGACACTGCTACAGCTTAGCTTTTCAAATTCAACTTCATTTATTTGAACTGAGGCATTGAAAGATGCAGGAGTTGTGTAAAAATTTAAACAGGAATGCTCGCTCACCTTTATTGCGAAGAACACAACACCAATGTCCTGAAAAATACTTAAGCACGTATCTGCTCTTTTTTCTAAAATCGTGCATACATATGCTATTCTTCAAGCAAAGACACGAAACCCCAATTTCAGGAAACATCAATCAAAATCACTTAAGCTGCCGTTGCCAAGCAACGACAATAAAACTGTCATCTTTTCACGATGTTCCATTAAACAAGTAAGGGCATCTCATGAAGCATGAATTTGTACGCCGAGAAACAAGAAAACGAGACAAGGGATGACCAGCAAAGCCTATGATTATCATTGAAATAAGATTATTACAATTTTGAAATGTCCTTGGTCGTTCATATATTGTTTTAACACACGGCAAAGAAACCCTTGGTGAAGAAGGTGACGGGAAACCCCCTCGTAAAATCCAATTCATTCGTTACACGGTTTGCATTGTCTTCGGTTCATGCATTGTCCCCACAAGAAAGGTGACAGGATGACAGGAGAGCGGGACAAAGTCAGGTTTATTGATCTTAGATTTGATAGAAGATATTATTATACAAACACAATTGGCGAGGAAGGCAACGGAAAAATACCTCATAAACTCCACTTCCCTGGAAAAATTTCAGAGCCCTGTTTCTGGTTTCTGCTACGCTCGAAATCGACTATGCTATGCCCTTTTTCAATCTTAGCAGCCTCTTTTGTGTGTGGGAGTCTGGAGCGAGTTTGGGGGTAAAAGTTCGCAACAACAAAACAAGTCCGAATGTTTGGCGCGGATGACTTACCTTGCAGTTGATAATTATTTACTTGTTCTCCATGTTTTTTAGCCTGCTGTTGCAGGAAAAGCTGCTTTAAATGCTTTTATAAGAGCAGGCTGCAAAAGCCAACTTAATCTTTGAATATTTTGGCCAAAGCTCAACTTGTACCGTGACGGCCTAAAGATGATTAACGGGGAATGTGCAGTCTTTTTTACCTCAAGGCAGTAGACATCGCATTAATCTTTGGGGAAGGAAAAATCCAAAGACCACATTGGAATGAAAACAACAAGTTTTCCTTTTACCACCACCCAGGCTGCATACGTTCCCCCAGCATTCTAAGAAATTTTGAGAGCAGGAAATTTGCTATTGTGTATTCATTCACTGGTTTCTAATAAACAGAAAATAATTAGGTAAATAAAAAGAGGTAGATTGGAAGTAAAGTTTCTCTTTTAATATTTGTTTTATATTGGGAAATCACCGAATTTTGATACATGGGTTCCTAAGATCTTTGGTGAGAAAAAAGTTGAAAAGGAAAGGGGTTCTTTTTATGCATCATGGGATGCTTGGAGTGCGAGGGTATTTGAAACACTCATAAGTAAACTATTAAGGTGCTTTGGAAGCTTTCTAAATACCATCCTACTGAATTCACTTTAAAATTCCCTGAAATCCAGAAATCCTCGTGTATTCAGATGCAACGAAGAACCTCGTTGTCAATCTGAGACCAAGGAGTCGAAAGCGGGAAATTTTCAACATGGCGGCAAATAAAACTGGAACTGAAGTGTAAGTTTGTTGTTATTATTCAATTGTGAAATCGCTGAGTTTAAAATCTTATTTAATCGACTCATGGAATAGGACAGCATTAAGACAGTTTTGTCAAGTCCAGCCAATCTTGGTTGAATTGTTCATATATACTTGCGTTGAATACTCGATTGGTGTCGTTTCATTCAAAAAAGCAAGGAAGAGACGAAGAAGACAATTGAAATGCCCCAAGCTCAATGTCCAATGTACAAACAACACTGAAGGATCTAGCATCTTAGCAAGAAAGTATTCTGCAAGAGTTTAACTTATTTGGTTCTGAAAATTCTATGTAGCTAAAATAGGAGTGCATCAAAAAACTCAGCTTCCTGTCTCTGGTTTCTGCTACGCTCGAAATCGAGTATGCAACGCAAAGCAGGAGTATGTCATTCAAGACAGTTTGTAGCGACCATATCTAGCCGGATGTTTGCATTGAGATACCTTACCGATGATGCTAAAGGAGAGGATTGCCATCCCAGGAAAGTACAACATAGGCCTGGGTAAAGATGTTACAAGGTCTGCATGAAAGCTACGTAGAACTAAAAAGGTCAAGATCTCAACTTAGCTCTGACGCCCATCTCTAGGTAATGACTTACCTAAAAACATTAGAAATGAGAGAAACTCAAACAATTACAAAGCTGCAGTCTACATCCAAAGGGCACCTTTTTAAAAACAAAACGTTTTAATGAACTATAGTTATCACTATTATATTTAAGTCTTTTTTCATATCATTTACTATATTCATCTATATTCATAGCAACAACAAAAAAGTGTTTTTATAAGAGGTGGTATTTGATCACAAACGTCAGCTGAAGTTTTGCCCCAAATATTTATGCCCACAAAACATTAATGGCCCATATGTGCAAGGCTTAATTTTTTTATTTTCAGTGACACAAGTGATGCTGATATATTCTCTATCCTTTTGGGTAAGGAACATTAGTTTTCATTGCAGAAATATTTCTTGGAATATTCTAAATGTTTCATTAAATTCTGTTTTCTTCTGTAGCTGTTTATTGAGATTTTGTCCCTTGATCATTATTTTGGCATTTCATTTTGAT
Organism: Pseudorhiza aurosa; assembly: GCA_964026355.1. NCBI lineage: Eukaryota > Metazoa > Cnidaria > Scyphozoa > Rhizostomeae > Lychnorhizidae > Pseudorhiza > Pseudorhiza aurosa. The sequence goes on along the minus strand of OZ032117.1, from coordinate 1,467,831 downwards.
AAGTGTAAGTAAACTCCTGGTATCTTTGCTGCTCCTATTAAAATTGCTGTCGTAAGAAATTTCCTTCAATAGGGTTTTAGTATTTTTGATTGACTTTTTGTATGTGAAGATTAATGTGTAGCTGCGGTGCTTGATTGCAGACCCATTGGTTGGTATTTGAGGCAAACACATCACACTTTCATTTAGATTAGAGAGAAAACGGTCACTAGCTCTCTGTAAAATGAGACATGTACGAGTCATGAATTATGGATACAGCTAGAAGAGAGGCAAAACACTACTCAATACGCACAACTTCATAGATTTCTACAACCTACTTGGATGCTGGGTAAAGCCTAGGTATTAGATAAAGATGTTTTTCTTCACGTTTAAAAACAGGGCTGACAAGGTGGAGATAAAAAGCAAGGAGTGTGTTTGCCATCCTTGTCTTTTTAGGGAGGAAGTAAGCAATTCAATTGCTTGTTTGTCAATTTTTCTAGCGACTGATTGTCACGTTGGGTACCTTGAAAAAGATCCCATTCGAGGCCAAGACTCGTTTGCAACATTTGAGGAAATACTGAAAGAAGCTGTGAAGCATAATGTAAGCCATTTAAGAATGCCTTACTTACTTCTATCAGTGAACAAAAATATATTTATATATATATCTGATTTAAAAAGATGTCTATCTATGGCTATCTATCTATAGCTATCTATCTATGGCTATCTATCTATGGCTATCTATCTATGGCTATCTATCTATCTATCTATCTATCTATCTATCTATCTATCTATCTATCTATCTATCTATCTATCTATCTATCTATCTATCTATCTATCTATCTATCTATCTATCTATCTATCTATCTATCTATCTATCTATCTATCTATCTATCTATCTATCTATCTATCTATGCCTATCTATCTATGCCCATCTATGCCTACATATGCCCATCTATGCCTACATATGCCCATCAGTCTTTGCCTATCTATCTGTCTTTCTGTCTGATTGTCTATCCGTCTGTCTGTCTGTCTGTCTGTCTGTCTGTCTGTCTGTCTGTCTGTCTGTCTGTCTGTCTGTCTATCTGTCTGTCTTCTAGCTGTCTTCTAGCTGTCTGCCTATCCATCTCTCTGTCTGCCTGTCTGCCTGTCTGTATGTCTGTATATCTGTTTGTCTATCCTTGTATTCCTTGGTTGCAAATAATTATTGTTTGTATTATCAGGAAATCCATCCATTCACCCATTCTGCTTTCAGTTCTTTTGCACGATCTTTGCATGAATTATCTGATGTTTTTAGGTTGATTTTATCCTCTTTGGAGGGGATTTATTTCATGAGAACAAACCATCAAGAAAAACCCTTCACCACACTATTCACCTGCTGAGAAAATATTGCATGGGAGACAAGCCTTGTCAAATAGAATTTTTAAGCGACCAGTCCATCAATTTTAGTCACTGCAAGTGAGTTTGCTTTCATTTTCTCCCATTTTCTCCCATTTTCTCTTTTGCAATCACCATCATTAGCATATCAACTTTTATTTTAGTGTTAACTGTTTCAAGCTTTGTGTTTTTTATGAGAGATATTTGACAGTAATTATGTCAGTGATTTGTATTGTGAAAGTGATTATTTTTCTGAGATGACTGTGATTGCCACAGTGATTATGGTAATAATCGTGTGAGTGCTTATAGCTGTGGTTGTGATTATTATAGAAGTGATTTTATTGATTTACGTTAATAGTGATAATTGCTAGAAGAATAGTTAATAGAATTAATTGTTACCATTGTCTAGCAATCGGACTCAATCAGCCATCGATTTGATTTTACAATGATTTCATCAGAGATTGATTTGATTCTAATGATGCCCATAATCACTGTCTTAGGACACCGATCGTCAATTATGAAGATCCACATTTGAATATATCATATCCTGTGTTTTCTGTCCATGGCAACCACGATGATCCTACTGGGGTGAGTACGTACCTTGTACATCTTATGCTGACTTCTCTCCGACTGCCTTTATGACACAAGATTAAATGTGTACTTACATTAACACCATTTTTATTGCCAAATTGCATTGGTTTAAATGTGTCGTTGCATAACGCAAGGGCTATGGGTTCGAAACCACCAGGGCTCAAAAGCAGATGCCCTATTGTTAAGAGAGACCACGGGAGACTACTTAAGAGAAGTCACTTCCCCAGAAAGAGATCAGATTTTTGCCCGTGGTTCTAATGCACTAAGAATCGAATATGCAGTTAACAATATCGTTGTAATTTATTCATGCCTATGCCACTATTTCAATCTATTGGTGAGGAAAACTAGTAACCCTATCTCTGGTTCCTGCTACGCTACGTATTTCGATGTGAATCGATAGAAGTTAATCGATGCCTGATTCTGTATGAAATATTACATTGAAGTGACAATTTTTGAAAATCAAGCCCATTTTGCAATTGTCTGGTACTGGTTTATGGAGGATCAAAGAACACTCGAATCACCTTGTTGCTTCTACACACCTGATTTACCATTTTGTGATTGGTTGGCCTCTTTTCATAATTGTTTAGAGCCTCATCCTTAAGAGGAAGTCTGATTTCCAATGCTCAGATATTGATGCTTGTTGTGTGACATCTTTCAGGTGGTCGGCTGCTTGCATTTCGCGTTGGAGCAATTCATTTTTCTTAAGTTTACCTGATTTTCATTTAGTTTTCTTCGTTTCATTTTTCCTTTCATTTGTCCCATTTAGCATCCTAAGTTGGATCCTAGGACACTGAGAAGCCTTTTGCTTATCGAGCGGTGTCCAGATCCTTCCTCTCGATGTGACCGCACTTCGTGATTTCTACGCCTGGAATTACAAGAAACTGGCGATTCTCCTCACTCGAAGTGAAAGTGTACCTGAGGGTGGATTCGAACCACTGACCATATGATCAATGGAGAAAAAATCTTATCACTGAACTATCATGTTTCCCCTTGGTTCTTATAACATCAGTGTTACTATTCATTGGAAATTTGGAAATGGCATCTGTGGAGAATACTCGGTAGATTGTGTGTCCTTCTTCGCAACGTCAAATTATTGCTGTCATTTGTTAAATTTTTTAGTCATAAGAGAATCCTCTTCTATTTTCACTTCTGTTACCTTCAGGAAGGCAGCCTAAGTGCCATTGACCTCATCAGTGAATGCGGTCTCCTCAACCATTTTGGAAAACCGGCAAGCGTCGACAACATTGAGATCAATCCATTGCTGCTGCAAAAAGGAGGGACAAAGCTGGCACTTTACGGCCTCGGCTCAGTAAGAGACGAGAGGTTGCATCGGACATTCTGTGATAAAAAAGTAAAAATGTTGAGGCCAAGCGACGACCCGGATTCCTGGTTCAATTTGTTTGTTATTCATCAAAACAGGTTTGGTGCTACTTGCGTCACAGTTGAGCGCGCTCTTACATTCTTACAAACTTTCAATCATGTTAATCTTTCTCTGTTGCATTACCCCCTGGCCCGCGTATGAGAGTGCTACTTTTGCATGCGGTAGATCGGGTCTAGATGCCCAGTTTAGTCGCACCAAAGACTTGACGAATAGTACATGTTGCTCCTCCGCTGAGCATGCAGGACTTTTGGAATGAGGAAAGGAGCTAAGCACACAGTGTTACCCTTGTCCAACCTCTCACCGTGGTATATCAGAGTTGCTTTCTTTTCCAGTGTTTGCTGGTTCATTAGTGTATGTTCTGCACACAAGGGCTTGTCTTTCCGTCGAAGAACTATTCCTTACGGAGCTACAAGCTTATAAGATGCAAACCTTGCTCTATTAGAGCATGTGTAATGCAAGCGAGCATTTTCTTCGTGTTTTTCGTAGAGCTAAACACGGAACTACAAATTATATTCCTGAGAATTTCCTGGATGAGTTTTTGGATCTTGTCGTTTGGGGTCATGAGCACGAATGCTTGATCGATGCAGAATGGTCCGCGTCTGGAAAGGCATTCTATGTGACGCAACCTGGTTCAAGCGTAGCAACGTCATTATCGCCCGGCGAGGCGAAACCGAAGTAAGGCCAATCAACTTTTGATCAATTTTGTGTTAATTCGTATGCAAGGTTTGGCAGGCTTTTATGTTACATTCGAAAACGCTTTCCTCTGTATATGAGGTAACGGTTGACAGAAAAGCACATCTGAATGTAGAAACGCAGCAGAATATCTGTACCTTAAGAGTATTCTGAGATGTGAGGCTAGCTCATTGGTAAGGCGCCTACTCAAAGATCCCATTTTCGTTGGTCTGAGTTCATTCTCAAGCTTAATTTTCGGTTAGAGTAACGCGAGTCACCGTCTCTCTTCGATTCTATGTGTAGGAATCACGAGACCAAATCGAGAGAAACGTCGGCTCGAAAAGCATGGCGTCTCTCACTGTCCCTAAATCTACCTTGGGAGTCACTAGGCGTATTCACATTGCGAGTAAGGCCCATGACATTGCTCCTTTAGCATAGATTATCAGCCTCACACCATCCACCAACGCTAGATGGACGGTAGACAGCGTAAAATTGGACGAAATATTCTTAGGTTGATTGTTGACCTGACCGTTCATCATCTTGATATCGTAACATTTTCCTGTCGAATTTTCTTTTTAGAAATGTGGGTTTGCTAAAGATAAACAAAAAGAACTTCAAATTAGACAGAATCCCCCTGAAGACTGTGAGACCGTTCATAATTGACGAGGTGGTTCTGAGCGACACAAGCTTAGATCCATCAGACGAGGAAGATCTTTCAATATTCCTGAAACAGAAGGTAGCATTCATTGATTTATTGATTAATTGGTTGATTGATAAATTGGTTGATTGATTGATTGATTAATTGATTGATCGATTTATTGGTTGATTGATTAATTGATTGATCGATTTATTTGTTTGATTGATTTTTTGGTTAATCAATTTATTGGCTGCTTGATTAATTGATGAATCAATTTACTGGCTGCTTGATTAATTGATTGGTCGATTTATTGGTTAATCAAGTTATTGGTTGATTGATTAATTGATTGATCGATTTATTGGTTTGATCGATTTTTTGTTTAATCAATTTATTGGCTGCTTGATTGATTGATTTATCGATTTATTGGTTAATCAATTTATTGGTTGATTGATTAATTGATTGATCGATTTATTGGTTAATCTATTTATTGGCTGCTTGATGAATTTATTGCTTGATGAATTTATCGCTTGATTAATTGGTTGGTTGCCTTTGATCGTGCTACACAAATGCATGTGTATTCTTGTGCTTGCAGTTCAATGTAATAGAGGGAGATTTTACTTCAGAGGTCATTTGATGTGTCTCGGCACGAATAATCTTTATTTATTGAACGTGTTTTATTTCAAGAATTCTTCTAAGCTCTGTTAATCCAAATTTTTGTCACATTTTAGGTTGAGACAATGATCGAGAGGGCACAGAGTACTAACAACATGCTTCCTCTCGTCCGATTAAGGGTATCATCTATATCTTTGCTTCTTATTCTCACAATTGCCACAACCGTTTGCCTTGTCCTCGTTAAATTTCATTCGTGTATGTGCATTGCGTTAAGTTTGGCCGTAGCATTTTCTTGCTATAATGAGATGCTGAAGTCTCATACCTTTTCATTGATATTTCTTAAGAGTAGAAACACATTTCTTATAATGAAAGCTGGTCGTTGCTCCAACAACCATCAGAGTGTGGGACCTCAGATAGTGGCAAAAATAAGACTGCGAAACGGACACTCAACTGCCGATTGAAATATGGGAGGTTAAGACATTGAGGCAATTTATTGGTTGCAGTTTTGGATCAACTATGGCCTATCGTATTTCGCATTGTTAAAGCCTCATCAGAATCGGTATCATGATAATGCCTTCTTGGTATTCGTTGAAAATGCCAAGAAAATTGGCGACTATATCATTTTTTATCATTTCTGAATTATTTTTTTATCGTTTGAATTGAGTTCTGAAGAGTTTTTGTTGCAAAAATGCGCATACATGATATTCAAAGTTTCCAAATCATTATGATCTCTTCAACTGATTCGTTACTTTCACTGCTGTTGCGTCATCTTGTTCTTCTCCTCTCCTCAGGTCGAATACAGTGGTGGCTTTTCTGCTCTAAATCCGCATAGATTTGGTCAGTTTTTCGTCAACAAAGTTGCGAACACAAAAGACATTCTACTATTCTTTAGAAAGAAGGCCGCAAAAGGTAAAACTTAGGCCCGATTCGCGCAATTTTTCTTTCATTTTCGAAGCTTGGTGTCGGAAGCCATGCTCTTTCATTAAAGTGAAATTTTTTTGTATAGTTTCTGCCAGTGATAGAAAAAATGAAGTTCTTTGTAATTTCATCGCTATGAACTCGTTTGTAAAGTTGCACTTCCTTTGCTCACCATATTGACAACACGTTAATATAAATATGCATTCATTAATTTATGAACTTCTCTAAGTGGGCCCGATTATTTCCTGATCAGCTGCAGTCAATGTAAAGTCGGAGTACTCTAGGGATATGCCGACATTGTCAATCAATGATGCTGATGATATCCGAATGGAAGATGTCATTAAAGATTTCCTAAGTCAAGACGACAAGGTGATTAATCTTACGATTGACGCATACTTCAGAAACATTTTACATCGATCGGAATGACCTGATGCCGATATCAAGAAAACACCACTCGAGTCTATCCCTTGCCGCTCGCACTAGACTATTGAAGATCTTCTGCCGCTAAGGTTGAGCACCTCACATATTATCAGGCCTCTGGCGATTTAGGGTGCCGTGCAGTTTGACCAGATTGTGCTACTCATACGATAAGTGGGAGAGAACTGGTATCAAACCCGAAACATTGAGACTTCAAAGTGAACATTGTACCAACATTGAGCCTCTTGCCCTGTATACGTGCATTCATACATTAAGGAAAAAAGCCTCTGTATGTTTGATCAATATCTGTCTTGAGTTCTGGTACTGGTGTATTGTAGGATTAAGTCAATTTTGTGGTTTTTTCCATCGAGTCTTTCCTTCAAATGTGCTTTGAGGGAAAGTGGTTGCAGAATCGGTTACGAGCCGACAAAAATGGGTCGGGCTCACTTTTGGCGGTCGATTTCCAGGGACACCAACATGGAGGTGTCTGCATTGTCCCCAATTTTATCTTTCTTTAATTTGTGGTGAGATCATCATAGAGCTTCCGTTGTACACGGCGATCGTTACAGACCCTCATTCTCTAAGTTTCTGTGATTTTATTTTTTGGTTTTTGTTGATACATTGAAGCTGGAGTCCAATACTCGGTACAAGAATCTGTGAGCAATATATAATATAGCAATATTGCTTTTGTGGTACTATTCTGATCCACGGCTTTGTAAAACAGGGTAGGAGCTCGTTTTCTTGTCCAACTCTTCCCTCAACTTTACCCCCAGGTGCCCATTTTACTGTTGGGTCGACGGTTATAAGGTACCCAGAAAAGGAACAAAGCCACCTTAGGTCCAGTTGACATGTGCTCATACCCCTATGCCAACTATCCAAACCTTTCTTACTTATGAATGATAGAGACCCTTGCATGTTTGCACGCGTGCAGTCTTTTCATGGCATAATATTTTTCTTTACATCTGCCTACAAATTTATCACCCATCCCCATCCCCAATTTATCTGCCGCGTTGCTAAATCCCGGTCTATTCATGCAGAGTTTACAACTGAGCGTGTTGTCAGAACGGAGAATGGGCAAAGCGTTGAGAGAGTTCGTTGACAAGGGAGAGTCTGGAGCAATAGCTGAACTGGTCAAATGGGAATTGGGACGGATGCAGGAGGAATTGATGAAAAGAAATGCAGAAGAAGAAAATATCAAAGAATTGGTCGTCAGCTTTCAAGAAATGAAAGAAATTGCAATCGACGAAGTTAAGGAGAATGAAGAAATAGAAAAGGTTCGATTGATTTGTTTTTCGAATTTAATCATGTTTTTGGCCTGAGTTCACTTCGATGTTAGCTAGTTGCATCAGGGCTGCAAAATATACTAAACTGTTATCGGAGGTAGAACAATTTTTGCGTTGTCGCTTTTTGACGTCAATGCACGAATAAGAACGAAAATTACAATAATATCATTTGGGTCTTTTCAACGGATGCATTTTTGCATCTATGCAATGTTTCGTGACATCTTTCATGTATCTATCTCAAAGAAAGTGGTCAAAATATTAAAGCTATGATGAGATATTATTGGATATGATTAGATATGATTAGATATGATTAGATATGATTAGATATGATTAGATGATTCGTGACCTGGAATAGAGACAAGTGAGAAGGGAGGAAAAGACTAGAGATAATTCGAAGTTATCTCTCGTCCTTTTCCTGGAAATAATGGTAATGGAATATCAACCACATTCCCCTGTGTATCCATCCACACTGCTCATAGGCCCACGTGAATCATTCTTCACTTCCTTCAGTGGAATTCCAACTTTGTTCAATTCAATCGAAATGAAGTCTTGTTTGGTATGATAATGCGAAGCTGCATAATTTTTACTTCAGCATTAATGATACTAACTGATCAGTACGAATTGATAATCCATCGCCCAGGTTTTAGCAAGAAGCCAAGGTCGGCTCAACAGAGACTCAATGCATGACAACTCAAGTGACGATGATATGAACATTGGAAACGAGGCTGTTGCCTCGATACGAGGTGGAACCAGGGGGCCAAGAGGAAGTGGAAACGAGTCAACGCGTGGAAGAAGGGCAAGAGGATCACGGGGTACAAGGGGTGGGCGGGGAGGACGCGGTGGAAGGCGCGGTGGAGGAGCTCAAAAGAATACTCTTTCTCTCGACTGTGAGCTGGATTTTCATTTATTTGAATCATCGTTAATGTGCTGATGAATTTTACTCTGTTTTCTTGATGATTCATTCTACAATACATACATCTATTCCGCATTTCTTTCTTTCATCCCTTCTCCTTGCCTCATTGAATTTCTTGCCTGTCACAAATGTACAACTCTTTGCATTCACATTGTTTCAAAGTCAATTTAAGTGGGGGACAATTTAGGAATGACCGAGTCACATTTTCTGCTCGAATGATTCAAACGTCCATTTTTAAGTAGGGGCAATTTTGTGAGTCACCAGGGGTATTTTTCTGCTTGAAAATGTCGTCCTCGTTTGCCAGACATTGTCTTTGGAAAGTTTGCTGCAAGAGCTACCAGACAAGATGGTTAGTTCTTCATTATGCAAGGCTGAGTTTAGCGAAATGTCGAATGACGGGTGGTCTCTCCTTGATTAGCTCTGCTGCAAAAGGGTTCCCCCTCTTGCGATTCCCTGCTGCGTAATTTTTGCTATTTACTTTATTAATGTAATATATATACTATACTGTAATATATGTAATATACTATTTACTGTATTGAATTCTTGTATTGTAACTTTTTGTCGCATTACAATTCTATGAGGCAAAATGTCAACATCAAATTTATTGAACGGATGTGTAGAGAAAGACACCAGGAAAAGTTCTGAAGAGAATTTTGAATGAAATTATTCTTATTTATATTCTTCTTATTTTCAGCATTTCTGTCAGTGGAAAAACCGTCTAAAAAAAGATTGAAGCAAGACGATGTACGTTGGTGTTTGATTTCATTTGCAAAATCCCACTCTTACCTCGCAAAATCATAAGTTTTTTAAATTTTCAATATTGGTCAATTTGCATTGAACTGGGCAGTTTGTGAGAGAATATTGGAATCAAAAGCATACTCTTTCCAGTTAGCCAGATCCTGTTACAATCCGTATTCCATGGGTTTTGCATTTGCTATTTGATCCTATTGCTTGGGAAAACTAAACGGGTGTATGTAGGAGACCAAGGGTGTTGTGATTTAGAATTGAATATACTGCATACACTTCCAGAAGACTTGTCGTCACTACAATGGCCCTTGGAGTCATATAGGCCAGTGGATAATTGCGAATGTAGAAAAGCTAATGGTACATGGTGAAAAGTTATGTTGGGAAGATTTTTGGTGTCAAATTTTTCACGATCAGGCTTCTTTCTTTGTCATATGAAAACTAGCTTTCTTTGAGAAATAGGAAGTCTTTGTCCACACGGGGATTGGGGCCAGTGTGTTCACCAGAATGTTTCGAAGGGCCATCGAGAAAGATCATTGAAGTGTCTGAAAGATGAACTGTGCGTCGAAATGATCCATTTTTACAATTCGTCGTTGATTCTGTATTTGGATAAAAGTATTGCCTTGATTAAAATCTAACGTGTATCTCTATTATAACATTCATAACATCTCTATTCTACATCATCTTTTCATGCAGGACCTTGATGACCAGGACGACAGTTTGCGAGATACTGCCTCCTATTTGTCATCATTCTCCAGTAGAAGCAGGTGATTATTTATTCTTCTTCGCTTGCTAGCACATGCACCTTTAATCAGGATCCTGTTACGTTCGCTTCACCACCCTCTGACAACCTTTACGTAGGCGCAAACTTGTTTGTTTGATAACCTTCCGCTGAAATCATTTCTTTGTCCTACCCTGCTTGGCATCTGCCAGCTACTCGGCTGCTCCGTCACAGTTTATCCGTATGAATGCAGTTTCCAAAGATAAAGACAGAGGGGGTCTTTCTTTCTCTTGCAATCGAATTTTATGAGAGCTCTGTCCTAAATATATCCATGTTCAAAAATGGTTTATGTACTGTTTTGTAGCTAGCTAATCTGTCTCAGTTTGATATTTGAGTAATGGCGTTTAACGTGATTAACAGCTGTTACAATGTCCACTGACCTGGGAATAGATAAGTGAAATAGTGTGAGCTATAGAAGTACATGGTGGTGTTAAAACCACCTCTCTTATTGAAGCTTGTATATGTCGAAGGCTTTGAATGTCAGCAAGTCTTAAGTTCTACCGAAATTAAGCCATCGTTTATTGGGGGAGGGAGAGAAGGGTTATGTTACCGTGCCATTAAGATTTTTCTCTGCTAGATATGAAGACGTCAAGCCGCGGAATCGGATACCCCTTTAGAGTTCAATATGCGCAGTCATTAAATGGCGCTGGACTGTTGCCACTGTCATTGGAGCACATAAGGTCCCGGATTCAAGACATGTCATTCCCATTTCAAGACGTTTCCCGCCTCCCCCCTAGCAGTTGATGTGTGCAGACATATCTAAGGGGCATGGTGTGATGCAGAAAAGAGCTGGCCACCTGTCTTCATAATGCTGTTGCTTTAGATTGTTAATCTCTTTAAGACAGTGCTTCCTGACGCTCCTATAGACTACGAGACTTGACTTTTTCACATTAACTGTTACACGATTCGTTTATTGACTTTGTTTATTTCCTACAGGTCTCGCAATATTCTACAGAATAATATCGAGGAGGTGAGTTTCTTTGCCCGTGTTCCATGCCTCCTTGATTCCAGAATATTTCGTTAGAGAAATTTGTGCGAAGCCTTGACTGATTTTCAGTTGGCACGCTTTTTGTTGAGCAGTCGTTGATCAGCTGATTCGTTGTATTCCAGTTTAATGCTTCAGATCTTTGAAAGAAGATTTGTGCCAGCTAAACTCTCACTGGAATTTTGATTGGAAAAACGGCGCACACATCCAATGATTTCCATTCAATCGTTTCCAAGGCATATTTTCGAAGCCATAAAATATTTTTGTTTTCTCTGGTGAATGATCAGATCAGCCATGGCCACGTCTAAAGGCGTTTGCGGCCACGTCTAAAGGCGTTTGCGGCCACGTCTAAAGGCGTTTGCGGCCACGTCTAAAGGCGTTTGCGGCCACGTCTAAAGGCGTTTGCAGCCGCGGTATCGAGCTGGACTCAGTCCCTGAGAGTATTCAAGAAGCCCACGGGTATCCTCCTCAGCCATTTGCTGAGACCACAAGTGAGCTTCTCCCTTGACGCACCCGGGGATCAGTTGCTCTTTTAATTATTCAAATGTTAAGTTAAATATGAAAGAATTGTTTGTTCTATTGTGTAGAGTGAAGACGGCAGTGATCCCTTCTCCGTACCAGCGAGCAAAGGGAGAAGGCGATAGATGCTTAACGAATGCGCAAGAACCGTGTACAGACGTCACCAATGGATTGCTTCAAGCTTTGACTCGGGCATGCGTTACCTAACATGTTCTCAAGCTCCGGACATGTAATTTTATCTATGATGTGAATTTTTAAGTTTCATGAATAGTTTGGTATTAAAATTGTGCCTGAGCGCTTTGATTGCGCAAGCCAGTCGCGCAATGGTTGTAGATCCGAAACAGAAACGGTTCACAAAAATACAAACGGTGTGGAAGGCGACGGGACACTGCGTCGTAAAAATCGACTTCTCTACAACAAAAGTGAAGGTCTTGTCTCTCGCTTTTTACCCTAGAATTTGGGTATGATTTTAATTTGCCTATACTGAAAGCTGTTGGTGCGGCATACACGGGACATCGTCTATATTCTCTGCTTAACTTGAAAATAAGTAAGCTAAGTAAATACAGCAGTTAATGAGGCCAGATATCCCGGCAGTAGTGGCTAATGCGGGGCAGTAATGAAGTTGCCATAGGAAGGAGATGTGAGTGTTGAGATTTGACGGATAGGTTAGCCAGCGAATCATTATGATTCTTGCATAAAGCGAAGCTCTGCTTGGGACAAGACAATTTAGTCGCAAATTTGAAACATTCGAAATTGTAAAAACAAAGAAATATTTATGCAAATTTCAGTTTATTGATGTTAATTTTTGCTGACTTACTATTTTTTCAAGTTCTGTGAGAAAATTGTTTGGGAATTCTGCTTTTTTTGTGAAATTAATTGGGCTTCTTTGCAGACCGGTTTTTTACAAGATCCACTCATTGCTGCGATGTATCAAGTATGATACTTCACGAAATGGTCAGCGGCACTTCAGACCTCGCATCGAGGTTTCGTCACTTCTAGCTTTCGCCTCCATACTGCATAATAATAATAATAATACAAATATTTACAGAGGAAGGCCCCAGTCACTCGAAAGTGCTTTTCATGAGGGTCCTCTAAAATGATCGACCATGTCAGCGTGTGCAGTAGTCTCGTCTTTGTCTCAAGTGACAACTCTCTGTCTGCTCAGATGGTATTGATCCTACCGACACTGCTTCTGCCAAGTCAGTGTTTTCGCCTGTCATCCGGCTCTGGTCGGAACACCTTTGACCGCTTGAAGATCTGCTTGGAATGACCTTACGTCTTGTCAAAAATTTGCCATTTTCAGGTTGCTTTGCTTTGGGTTTGAAATTCAAACACTAAAGCATCTCGAACAGAATCATATTGCATAGCACCGATCCAGAAATCCAGAAATCGAAGAGAGGAACGCATTTAAAATGAAGAAACAAACGTAGGAAAACAGAACTTTATTAGAATATTCAAGTCGCTATATGAACTCTACATCATCAAACACGTTTCAACATCAAGCATACAAATATAACAAAAAACAAATTAAACCCAAAACAATAAAATTAACATATAAAAATATCCCTACATTAACTGTATTCGATTCTCTACATATCAAAACACCATCTTTGCAAAATCGTCAGATTTCTTCTCCAGTCATCTCGTTTAGATTCCAATGCTCTGTCGTGGACAGGTGATTTTGTCACATTCAATTCATCGCGAAAGGAATTTAAACGAAGGAGTAAAATGCAGTTTTGTCACTTTGTATAAGTTGAGGGTTGACGGTTTTCTAAGAAATCAAAGCCGCATCTGTTAGAATCATCTTTTTACGAATCATCTTTTCACGATGGACATGAATAAACGCAACTTAGCTTCTTCCGCAATCCTGTCTAGTTGACAGAGTTCGTCAACGCAGACCCAGGGACATTGCAGCGTCGAGTGCAACTGCATTCTCCAGGAACGACTTTTTCAGACTACATTTAACTGTCAGATATGTCTTTCTTTAACGTTTACAAATTTGACCAAATCACCGAAACCTTGATTCAAAAAATGGTGGAAATCTGAATGCCCCTTCAAACGATTGGACACACAAAAAGACCAGAGCATTTAATGATACAGGAATCGGACGAACGGCACCTTTAAGAACTAATGGACAATGTCCATTTACGAGTCACGATAATATTAATCTCTACTTTACGATAAACAGCGCAATATATGCTACAGAACTAAGAGAGTTGACATGCTTCTCATAAATTTCTACACGCAAGCTTGTTGCCATTGTTTCTAGAAAAAGTTACTTAAATTGGCATCCTATTTTCCCTTCTTGCTGTCATCTTTCTTAAACTTCTGGTATACGGAGTTCTCTGTAGGCAAAAAATAACAGATCAATACTGCGAAGGTGACTTAGCTGGAATTGCGATATGTGATGCGGAAGGAGAACGCATGACAAGGGCGGAAATCACAAATAGAAGAAAGATGTTGAGAGTTGCTTAGTTTACATGTGAAATTAGGCCGATGGATCAAGGCCTCGAAGCGGTTGCGCAATGTACCCTACTATATATACAGTGTATAGAACAGCGCTCTGACGCATTCCAGAGCTCTCTGTTCAGGAAAATCTCTACGTTTCTAGTGAACTCCAGAATATCCATGATCGCATTAGAGTTTATAGGCATATCATATAAGCCCCTTCTCACTAGTTTTTAAATTCGTTGTCTTCCTAATTGTGTTACAGGAAATTTATTAAGATTATTGCTGCATCACTTGCTGTATGAATATATGCTAGATAAGCGACAGTTTTGGAATAATCAGTTTGAACACTAGAATCATCACCGTCATTCTCGGCTGTTAGTATTTGGTGAATTTCAACGCCAAAAACACAACTAGGGTGATGGCGAGTAGAATTTTAGAACATACCTCAATTTCCAAGCACCTAAACATTCTCTTAAATTAAAGATTACTGAATTCAAATGATTTTCCCTTTATTCTCTCTCTCTCGTAAGTGTGCAGAAGTTAAAACATTATCCATAACTACCACTGCTTCATAATCCCATTCCTCTATTTTACTTTCTGTTATAGAAACAAAATTTGGCTGAATCCCAAAGGATGGTAATAAAAATAATGACAACAGAACAATGCCCTCCTGGGAGTTGTTTACAAATTAAGAAAGGATCTATCGATAAATCAGTATAAACTTCGGCTGGGGTGCCAACACGTCACGTGCATGGAATGCAACCGGTGTTTAGATGAAAGACGCCACAATATACAAAACGAATACAACTATCATTATAATCTTAACAAAAATAGCTGAATTTTTCACTGGATAACCCATCAGTAAAGGATTAAAGTACTGTTGTTATTAGGGTCTTGATAATCAAGCGTTAAAAACTTTACGATATCAAAATATTTATGCAAGCTTGATATGATACATGATAATAATAACAAGGATGGCGAAAATCTCTACCTCAGAGTGGTTTTGTAAGGCAAATTCTTGGATATGTTCGCTCAATGACGCGGGGGCCACTTAACAGCATGAGGACACCATGTTTCCGTTTTGTTTTGATACATGGCTAGTCATATAAACCTACTTGAAGCAGTAAAGTTTGAGTTTTGAGGTTTTGATTTACATTATACTTGACGATTATTGAAAAATACATAAATTGAAATCTTACCGCAGTTAATAGCCGTGCAAACCCAGTTTCCGCAAGCACATACACTGCAAGCAAAGACCCGATGACGTTACATATAAAACTTTGACTTGAAAAAGGTCAACAGAAATTGAGATAGTTTTTTTACATTAATTAAATGCTTCAGATGTTCCACGAACTAACAGCAAAACTCGGTAGACTGGGATAAATATAGTGAAATTAACGAGAGATGAAGGATTAAGTAAGAGTCCTTTTCAAATTTTAAACATTTGATTAGATGCGAAATTCAAAAATGATATCTTACCAGTTGTTGCAGCCTTGTGGCACTTCATCACCGTCGGAATATTTTCGGTCTCCTAGTTCGCATTCTGAAAATAAAAAATTTAAACTTGTTAACCTTGTCTAAAGAAAAGAGATTCACATATCTTCTAGAATGATCAAACAACACATCACCATAACGTTAAAAATGCTGCGTCAACGTTATGGAATCCTAGATCAAAAAAGTCTTGGCAGAGACCTTCTACGACTTAACTTCATATGAAATGCTTTACATTTGAATTCTTCATTAAGATGAGTGCAAAATGAAAGCAAAATTAATAACGCCCATGGGAAGTAAAAAATTGTCTAAAATCTACTAGTTAACAGATCCATTCTAAACGAAGTTTGATCACTATGGTAACGATCATATGCTTTCTCCCTGGCACATGAAGGTAAATTTAAGGACACCAAAGTGGACAGCAATGTCCTTGTCCTGTCTCATAATGTAATATCTGGTAGTGAGTCATATGATTAATAAGTCATAAGGTAGATTCCATGACATTGGGAGGTTATGCTTAGCGAGCAGTGTATCCTGGTCCTCTTTCGGTAGGGCAAATTCTAGGCACCTGATGATTGGGGAAAATTCACTGCATGCTAATCCCTCTGATCGTTGTGATCCCAGCGCGTGATTAACACAACTGGTTAACACAACTGGACCTACAGAGAGCTACCAACTTTCATCACTCTACGACTGGAGGTGGGCCCGAACCGACGACTACATGGTTCAAAAGCATGCGTCTTACAAATGAGTTATCCTCACACATAAATATTCAGTAAACTAGAATCTCTATGAATGATTTAAACCTAACAATATCATTTGAAACTTTGATTGACACACAGCAGAATTTGAGGTGAGAGGCAGGCAGAATGATAATCTGATTCAATGGTTGATTGTACAAAGGTAGTTGCTGGTAATAAAGTTCCAAAACATTTCAGTACAAAGAAATATTTGATGAAACATCTTGGGTATCCAAACAAAGTGGTACATACTTTTGTGAGGAAGTTTGAATTCTGAAAAAATAGAACAGGATTAAAAGAATTTCGGATCAAGTGAGCAAGTTTCATTCATTTGAACAAATATCTAAATGTTTTGAAAGCTACTGGAAGATTCCAAGAAGAGATGAAGGCACAAATGAAGGCACAAATGAAGGCACAAATTAGAATAAACCGATTACTAAAGCAACAACTCATTAAAAAACAATAAATGACTACACAATTAAGATAATCAACCAAGTGATCAATGAATTGATTAATCGAACGACAAATCTGATTAATCAAGCGATCAACCAAGTTATCAGTCAAGTGGTCAATCAAATGGTAAATCAAGCGATCAACCGAGTGATCAATCAAATAGTTAATCATGTAATCACTCAAGTAATCAACCAGTTATTCAAACAAACGGCAATAAACTAGTCCCACCAGAAATTCTCAAGTAAACTGTTCAATCGATTATCGTTCAACCATTTAACCAATCAATCAATTAATCAGTCACGTGATCAACCGAGGGCCTTATCTTGATGACGGGTGTCATGTGCACCTCAGAATTAAATTCTTATTCGCCCAAGTGAGTTTGCGGATCCCAGATGCGTACATTCTTCCCATTCATAAGATCTCTTCCATTGAGCTGCTCTTTCATTCACGAAAATAACAAAATAAATTGATCAGAAAGGCGATCTAAATTCCTTTGGCTTTCTCGACCACTTCCATTACAGATGAACAAAACTGCGCTTAACTCTTAATCAAAGTTTCATCTTCGCCGCTAAAAATATATTACTCATTCACGAGACTCTTTATTGGTCAAATTCATTGCTTTGATGGACAAAGTTTTATGTCTGCGGTGCATTCTCTAGGTCTGCAAAGAGACCATGAAATTCCGAAGAAACCAAATTTTGACTGCTTAAGCTCCCGAGCTAATTTAACAGTTGTTGACGAATATTGCTCAAGGCTACGAAAGATCAAAACACATGACCGGTCCAGCTAATTTTCAGAAGACAATGATTTTGTGTAGATGGCAAATGGCTCCACGGGACAGGTACATGGCTACATGGTAATTGGGCATGTCAATGCATTAGGACAGGCTGTCCGATAAAATTAATTCATTAATCGGATAAGCACGAATCAATAGTCTTCGAATCGGCAGCGAATACTACGTAAGTAGGCGCGTTTTACGCTGTTTCGCGTAGCGGTTACGCTTGGTCGCAGTCAATGGCGAGAGTCGTTTAACAAGAAATGCATTACTTACTAGGGTCGAGGCATTTAATGAATTCATCGAAATCCAATTTGTAATCAGAATTGACATCAGTGACGGCAATCAATGCATCAGTGCAAAGGCCTCGGAGCAATGGATTGGTGTGCTTATCTTTGGCTAAGATCTAACGAAGATGGGGATTACTAAAATCAACAACAGCCTATCATATCATATCATATCACATCAATCACATCAACCATGTCATATCATATCATATCATATCATATCATATCATATCATATCATATCACATCACATCAACCATATCATATCATATCGTATCATATCATATCATATATCATATCATATCATATCATATCATATCATATCATATCATATCATATCACATCACAAGTGTGATCAATGATCATCAAAATCACAACAAATTATTGCTAAGCAATCATCATTAACACTGTGGATTATCGCATTGAATCAAATTTAATCACATTTGCATCACAAAGCAATCACAATCATCAAATCAATACAATCACAACAATTTTCAGCGCTTGACAGCAGAGGGTGATATCTAGAAACTATGGAAATTTGGTTGACTAATAATCTAAATTCGGCATTCATAATATTTCTTAGGCTCTTTGTGTTAACAGCAGGGCCTCAATCAATGGTCACGCTTTCTCAGAGGAAAATTAATCCCCGGATAAACATATACGAAAATGAGTAAACATGTAATTAGATAACTGAGAAAAGCAGAACCAGAGTTGGAAAGGAAGCTGAGTGAAAAAGCGACAAGGTTGTGATTTCTAGAACGTTGAAGAGCACAATGACACAGGAAACAATGAGGACATTATTGCAAAAAGGAAACAGAAAAGGAGAAGACGATTGACAGAGATTGACGAACAGTTACAAAAAGATACGAAAAGTCTCAAAATGGGAGACAATTGAGAAAGTCATAGACACCACACGAGAAAGGAAGACCTTGAAAGAAAGAAATATCAATCACAAAAGATACGTATATGAATGTACGGATGAAAATATATATATGAATATATAATTATACATTTAAATATATAAATATCTATATGAAACATTACGGTATAGCTGGCTTAAAGAGCAATGAAAAGCGAAAAATAAATCTTATTAAATACCTCACTGACGGACTCGTTTCCTTCCAAAAGTTTGATGAATTCCATGGTGTCGAGTTTTGTATCATTGTTTTCATCAAGAACAAGGAAAAGATCTTTCAAAACGCTTCTGTATGATTTGCCTTCGACATCAAACACAATGTTGACTGTTTTGATCCACGATAGCAATTTGCTCCTTAAAATGTCACGATCCTTCTCCAAGCAGACGACTGCAAACGAAATTTCATAAAACCATCAAAATTTTCCAAACTTCATCATTTCAGTTCTTGTATTTTTAACCTTTTCATTTTTGATACTAATTTTATCAATCTCTCTAATGCTAGACAGTTCGCACCCGGCTTGCTTAGTTACAGACATATTAATACAACCTTTACATGAAAATTGATATCAATCTCTCTAATTTTTGAATTACAAGAAAAGGTAAAAAATATTTCATTGGTGCTGACGAAGGACAAGGTAGATAGCAATTGGTAACCAAAGGCTACAAATACAAATCTCACCAGCATGTGATTCATACTTCACTAGCTAATAGTTGTTGGCAATGTCTAATGCGTAGAAGCATAGAAATAGGAAGGAGCAATGGGCTCTTCACTTGCAGATGCGCGTTGCATAAGTAATGACGGAAAAGAAATTTCTACAGCGCGATTGCAGTGATGCTAGTGGAGGTCTGGGTCTTAATAAAAAATCATCTCATGAATTCACTCAGAAAACGGCTGAAAGACGAGATATTCAGCAACTGTTCGTCAAACATTTTTGTTCACGACAAACAACTTTGGCAAAATTTTGAAATTCTGCACAAGGATACTCACGAAGGTTGTGTAATTCAAGAAAGCTCGAGAAAAAAGCAGTATGATTAATGAAATGAATTTCTTTCTAGAAATCACGCAGATCAAAGCTTTTGAAACCCTATTTGCAATGCTTGTTCATGAATCTAATCTCGCACCATTTTTAGAATTTTCAGCAACAAAATAAACGAAAAACGGTGAACAAAAATTGAGCAGGGCCTAATCGAAAGTGCAAAGCAAACATTCTACATTTTTAAAAATGTTGAAAATAATGACGAAAAATGCAAAGTAAATACCAGGTTGGGGTGATTTTCTCTTCTCTTCCTCCATCAGCTTTTTCTCAATTTCCTCCTCTAAAACATAAGATATTCACTGCATCAATGAAAATAATATTCTCCCCAAAAATACCAATAAAAAATATAGAATTAGTCATTTAGCTGTGAGTCCTTAAATTCGATGCTCACAAAGTGCTCATTACAGAAGTCTTCTGACTGAAGTTGAGGAATTGTTAAGCATTCAAAATAAAGCAGAAATGTCTGCAATGAGAAATGCTCGTACAAATTAGGAGACATATTTGCTGAGAAGAAGGTACGTGGTAGATGACATTACCTTTCTTGCAGGAACCATCAGCAACCTTTCTCAACACTTTTCCATTGGCGCAGGCAGTTCGGTGCATTTCACAGTCATTCTCGTACGTCACACCATCACTGGCGCAAAGTGGGCTGGGCGGCACACGGCATTGCTCAATACAGTCACAAACTGGCTCTTTTGATAGGCCCTCAACACACTCGCGTCCCACACCGCAGAATACATTGTCGCAAGTGCCACCTGGGGAAAGTCATCATTGTATCAAAACGGCTTCATGCACGCTAGACTGACTGACAGCACTTGACCCCTTCAAAGTAACTTTGTGGAAGGGGACAGCTACATGATAAAACACTTGATTAGACATCCTAAAACAGGTCGCTTGAGTCTTGACAGGCAAAGGAATCAATGTGTGCGGCAATGTTGAGAGGAAAATCAAGGATACTGAACGATTTTTGAGGTTGAGTAGGTTTTATGATTCTGAGAAGCTATGCTGGTTGAGCAGTGGCCTTTTCCTTTCTCATGATGTGACCTCAATCAAAACGTAAGTTCAGCGGCAGAAGGGTTTACGCCACTGACAACGAACAGCCACGCACAGTAAGCTGTCTTCACACCTTCGCTTATCACTGTGGCGCATGGACTAGTAGCTCTTGATTACTTCTTTCTAGATTACATTTTATGCACGTACAGCGAACTCATGAGAGATTAACTACTACAGAGATTGAAACAAGTATTTTCAAATTACGTCAAGGCCTCATCCGATCGCCACTCTCGCGCATGCGTTATAGCTAGCATTCATTAACGGAACGGAACATACATAGGTCATGCGAGAAATGACGCAGCATGATGCGGTAATCTGCGGGAACTCACCTCCAATGGGCTTTTTTCGTCGAGCCTCGAAAGCCTACAGGACAGAATAAATCATCATTGATTTGAGTTGGTTGAAGCATGCAAACCGCAATCAATGCACAATAAAAGAGGTATACCAAGCTAATACCTACGGTGTTGTCACTCGATTGGGTTTCTACCTAAGGAGATTTGCGTTGAAGGGAAACAAAGAAATATCTGTGCTTAACAAGTGAGGCAAGATAAGAGGTTAAACTCAGAGATCAGCCGCTCGGGGAAAGTTAAACATCTTGTCAGATGATCAGAGAGTTTGGGGTTAATTAATCAATCGATGGAATGAATAAATACAAGAGAAATAAGCAAATATGATACAATGGGTGCGATGAAGGATAAATGGAAAGAGAAAAAACGAGGATTTGATATTTAATCAAACGCTTTATGAGAGCGGGCAAATGAATGGACAAAGGGATCGATAAACGAGACAACTGAGGCAGGAAAAAGTAAGAAAGGAGCTTACGAACGTGGAAATATATTATTGAATCATAAATGAATCAAGGAATACATCAATCATAAAAAGAATGTTTGCGGTTCAAATCTCGTTGAGGCTATTGGTGGTGTCAGGAAGGGAATCCCACCTTTATCGTATAGGCATGAATCAAGTCCTAATCTTTGGTGGTGACCTTCTCCGCCCCTTGATAAGGCTATGCCCCCCTGGGGTCATAAAGGAAGTAAAAAACGAGGGTTTGATAAATTAAGAGATTTAACAGACGACTAATCCAGGAATGGATAAGATATTCCCTGCAAATGAGGGATTTAATAGCACAAAAATGAATGACCGGGCCTAATGGGCGGGAAGTGAACTGTCGCATTCACCAATGTGCCCTTGGTCTCAAATAATTAACCTAAAAACTGCCAATGAAATCTGCAGGAAAGTGACAGATAACACAAAGTAGAACGGCAGCCAATCAGAATGAATCTGTTGAGAAAAACATGGCTCCGTGTCAGTTCGGTTCGATTTAATCGGTTCATGTCGGATGACAATGAAAGCTATTCCTCATTCAACAGCCTCATATCGAATTACCGAAATGATTCGAGATCTTCTGCGGAATTCCCGGTTGGATCTTATGTGGTTTTTGCGTTCTATATTCTCCTAATTAAACCCGAAATAGCAATAAGACGACCGATTTAAGGAAGGTATTGCCCTGGCACATTTGTAACAATTGACAGATAAAACCATCCAGTCATCCTTTAACCTAAGTCGGTTTTTAGTTATTGATAATACGTGATTGGTTTGCTTCAACCTTCGTCTATGACCGAGTCTCGAAATGAAGTTAAACGAAAATGAGGTAGCTGTGAGAGTAACATGATGAGATATTTCTTTGAATCGAAGCCTCGTCAATATCAATCAGATAAAACAAATTTAAACCAAGCCAAAATTGCAAGCCTGGCTTTGACAAATAACCAGACATTGACGCACAGAGAAAGCAAAGTGCTGATGAAACTATGTCGGCCATCGTAGCGTTGAACTGCATGTGTCATGAGTTGTGTTCGCATAGAATCCAACTCTGCTTCCACGATCCACGATCGACAGAATCGCAATGCACTAATGACAATCAGTGTATTTTTACTTACATAGTATGGTTCAACTCATGCCATATATCTAAAGATTCTGCTCTGCGGAGCTAGAGCAAGTGTTAATACATTCAGTGAAGGAGCATCGATGTCGTTAAGAGGAAGCACAGGGTGATGATGATGAAAAATGGCGACGAAAGATGACGATGACGGACAAGCAGTTGACCAAAAACGAGACATCTGGCAAGAATACGAATTACGCAGGAATGTGCGAAAGCGTTGAAAAAAACCAAGGACGAAAACTTATCAGCACAGACAGAATTTCATCTACCAAGAGACTTCATTTCAAAAAGGTGTTTGGGCAGTAAACCAGTGTAACTTGGGGCCATCTGATAACACTTGACTCGGTCGAAAAAAATGAAGAAACTAATCACTAAGACAATCAATTTTAGAATTGTTAATTACTGCAACTAAAGTGCAATAATTGAGACCTGGTTTACTCAACCAATGGTGTAAGCAAACAAGAGTGTTTGGAGATAAAAACTGTAGATAATAGGCCAGTCTCCTCCCTTTGTCATAGCAGAGATTCTGGTCGTATAAAAAAGTTCGTTATCAACCCATTAAATTGATAAGAGGTACTACCCTGGGCGATCTTGAGTGAAGAATGGCACGTCAGCTAGGTGAAAACAATATTTTCAAAACGTATGACTCTAAAATCCCTGCGGATGAGAAAGCCAGACGACGCGGGGAGTAATAACACATTTAATTGCTTTTTATTATAATCAAGGGGTAACATGCATCTGCGGTTCCGCACAGATATCTCTCGTTTGAAAACCTCTTAATGGGCAGAATTCAGAGTTAAATTAACCGTTGGACGAAATGACAAGAATGGGAGCTGGAGACAAAGAAGGTCAAGATTGCATGAATGTGGGAAAATGATTAAAATTTAGATAAATGACGAGGGGATGTGGCTTATTTTGATTGCATGTCATTTCTCAGCTTTGTGATGACTCAAAGAGGCGAAGTTGGTGCTCTCAAACGAGTTTACTTGAGGTGGCAAGGGATGAGCAACAAAAAGGATGAAACTGCTGCGAATTGCAACTTTCAATAGGGTTGCACTGACTCGCTCCCGGGAAACAGCATTTCCGCAACATGGTAAGACATCTGAAAACTAGACCAGGAGTTTAAGAAAAGAAGCCCTTCTGCGGGACACAGCTGTCTAAGATAAAATGACTTTGACGGTGATAGTGGTTGATAATGTGACGATGCTTTATGATTGATTAGACGATGGTCGTTGACCATTTTATTGAATTCTAACTGAGCTCGGTGTGAAGTTTTGTAAGATATTTTCTGAGCAACAAGTTTGGACATTCGATTAGTGAATGTCGAATAAAAATTAGCAGGATGAATTTAATCATAGATACACTTCGAGATGATAAATTCCAATTGATGTGGCACAACATAACATTTCGTCATTTTCGTGCTTCTCTGTTCAATTTCTAAACCTTCCCGATTACACCATTCACGATAATAAATTAGTAGCACCGTTCACATTTATGTAATCGGTTGGGAGAATTGAAAAACAATGGCCAATCTTTGGTGCACTTGCACATTTGGTTAAACCAATCACAATTCTGGAACTCTAAGGGGAGAATCGCTGAAGCAGCAAAGAGAGACGTTTGATACCGAGCGATAGTTTTGAAGTTAAATGGAAGAAGTAGCTAATTACAAGCTTAAAACATGAAAGTACAAATGGGTGAATGAGTTAATCAGTTAACAAAGCTATGAATAGATCAGCAAATGAACGAATGAAAATTGGATATGAAATAGACTCACAGAAATAAACACAAAACGAGCAAAGAAAAAAAATGAATAAATGACTGAATGAATGAAGCGATGGTTGAAATTAACTGAGTAATAATGTTTTGGAATGGACTGGGAAATGAATAACAAGCATATTCAGAGAAGAACAGAAAAAGGAAATGAACTTAGAAACTAAGGAATGAATGAGTGAATGAAAATGGAAGCAATGCCTAGTTAAGATAGGAAGGAATGAATGGGCGAGTTTGAGAATGAACCTGAAAATTCATGTACACGTGGATGAAATTACTTTTAAATAAGACCCCAAGTTGAAGAGAGATTCAAAGTGACTTTGCGGGAGAGAGGTCTTTCACAAAATACCAGGAAACGCCCAGTGGTAGAGACAAAGTCCGTGCGTATTGTTATGAGGATTGAGACGTCCACAAATCCTCCGACTTACGAACCTCAGCCTTTGCTAATTAGCTTCAAGATTGACTTAGCAGTCAGCATCAGAACTTGAAAACAGCTCAATCAAAAACACAAGAATTTAAAAATTGGGAAAAATATGGGAGTGCAAGCCATTCTCATTAAGAAGCTACGCGCACAAGAGCAAATTACACCGAATCTGAACTTGGCTTACTTTAAAAGCGATCCAGATGTAGGCCAGAAGGTTGCCTAAAGCGGATCGGACCTTGGAGATCTGATGCAAATGCAAGGCAAATTCGCGCCAAAAGTGGACCGGATACCGTTTCGATCCAATCCATAATTCCTGGTTGTAAATGGGCCTAAAACATTTATGCGACATGTGGTGGGTGAAAATCTAATTCTACAGAGTCACAAAAAATGAAGGCAGAGATTAATTCTATCTTGCGAGGGGTATCTTTTACATTAAAGCGACGCGTGGTTGCCAAAAATCATCTTGTTTTCGTTTTCTCTTGACTTGTTCGTACATGATAAACATCCAGCAGAACTATAGGTCTATTCACTGCGTACATCAATGGTCAATTAGATCTAGATGACCGCAGAATGTTCAACTCAATATTGCAGCAACGGAAATCCAATAAAATCAGATTGTTTTGGTCCGTAAAATGCTCTGACGTTAAATGCAAATTGCGAAGGTTAACTTGGTGAAGCAGATTGCAAAGAACGATCGATTCCCCTTTCTCGTAATAGGCCGGTTCTCTTTTCGCAACTTAGCACAGAAGGGCTGTTCTATGCTATACATTCATTTCGTACTGATATATATATCGACACAGAACTTGGTATTGATACTAACTTCACAATGACCAAATACAACTCAATATTTCCAGTTAACACCGGCGCAGTACCCTACGAGCTAAGATTAGCAGATCATCTTGCTTTAGTTCATGCAAACAAGTGAAAACATTCCCGTAATAAAGTATTGAAAATCCAAAGATATTTCAATTCTTCGATTTCTTTGTGAATGTTTTGCCAAAGCTTGGATTCGAATGGGCGGTTTGACGAACTTCTATGAAGCAGCCCACCAAATATA
The DNA here is from genome assembly GCA_964026355.1 of Pseudorhiza aurosa. Classification (NCBI taxonomy): domain Eukaryota; kingdom Metazoa; phylum Cnidaria; class Scyphozoa; order Rhizostomeae; family Lychnorhizidae; genus Pseudorhiza; species Pseudorhiza aurosa. Next base: position 1,441,636 of record OZ032117.1, on the reverse strand, counting down.
AATGCGTTTGTTCAGAAATTAATCGACGTCCAATCTCCCTTGGCAATGATTTTCTGTTTCCCGTCTCTATGACAGAGTTACTTAGTGTTGGGAATTCACGAAATGCTTCTCTCCTCGCAAAACGATTTTTACCTAGTAATTTGCATGTCAAGACGTATTGAAGTAGGCATAAAAAGCAGCGCAGAGTAAAGAGGGTATTAACGGCACTAATGGCAGACATTTCTTTCAGGAGTGAGTATTTTAATATCTGAACATAATCAGCGCAGGGCACTATCAGCTATAAGACCAGCGCCACTTTAGCTTGCTATGCAAAAATGATCCCTTAAGGGACAAATCTTAGATGGCAGAACCCTTCAGATAACAGCATTGTCATTATGCTGATGGGTAAATTCTGTATAAATATTCGTATCATTTCCGTTCAAGCTTATGTTCTGGCTATCCTTACTGCCCCCCTAATTACTCCTGTTAGACGAATCACAACTAATGACCAAGGGTTAACAGGAGGGCCTTCTTCCTTATTCACATTTCTAACACTTTTCTGCATATCCTTGCTGTTCCCAAGAGTGCCGTATTTTGCATATCAATGACTTTGCATGGGATGTCAAGCTTTTTAATCCATTTATCAAATTCTTTGGTTACATCCCCGAGAACTACTGACATTACTCGCACTTTCCTCATTCCCCAAATTCATCCCATCTCTATCTTCAAGTCTTGATATTTTTTCTGCTTTTTCTTCTACTCTTTTATCAACAGATACAACAATGTCAACAGGGATACAACTTCTAATTCCCTCCGAATAATTCCATCTCCAATTCTGACAACCATCCATTCTTTCTAATGGCCCTGGCTTGATCACAAACACGCTGTTTAGTTGATTCAAACATACCTTTGTCTTTCCATTCTGTAGACATCTTTTGTCTATATCCCCTGATCCCCTGATAGCTTTCCTTCCTAATCAAACGGCCAACTTCTATAACATTATTCCACAGCTACTTTGCTTCCTTATCCCGTTGCAATCAAGCAATGGTAGGATGACGACCGGGTCCCCAATCATGTGCTAGGGCTCGTATGATAATTATTATCGTGACTATCATTAAATCAGAACTACCGCTTTGAATGAAAGGAGGGGGTCTAACATTTTAAAAATGAAAGTTACAGAATATTTTCTCAAAAGTTGAAAATTCATGATGCCAAGTTGATTGATTGTTTTGAGCTAGGCTGAGTGGGAGCCATTCGTGAAGTAGCGTTATGGTGGAAAACAAAAAATAACCCGCTTTAAAACGGAGTCAGATCAACATGGGGTACACTGCACAACACAACGGTCAAAGCGGAATGATATCTGATGGAGAATGTCCTGAGCAAAACGTGGGAGGGGAGGGCAAATCATATCTTGAATCAATTACTAGACAAATTTAATTCCAATTGAGAAGCAGGTGACAAACAAAATCTCGTGGGGGAGTTGACAGTGCGCATGCTCATTGGCACAGCTCCCTGGGAATGTGACGTGTCATGTAGTTAAATGACAATTTAATGGTTGAAAGTGGTTGAGAGAATCTGGCACAGGTACATAATGCGTTTGTCACAGATGCCATCAATCATGAATATCAGTTTCACAGGACTGATTAGAGCGTGCTTTCTCCTGTTCTTTGAAGTGATGAGTGTTGGATGAAAAAGCTTTTCAAAAAATCAAACCTATTCCCAAGTAAAGAAAATCCTCGAATCCCCCCTTTGAAAATTCAAGCCCTCGAGTTTCTTGGCAACATACGCATAGTATAACATGAGACTTGATAGTGCCATAAGCGGGAATTGAACGTAATTATTACAGACTGTAACAACTCTATTGCCACTGCATGTTTACATACAGCTCAGGCGAAGATCGTATTGACGGTACATAGACTCATGTAGAATCGCATGCAGAAATTGACGGATGGAACAAATTCTTGAATTTAGTTCCTTTTTGAAATCCTTTCCTTAGCAAGACATTCGAAGGTTGGGTTTCCTTTCTCTCGGCATGAACTAAGAGCCGTCTTGGCCTATCAAATATATTGGTATGCCCATACATTTCTGTCTTGTCTGCTGTGTTTTGTTATGTCTGATTGGTTCAGTACCAGCCTGCGTCTAACTTGAGTATTCTTTCGTGACTCCGAAGCATTATTCGGTCTGTCTCTCAATAAGGCGAGAAAAATTCCGTCCACTAGATTAAGGGGGCAATTTAAGGGTCTGAGCGAATAACAAGTTTGAAATAAGATAATATTCTCACGAGAGTGGTCAGGGATATTTAAAAACGTTCAACCGGATTTCCTTTTTATTCAACCGAATATGAATCGACTGAGCTTGTTACGAATTGTGGCTGGCTTGTCACAGAACAGAGCAGTTTCAAATACCGATCTATCGCTGTGTCCGGCTATATTTCAAGCCAAGCCCATTGAAACAGAAACATCATAGCTATAAAATCATAGAAATCTTGATTGCCTGAGACGAGTAGCTGCAGTGCAATGTAAACTAAGGCAAAGGGTGACGGAATTTCAGTCCACGCTCAAATCAGAAATTAAGTCGAAGTGGAGAAATTCGTTTGTACTCACCACAACAAGGCAGAGAAGAACTACACAGATTGACTTCCACATCTAAAAAGATAGAAAATAGCATAAAAATGTTGTTTAATTGCAGAAAAAAGGAATGCGTGGCGAAAATAAACACTCGTGGACGTCTTAGAAAAAGCAAATTTGGCGTGAAAGGAATGAAGAAAACGCCGGGTGTGTTGGGGAAATGTTCTTCTTTTGCTTACCTTCGAAGATCAAATTGGACCTGGACCAAGACGCAACGACAGCTGAGGAATTCGCGTGTACAAACAGTGCAAGAAGGAGCCAAGAAATACCAAGCCTAGAGGCGAAATCAAGCCAGCGTATTCACTCACCGCGGGATATATTGACATAAAGATGCCATACAATTATTATGAACTCTGTCCAATTGTACCGTATTGTTACGGTGGATTGGCCATGACCAATGAGCCGGCTGCGAGAGAGAGAGGAAGGATGTGAACAGAGAACAATAGCGGGTCTGTAACACAAGTGATGAAACCACTCAATGGCAAGAATGGATATTTACACACTGCACCCATTCAGCATGCGCTGATAACCTCGTAATTCAATCGCTGTTTGTAAATGTTTGAGTTTCGTATAACTTCAATGTCGGGCTTACGGCCTTTAGTTTACGGCAGACGAGGAGTTGCGGAAAATTTAAAAAAAACACCAACAAGCCGTTAGAAATGCGCAATTTTTTAGCTTTGGAAGCATTTCTTATTCCCTATTGCTGTTTGAAAACGACGATGTTGCATTTGGGCGGTGTGTTTTCTCAGGGAAAATAAATTATTTGCTACCAGTTTGAGTCATACACGTCGAAATTCTTTTTACGATTTTGAACTAAATTTTCAAACTCATTTTTGAAAGGTGGTAAGGCGAAGCACAACATAGGTAACAATCTCGTCCAAATATCAACCTCTGAAATTTGCATGGTGATTGAGAATGCTGGGAATTGAGTTGCCTTTCGTGCCGTAACGTATTAGAATTTTTTAAGAAGCCAATTATCAGTCAATGAATTGCTATTGAAATAATGTCAAAATGTTCCTTCCTGCCTTTGTTGGATACCATTTCTTTGACGTTTCATTGTCAATTGGCTGCCACTGCATGCAAAAGAAACAATGCAGAAACCTCCGCGTTGGTGTCCCTGGGTATCTACAGCCAAAAGTGATCTCGACTCATTTTTGTCGGCTCGTAACCGATTCTGCAACCACTTTCCCTCAAAGCACATTTGAGGGAAGGACTCGATGAAGATTACATGCAAAACAAATGGAACCCGGGTTTGATTTTTGCTTCTTTCTTACAAAAGTTCTCAAGTAGAAACTTTATTTTTGCATATATCTTCCCTTAAATATGTGATATAGCTAAAAGCTCTTTCCTTCTCAATTTTATGACGGGAGCCTAAAGATAATAGCATTTCTATCATCGCATATCCTCTATAAATATTTGTATTGTTATTATTGTTATATCCCATGTTTAGACCCATGCAAGCCTCTACCTGAATAAGAGGTGTGGAACCAGTAGTTAATGGCGGCAAGAGAGATAACTATTTGCAAGACTTTAATTTTTCCTGTCTTCTCAAAGCCAAAGGGATTAAGCTGACAGTCTCACGTATATTTAGAGCATACCTTATCGAAAGAGAGTGTTCTCGGTAACAGAAAAGGTGGCAAAGCATTCACGACTGTGTTGAGAATCGAAATGATACGACGATTGAAACCGACGCGGGTCGACCTGAAGAAAACAGATCTTGAGGAGTTTGAGCAACGAGTAAGAGATAATTCAGTGAATGGCAGCGGAGCAAATAGCCTAGATGCCAAAGATCCGCTTCCTGCTGATGCAGCACAAAGGCAAGCAGCTATCCATAAAAGAATCGGATACGAGCCACAGGCCGTGACTAGTGATGGGACGAATAACATCAACTTTTAACAATTTCTCATAAATACATTCAAATTTAGTTATTTAACTTGGGGCTAGGCCGTGCAGCCGTAATTGATTTCATGTAAATATTTAGCATATCAAACCTGGGTCTTCTTTGTTTAACTTTTTTGATTCTGCCCCAGGTCTGAATCTTAAGCTACCTAGCCGACACATTGAGATCATAGCAGAATTTATTTTCTCATACCACGACATTTAGCACCCATGTTGCTCCCCTTGTGTTCCCGAGGGAAAGCATAATCTTATTTGAGGCTAGGGAGGGTACCCACTCTGAATTGGACTAGCAGAAGCATAGATGATTGGAAGCTGGAAACCCGTCCTAGTCACACTGACAGTAAAAACCAGAGTTTTACCACACACCCTTGTTTAAAATTGCATCGAAAATCAATTTTGTTATGTTCTTTAGTCCTTTGTCTCAATTAGGAATTCTGAAAATTTCCCCCTAACAACTCATTGCCCCATACACTTGACACAAGTATATGTAAATATACGTATTGTTTAATGTTACAGCCATTATTGAAAATTTTTGAGTCAGACCAGCAATATGGGACTACAAAAAGGAGTGCTAAGGCAATTGCTTGCTGGAATGATAAAAAAATACCAAGAAAGCAAGGTGGGAAAGACAGAAAATTGGCTTTAAATCCAGAAGAGAAGCGATTAATGCAGTGAAAAACCCAAGATCTCATTTGGGTCAGGACTTGCTAAAGGTATTTGCAATCCAGGTACAACAGAGCTATCAGCAAGAGCTGTGGCATCAAGAAAAAAGTGAATGCTAAAAAGTTAGAAATATCGAGAACTTTAAAGAATCTGAATTAACACTACATCAAGGAATGTCTTTTTTAAAGTTTCCATAAACTGACGTCACAACAGGTCTGCAAGTAAATTAGCCCCTCCACCTGGTCTCAACTAGGTGATGAGGCTGGCTAGACACCTAAAACTACTAACAAAAGAACTGTCAATAAGGCCAGATGTGCTGCAAGTTAGCCAACGACTATCTAGATCTAGCTATGGACAAATTGTCGGTAGAAAAGGGTCAGGGGGCTTACCATAGTATTTTCTCCTTTGCCAGCCCTCAACTGTAGCATTCATATGTGGTTGCACTGCTATGTGGGTCAAAGGCTAAAGAAACGGCGATTGATGCTGCCCTACTTACCAGGAGTGGGGGTGGAAGGACTTCCACACTTTTCACAAATGATACAGTGGGACAAAATCAACAAAAAAAGCACATCACATGTGCACAAAGTGTTATGGAGTTGATGGCTCCATGGTATTACAGTCAATGTCAGAGCTTGACAAGGCATGTCTCAACAATGATGTCACAACATTAGTTCATGTACCTCATGTCACATTAAAGCAAAAACATAAGTTGTCCATCTGCATGCACTCAAACTGCTTCCTTTGATGGGTTGTGTAATACTAACACCTGCTGTGATATCAAACCATTGATTTTGCCAATTTGCTAATAGCTCCATGCTGGCATTTGAGAAAAAATGATCAATCATATGTCCTTTTGCACTGCTGGACCAACCATTTGTAATTTTGCTATAAATGGCCACCTTGACACAAATGTTTTGGTTAATGATTGCTCCCTAACTTTTGAGCTGCTTTCATTCTAGCTTCAGCCAATTTTTGTACTCCACATAGCAAATGCATGGTTTAGACATTAAAGCAAAAAATATCTTGCTGCGGTAGCAAGTCAAACTTTAAACTCTTTATGTCTATCATTCTGTTAACCTAAAAACGTTTAGAATAACAACTGAATTCCATAGTTACTTCTTCCAAAGCTATCTTTACAGCAGCACATTATACGCATGATAACAAATAGACTATAAATGATGAATTAGCAGTCCAATCAGACCAAATTCAGCTTAAAAATTTGCAGGAGAAACTATTACACGGTCAAAATTCAATTGCATAATCTAATTTCTCTTCAAATTCATTTTGATCTGGTGCAATAAAAGTTTTTGCATTGTTCAACTATCGCAAAGTCTTGGAAAGATTCAAAACTATTTCAAGTTATCTTTACCTCATAAAAACCACACCCTCTGGGCCTTATGAGTCACACGATATAATTGGGAACTCGTGTCAATGCAATTGTCAAATCACCTTTGGAAAAATTTGAAAAATAATTTGGTACGTTAAAAACCTATTTAAACAATATTGAAAGATGATAGCCACATCTTGGTTACAAAAATGGAATGAATGGTGAAACAGAGCTAGCGACCAGCTGAGCCTAATTGAAAGCCCACAACATGTGTGGTTATGTAGATGTCTTTGAAAACAAATCCAAAGTCAAAATCTTCCAATTGCAACACATGAAGCAAATGTATTTTACCAGTATATTGATCTTGGCCTGCAGATAAAAACTTACCTGAGGCAAAAGTTCTCTATTAGATAGCTCTCTGCTTTGACCAAGGCTCGTGTATATTCACAGTCTGATCTCAGCATGGTTGCCATGACAGAGAAGGGGAATAAGTTTCAGTTTAAAACTCTGAGTTTCATGTACATCAACAATCAGAACTGAGAATGAAAACGAAGCTCAAGAGTGTCAACATAGCCTTTTTCTCCTTCCCTCTAGTGACATAATTGCATTGTTTCAACTATTGAGCACTCTTGGTGATTGCATCACTTGCTCCTTATACATGTTCAGATACATATACATGCATGGATATGTTCTTGGTCTGATATAGACACAATAGTAATAAGAGAATTAAAGATAAAGTACAAATTCATTAATTTTCTATGTGCTAAAACAGCAGCTTTACTTCCGAAACCAAAACTTGAATTTGGTGGGCCCAAGTGTCACAGCATTTAGACTTTCATAAAGCCGACCATAGGGAATATCTCTAAGGTGTCTTTCAAAATATCTGCGACAGTTTTACCCATGCAAATCTGCCTTAGAATTAAAAAAATGGCACAGGTAATTAACAAAATGATCCACTTTATGTTTGCTGCTTTTCTTGCGTGAAGTTCACATCTGCAGACGTCCAAGAATCGATGATACTAATCCTGAGCTATGATTTGAATTTCTTAGACCATTTTGATGATTTACTTGACTTTATAGACTTCTCCAGTTGCTTTACTTTTTCCAGAATTCTCTTCACATGGCCGATTTTTGTTATTCCAAGTTCCTTTGAAAAAATTGACCATTCTTACTAATTTTTTTACCATTGATAAGCAGAAAATAGCTCAAGTGATTGGCTAGCGAACACTTCAAGAAGTTGGGTCCAGCAGAGAAAGCTGACTACGATGTCATCAAAGAATCTCTTATCACAAGATCCAGTCTCGCCAATATGCGTGTATCCGCATATACAGTAGCTTGGTTGGGAGGAGACTAGGGAAGATGGAATAAGTAAATGAATTTGCATTGGATATTCAGAGAGAGACTGGTCTCAGTTCTTTCCCCAGCACAGGGACGGGAGAAATCATAGAGATGATTGCCCTATAACATTCAGTTTTGACTTACAGCCTGCTCTAATGCAGAGTAACAATGGCATGATAACGTTCATAGATGCCATTAAAGTAACCCTTAGAAAGACAGCTTAGATGATTGTTTCGCTGCTCCAGGGGTCAACGCAGTTAGCGAAAGCTCAAAGCAGATGGCAGAGATTATCGGTCTGCTGGGAAAACCGATGGCACTTGATGTAGATTTAATTGACTGGGCTATGAGATGTTCTAAATAAAATGCAGGTTATGAGGGGGGTAATTTTAATGACAGCAGAGCCGGTCTAATTCAATACAATGGGAGGAAATAGATGTGTGAAGGGTAAGAAAAAGCATACAAGATCATTGCCAACTACAGGAATTGCAGAGATTTTGTTGCTTTAGACAAAAAACGTCTCCCTCCAAGCATAAGGCATTTTTGAAAATGAATTTACCTGCTTTTGGCGATGATTTTGGGAGAAGAATCAAGTATAAAAATGACAACGGGGAAATGGCTATGCGGGGTATGTTGGGAAGGAGTGGGCCAGAACTCCCTCCAACGTTCTAGCTGTAGCTATTGGTGCCACAAAAATGCTCTGGACTTAAAAGTCTCCCCAAGGACATCAAAGGCTTTAAGTGCAAAAGTTGTAAAGAGCCAAGACAAAAGAGACGAAGGAAGTTAGAACTACGGAGGGAGACCTAGAATGGTACAGAAATTCTGCTATCTGGGGGACAACATGAGCAATAACCCAGGTTGTGAAAGTGCAGTCAGAGCAAGAGTAGCGGCGGCGTGGAAGAAATGAAGGGAAATAGCCAGCCTCCTTGTCAACTGAAAAATCCATCTGGAATGTAGAACACAAATATATAGAGCTTACATAAGACTGTTGATTCTTTATGGGGTAGAATCATGGACCCTTACAAAGAAGCTTGAAGAACAAATTTATAGATGCGACTGTAGAATACTAAGATATTTGGAGGGGTCAAGTGGGAAGAAGGGCTGCCAAATAAAGAAATCATAAATACGAGTCAAATAGAAGACATCAGAAGCCAAATAAAGAAAGGAAGACTCTGATGGTACGGACATGTGGAAAGAACGGGCATACACTAAGAAGGGCGAAAGAGCTGGAAATAGAAGGGAGACACAAGGGAAGGTGCCAGAAAACCTGGCTGGACCGCATAAAGGAGAACTCGAAAGAACATGAAATGCCAGAAAAATGGACCACAGACAGAGAAAAGTGGAAAAATGCCATTGGAAGAATCTGACCCGAGAAATTGGAGACCAGATTTAAAACAAATCTACTGCTACTGATGAAACTGTGAAGAGATGAGGCTACTAAGAAAAGGAAAGGTAGGACTGTGGAGGAAGAAGAATACAACAGAGGGGAAGAAAGGAGAAGAGTTTCTGTGCATTTTCTCATCTTCACTGCATCTTATATAAGCACAAAATCTGAAATAAAAATCTACGTACATGTAAATCAGTTTTTTCCAAAGCAATAAGCTCAGGACCTCTGATATCATGTTGGCTAAAAGTTTCCCTATATTCACCACAACCGACTGAATCCAGCCACATTCCAACTTCAGATATACCCCATTCAATTACTTTTTTGTTACTCAGGCAATCTGTAAATGGAAAAAGATCAATTGCTTATTCCATGAAGAATTCAAAGGTACACCAAATGTATTAGATTTTCATAACTACAATAGGTTAAGGTTTTAGGTAAATGTAAAAAATTGAAAACTCAAAGGTTTCATGGGGGCTACAGTAATGATTGACTTTTCATTCAAGGATAAGTGGCTAACACCCCCCTAGAAAAGAGGAAAATGAGAAGGCTTTTAATGCTAAGCATACAGCTGGGGTGGGGGTAGATGGTGGCAACAACTTGCTTACCTGATTTTTCTTTTGGTTGTCTGGAAAACAAATGAAACCTCTCTTTGACAGAGGACTGAGAAGCTCTTTGCATCTTTTGCTGCAAAAGCAAAGCACAGACAACTGTGAATACATCTCAATCCAAAACCAAATAGTGGTTGACGTTTTAAGGGATCAAATGGATAGCTTTAAAAATTGAAACTTCTCTTATAAAATTCAAGGATTTAAATGTTTAACAATAACTGCTGTGCTCAAAGAATACTGTATCACATGAAGTCAATGAAATATACAATTGATGAAAAAACGGATCAAGAGTGAAATGGAGAAGCAAGAACAAGAATGAAGAACAAAGAGTACAGAATAAAAATGAAGAGCAGAATGAGTGATGCAAACAATACATATAAACAAGGAATGAAAAGAAAGGACATGAAGTATTAAAATAGAGAGGGACAAGTGCACCACAAAAGAAATTCATAATGTCAGTACCTCCTCTTCTACTTTGACCGAAAGTAGAGACTGCTGGTCAACAAATTTGGACAGTTCTGTATCCGCTTGTGAAAGGGCAAAAACTATTTTACTTTCCATTTCACTTGAAAGCTCCTATAAAACAATGATGAAAATAGTAATACTGAGGAATGAATCCATTTGATGATCAAAACTGTGTTGCTTTTGGTAGATTTTACGCTTACAAAATGGCTATGGTTGTCCTATGACGCCAAGTTGATTATCTCATGCTTAAAGAGTTAATTTTGCTTTGCTATTTCTAAATCCAGAGAGATTTCTTCTCATATGTTGCTTAAACCCCACTTCTACACAAATTGTGGGATATTAAACTATGCTTTCTTGTATTTTCATAGTAGAATTACTGTCAAAAGAGACAGAAAGACATCAGTGTCCAATGGACCAAATCCTGAATAATGAGAAATTAACTCAAAACGATGAGCAAATGTATTTATCTGTTCCACGAGTGGTGGTGATGCTGGTGGCATAATGGGCAATCTGTGAGAAACCTGGATTTCATCCCACAAGGAGAAAACTTGCCACAAAGCAAATAACCATCCATCTGAGCTCAAAAAATGCATACAAATTAATTCTGAGATTAAATCTAATGTCAGCATTTGGCGATGTTGGATGCACCAATCCATTGCACTGCAAATGCAAGAGGACTTAATGACAAAACAGTCTACTTTGGTTCTTCTTCTTCTTGCGTACACCAAAGAAAATTTAGCTTGTTTAGTAGGTCAAGGGGGTATGTTCCAGAGCACTCGGGTTTGTTGTCAACGTTGGGGCAATGCCATAACAGCTGTTTCCAGGGTTCTGTTTGGGAAGCTGCATTCACAAGCTGGGCAGTCTGAGACCCATTTGGGTGGTGTACAAACAACATGCATTCAGGAGCATGATATCGGTTAGTTATACTATGAATATTTTTAGCATGTATGATTGCACCAAAATTAAGCTGAAAAATAGACAGATTTGTAACATTTGGCATGAATGGAGAACAAAGCAGGATAACAAGCTCTTAGAAATCTTAGGCATGCAACAATTGACTTCAGGCTAATAAAGAAAAACTCCAAAAATAAACAAAAATTATTTTAATCATTATTGCTAGGCCTCTCAGCTGAAAATGCAGGCATCCTCCTTGAACAGTTTTTAACAATCCATTGTTTACTTCTGTGGCTTCAAGTCTTTACAGCAAAATGTCCATCAAAAATGAGCTTTGTAGAAGAGCTTCCCGCAATTAATATGCAAAATAATGACAATCAAAAGGACAAGGCTGAAATTACATACCGGTTTCAGGGTCCACAACTGTTCATTGACTTCACTAATAAAAGCCTTGGCATGATTTACAAAGTCGCAAACTCTGCCACGAGTTAAGGCCTAAATCAAAAACAGGAAAATACAATCAAGATATTTAGAGCAACGATTAACAACACGGAGCAGAGAGGTAAACACTTGACATTGTTAGAGAGAGAAAGATGAATGCAAACTTGGAATGGCCTGGGAATATTGCACATAAGAAGATCAAAAGTCAAAAGTTGAAATAGTTTGGGACTCTCAGCCCAGTTTGAGGATGTACCTCTGATCGTGTTACTTCAATCTGTTCTATCGCATTGTTCATGACTACAGCTGACTGGTACAGCTCCTGTTGCACATCTGAGCAAATCATTGAGACTGCTTTTATCCTGTGGTAAACAAGAAAGCAAGCTTAGCAAAGAATTTTATGCTAAAAGGAAAAATTGCCAGGAAAATGTGAAAGCTGTGTATGAATCTGGTAACTCACTGAAACTTCATATTTATTTAGAATCATGTTCAGTTCATGCATATATGCATACATTTGTCCATTCATCCGTTAGTTCATTCATTCGTTCGTTCGTTCATTTATTCATCCATTCGTTTGTTTATTCATTCATTTGCCGTTCGCTCTTCTGTGAAACTGGATCCTTCCTTCATCCTTCCTCTTTCCTCATCACGGGAGCGACTAAAGGGGCATCAATGACCGTTGAAACAACATACCCTCTTACAAGTGATAAAATTGAATTCGACAGTGGATTGATAAGTTCTTCTTCTTCAGAAGACAATGGCTCATTGATCCTATCCATCTTTCCTTGTTTAAGTTCGTTCCAAGAGCGCAAAGTCTCTTCGAACTCCTTTGAAGACAAAATCGAGAAACCTTTTCATCACAAAATATCATCACTCGAAGCAGATTCGTTTCACTTAAAGTATGCATTATAATATCAAGTATTACTTTAGAACAAGCTTTTGAGGATGCCGAGTGTGATGAAAGACAAGCTTGTAAACGCGCCAGCAAGCCATCCAAAAAACTTATGGGGAGACTTTCGAAATGGGAATCCGAATTCTCTTCATATTCCCTTCAGAACAGCAAATAAAAACACATTAGCACTAGAGGTTCGACGCTGAATGGGAGAGATTCTTTCGTCTTCATCTTAAACCACTAGGGATTAACCGAAGTCTACAAGGAGACATAACTAATTTACGGAGCACAAAAGACGTAATTCAAACCCTCCTTGTTCTTTGTTCCTTGTTATGAAAACCAGAAAATCCCAAACCAAAAGGATTTATACATGTAACGATTGCCGGGGGTTGAAAAGTACTCTTATCATTGACACAATCATGATCGATCAGAATGATCGATCAGAATCACAATTATCATTAATCTTCAACAACATAATAACAGTAATTATAGTAATACGGGGTAGTTGTCATAACCGTTGGAGCGCATGTCTACTCTGCTGAAGGTTCCCAGTTCGAATCACGCCCGTTGTTACTGGACGTACCCTGCTTGTCCACCCAGCGGGGGATGGGGACCTGGCATGGAGTGGTGGGCAAAGGGTGACAGGGAACGGAACTGACCACCACATTGCACACAATGCTGTGGCTAAGGAGCTATCCTGCAAGGTGTACCCCCGCGCTCATTTCGAGCAATGGGATCAGCTTGTGTTGCCTTTAACACTGGTACGTATCATCATTATCAATCATCGTGAGGATGATAAATAAAAACGGAAGCTATCACCATTGCTACGACTTCTGTCTTAGATTACAATCGTACAGCTTTACTAAGTCGTGCACATCTTACACAACGTAGCATGGACCGTTTTTGTAGGACATCTTGTGGGCATGTCCACCTATCTGCTTCAAGTAATAATACTTCCTTTTTGACGTTAAATGTTAATTTCGAATTGAATGAACACGTACCCTGTCTCTAATTAGCATTGCCATTCTGTTTTTATGAACAATGTGAATAATTCCGGGGTCTTGCAGCCAAGCCTCACCATCGACTTGCACAGGCACAGATTCATCTGTAATTGTGATCTTAACGGTGTGGCATTGCGCTATCCTGCAGTGCTGCATGCCTCCGAACACTTTAGACATTCCCATTTGGCTTGCCCGAAGTACTGCGACCACCTCAAGCATTCGGTCGTCAAACGACGGCGGGTAAAACCCCTGCGGATAAAAACACGGGGATATTTTCATGTTCACTTGCTACAGAAGTAATGCGCAGGAGAACCCAAACATAATGACTCCACACTGGCGATCGATTTGTGCAACATTTACCAGAACATGAAATGGGGACAGTGGCCGAAATTGGACAATGAAATTTGTAAACAAGTGCGGATCGAAACGTGGGAAAGTGAGAACTCCGTGTTATTTGTTCATTGCTTGCTTCGACCAGCTATTACCTACCTCTGCTCTCGCTTAAGAAAAACCGGGTTCCTTCATATCCGATTTGGTATTAAAAAAGCTACCTGATAGGAGCTGAAAGATTGGGAAAAGAAAGCCTAGAGATTAATGACAATGATGGGAAATGAAAAATAAAGGGTTTTCAGGCTCCATTCCGAGATAATTGATCCATTAAATAAATAGCGATAATTGAAACGACTTTAAGTTTGAAAATAAAGCTTGATAAATAAATTGAAGATCTTTTGACTTGACTTACATTAACGTCTTTCTTTGTTCCCCAGAAATTCGCTCCGCCCATGTAACTAGAAACCACAAATATGTCGAAATCAAAGTAAACAGGGACGAAAAGTAGTAAAAAATTCATTAAAAAGGTGACGTGAACAAGCAGATTCAAATCACAGCTAAACGAAATAAAAACAAGCGTCTCCTCGTATTTTAGCGTGATACTTAAGAAGAGGCTATACTTCAGCAGGAAAAAAACATCACCATTAAAAGAAAATAAAAAGACCCGAGAACAGATACTTGGATGGCGTCGACTGATTCTTTTGCTGTCTTCATAACAGGCATTATTGGTTTAAGATGCCATGGGAAATTCTTTGACATTTCATTCTTAATCAGCTTTAAAGTTTCGGAGACCAACAAATACCCTGTGCCATTTTCAAACGATAGCAAATAGGAAAACACAGAGCTGCTTTAAAGCTGTAAGAGAAAAATTTTGAGTTTTCTTGGATGACATACCTTGGTATATTAAGAATAACGATTCCTTGCAAACTTGGTAGATTTATCGCATGACCGTCACACTAAAAGATACAAACGTCTTCAAAATATAAAAATCCTTTATGGATGGTAGCTGACACTTCAAAACAAAAAATTTATCCATTGGTGCATGACAAAAATTTCCATTTTGTACAATATAATTTCCTCATCATCCGACAAATAGTATTAAACATTAGATAATGGCAGAAATAGCAATTTTGAATTTTCACAAAGACACATATCGACGTGTGTGAAAGTGAGCGAATGACAGCAACGATTGGTTGCTTGTATGGATCAGCCATCGCCCAAAAATCTTCACATGGTTGAAAAGCCAAAGAGAAACGATGAAATCATATTCTTTGCACAATCGCTTGCACGATTCGATCTGCATCTGACTACGAATTCCACAACAGTTTTCCTTCCGCCATTACCAGAAGTTTCAAGTCTGGTGAGCTTCGGACAAAAAGGTCTTTTCCACAACGAAATTGCACATCCACTTTTCTTGGCAAAATTAAAGTTTGTAAATCAAAACATCTATCCAACTATACATGGTCAGATTCCATGGATAAAATTCTTTATTGCATAAGAAAATGTATCCTCCCATGAACTAGTTCATTGATTTTAATTTTCAATCAGATATCGTGGAGCACTCTTAATGAAACCGAGAGGAGAATGAAAATGGAAACAAATACGAGGAAGAAGAAAATCAGTATGAACCTCCAGATGGACATTTTTATCTAAGTTCTTATACGTGCTGTTAACCATTTCCTTTCCACCAAGAACCCCATACCAAATCATATTTTTCTTACGACTCCTGAAAATACAAAATTTGAGGTGAGCTGAACCGTGCACTCCTGCCAGGTTCACGCAAACGCTTTCAACTGAAGAATTATGCATGACTATACTTTTCAATGTAGTTGCAGACATAATAATCAGGTACATTGCTGCCCTCTTTCCCTCTTTGTGCACAGACTGATGTCTTTCGTGAATGATTAAGGATGGATCATCAGCATCGGATCATTGAACGACACAGATTTCCCTCCATCACCATTATTGACTCAGATCTTTTTTCATCAGATCTTTGCAAATCGAGGGCAGTTCCCAAAAACTCGGGGTCGTTTCTCGGGGTATTTGTGAGGCTCACCGGCGAAAGGCCTCCTTTCCTTATAGGTGAACATCTTCCAGTAATGACGTATCAAATCAATCAATCAATCAATCAATCAATCAATCAAATAACAAAATTTATGAAGATATAAGAATTTTTCCATTATTAGCAAGAAAAATCACTGGGGGAGGCGGAATGTATTAGGCATTGTGCAGGAAAAACTAATTGGAGCTCCAACTTCTGCATTGTATTTTTCTGAATTCTAGCGAAGTTGTGAAGTTAGATCAGGGCACAAACTGCGTAGTACATTCGATTCCCAGCAAGACAGAGCTTCGAATTCTTCTAGGGAAGTGAATTTCTCAAATAAACTGCGTAGCATACTTGAATGCTAACCAAAAAGAAACCAGATTCGGAGCTCCTGGATTCTTATGAGGGAGACCTGCCGCTTGGATTCGAAAAAAAACTTTCATTTGACTCAATTAAGAAGGATAGCCCTTCATCCAGAGCTGATCTAAGAGGCCTCCACTTAAGAGTATTAATTACAACTGATATAGAATTAACTAAGTTATAACGCTGAATAACTTGCGATAAATGTAATTGCAATGTAAAACAAAACGCCAAGAGCGTGAAAAATGTTCATAATTAATGAAAATGAGAAGAGAAAACATAATAATAAGAATATAAGTAATATAGAGAAATATAAGTAGAAAAGAAAAAAATCCTACATAGATGGTTTGAATTTGTTGAATTCATTATGGCAAGAAAGGCAGTGGGGGGGGGGGGGGGGGGGGGGGAGGGAGTGAAGAGGGGGGAGGGGAGGGAAAGCCCCATAAAACAATCGAAGTTGGTTTCGATCACCAATATTCACCTGCATTTTTCAGGATGCTCCTCCCGTCTGTTGTGAAAATCGAGACATATTTTCGCATCGATTCCAATTCCAAAATAATTATTCATTACGCATTTCTCTTGAAAACTTGACCTACGAAAATATTTGTGAAAACGTCATCGAGAACTGAAAGCTTCCATTGGTGACGTGTGAGCTTCTATTTGAGTCGAAAGGAAATTTGTGGTCAACAAATCAAAGCAGCATAGAAACAATGAGGAAAGACAAAACATTTCCATCAAGACTTTCGTCTGCTTTTCTTACAATCATCGTCCCTTCTGCATTTCAATTCAGTTTCCTGATCCTGCAAGTTTTTTTCACTCTGATGCATGGAAATCAAATGCCACATCAAAGTTTCACGACGAAAGCTCCGTAGTGATGCACACCCGATCTTTAGGACGTCGTAGAAGCTTTAGCAGAAGCGTAAATGATTGGAAGGGATAGCAGTTGCTAGCCAGACAGAAAGTTGAATACGAAACGAGGCAGCCATCAGCAGAAAGCTAAGAGCTTTGAACACATTCGAACTCTACTAATTCGACCTTTCACTACGTCGAACAGTATTTCAGGTCCCTTGAAAATCTCCTAACAAAAAACCTCTATAACTCGAACCTTCAATTCGAACTTTTTGTAATTCGATCATTTTTAGGATCCCCAGAGAGTTGGAACTCGCAGTGTTGACTGTATATGTATTGGTAAGTTGGAAGGAAACTGCAGTGACTGTTCTCGCGTAGTAAACCATTTGAGAATGTAAGTTGTAAAAGAAAACCGCTGCGAAGGAAAAAAGGTACATACAAATCCTCCTTCTTCTCCACTTCGGGCATCGCAGCGGCAGCAAGTGCATTGGCATTAGCTAGCAGCACTCTGCTTATGAAGCGATGGGTCAGCTGCTGCTTTACAAATGATTTTGCTATGACAGTTCCTGGAAATACAACAGTGTTTCCCTCCACGTGCTTCCGCATTACTGTTTCCGGTTTGAGAATTCTGTACGATGGATTCATATATTTCGTAGGGCCTAAAATGAGGTTGAACGGATAATAGAAAAAAGGTCACTCGAATGATGGCATTTGCTGGAATGGACGTCTCATTTTTCATTTCAATCAGCATGAATCTCCATTCCCTTGAGGCACTGCCAGTGACAAATAGCACCGTCGCGAACACGTGAGATATCCTAATAAATTAGCCATGATCACGTGATATGCTTCACATATTGCTGAACTACGAAAATGATACTAATTTACTTACAACTTTTCTTTCGTACTCTCTCAGGAGATGACAGAGTTTGAGTGGAAGTCTTTAATTGCTCAGTATGCATTCCGATACCTGGAGAAAAATACAATTCCGATACAATAAAATCGGACACAACGCAACCCTTTTTCAAATGTTGGTTGGAAATGTTCTCGACGACTTTCTTTCAGCATATGTGCATGCTAAATTTTCAAAGAACATTACGGAACCATCAAGTTCTGCCGAAATTTCCCGATTTTAAAGGCATCCTATACATTTCTTGTAGACTTTCCGAAATACATTGGATAACGCCGTGGGATGCCTTTGGATGAAACAATTCTGTTCCTGTGCTACCAACACGCATCCATGAAGCTATCCTTACAGACTGGTAGCCTGGTCATTTCCAACAATGTGACGTCATGTTGAGGTCCTAGGTAGACTTGCGGACACTGAGAAGTGTCCTTATCTAGCACTTTTCAAAATATGACGACACATTATCATGCTACCAGAATATCTGATGAAGCTATGCTTATCGAGCAGTGTCCTTGCATTTTCAAAATATGACGTCACATCATCATGCTAAAAGAGTATCTGAGAAGCTATGCTTATCGAGCAGTGTCCTTGCATTTTCAAAATATGACGTCACATCATCATGCTAAAAGAGTATCTGAGAAGCTATGCTTATCGAGCAGTGTCGTGTATCTTCCTATCGATGCGACTAAACTTTGTGATTGCCACACCTGGAGCGATAGAGGGGCAGGGGTGCTCCAGAGTATGAGAAAGAAGAAGGCACGGATCGCTCCGAGCAGCCGACCATCGGGTCTGCAATCAAGTACCTTCAGCATGGGGCATCCCAGCACCAAAACAATTTCAGCTGCTTTGGAAGACACCAAAAGGATTGGGAATGCCTGTGGTGATCGAGTGACATTTCACGATTTAAGATTCAAATGAGAACTGATATGCATAAATTTAAGCTTATTGTTCTATCATCAATAAAATTAAGAGCGTCAGGAATTTAGATAGGTTATCTAAACCGATGTAAGAAGATTAGATTCTGATGGATCCAATATGACACTCTACGGCAATAAAACAAAATATTTTGTTATAATTCTTGGGTATGGGCCTTTTATGGTGGTTAAAGGGGGACGATTTGTGGGAAAATATAATCTAGCTAATACAAAATGACCGGTATCTTGGTTTAGATCTTGGTTTAATTAAGGATAATGCGTCGAAGTGGGTCACATATTATGCATTTCACCTTGTTTATAAATCATGGGGAGAGAGCATAGACATTGGTATGAATAATAGCATAGAAATGATGCATGAGGTGTGATCACACTGAGAGATAAATGCACCTGCGGGACTGAATCAGCAGAAATCGAGATAAAAAAACATTGCCATCAAGACTTAATCCTCTACGTGTCTCGGAGTATGCCCTTCGAAGAATGGCACGATCTAGAAAGACATAAACACGAATCGACTCACTCCCTTGACTTGCGCTTTTTCGCCTCTCGACATTGGCCGTCGATTCATCTATTGTAACAAGTTCTCCATGCAGGGATGAGCCGAGACTTCCGTCTGAACTAAGCTCCTTCTCGGTTCCGCGGTCTTTTTCGTCCACATCAACGATGGAGCTGGATGCGCGCGAAAACGTCGACACTGATTCGGAGGATTTGTCCAGTGAAAGCTGAGCAACTGCTTCTTCCACTTGCTTCGTTGTCTGCGCATTTTGCTCGTCAACAGCTGAAACAAAACCATCATACGCAATTAATTATTCTGCTCTTTCACATATGCTTTTTCGTTGGATGATTCATTGATGTGCTGATGAATCCCTAGACTGGTTAGTGATTGGTAGATTAATTCACTGATTAGATTCCATTTAATCTAAGCTACCCCTCTCTAAGGCGGGGTCTCTAGACCTTTGACATGGTCTTTGGCATCCGTACTGCTATTTGTTGAAAGGCAACTAAAGGTAGCCATGCCTTCCATGCTCCCAACGGTATCGTTTTTGCAAACATATTTTGTTGCAAACATCTTTTTCCAATTGCGTAAAAGATTCCCTGATTCTTTCACTGATTCATTAAGTCTTCAACTATTCATCGTTCACTTGTCAATGATTTATTCACTGATTAGGTGATGACTGACTGATTAATGCTGATCTTTAAAACTTCTAATACATCACCTCAATTATTGAATGGTGGAATGAATTTTTGATTACATAAATCTTCATGGATGATGCAGAATAATTTCTTTCAAATCATGTAGCAAGCTCACGATAATGGGAAAGGTGTATGGGAAAATATCACGTGGGCGCCAGAAGATTCGTGATTGGATGACATGGTAAATCTGACGGATCTGATAATTGCTGCTCAAATCGTTGAGGTTTCTGTTTAAAGAGTAAGAAATAGCAAAATCAAGCATATTTTACCTTTCTCGGTGTGATTGATAATTTCTCGAACTGCTTTCTTTAAACTGTTTGCTCTCGACCATAGGTGCTCTTTTGGAATAACGATTTTCGGTTTTCGTTTTCTTTTCGGTGTAACTTCGATGATCGGCTCTTCGTTCCTAATATCTGAATCCGAATGGGACTTGAATGATTCCGACAATTTTCGCTCATATTGACTTGTTTCTTCTTGAAAATTCTCCATACTATTCGTTCGATGTGACAAAGATTGATTCTTCTTGCCCGCCTCTGATTCAACTTGTAGTGTACTCAACAGGAGGCTCATCTTATTTTGCAGTTTCATGCATTTTTGTGATAGACATTCCGGGTCATCTGCTTCGTCGGGGTTCGTTGTTGCAGACGCAGCGCCCACTTGAGCCACAAAATCCTTCACAGTTTCGAACACAAATCTAGTTTGGGAAGAGAATTATCAAAAGAGACGGACTTATGTCACCCTACGAAATGACATGGAAGAATATTAGGATGATGTCTGAAAACCTTTTGGATTCTAGAAACATTTCTACGCTCATTGATGTGTCGCTCAGACTGTCTAACTGATTAATTGATTGGTTGTTCTAGAGAAGAATATAAACATGATTGGCTGAGTGCTTCTTAGATTGATTAATTAATTAATCGATTGGATGATTGATTGGATAATTGGTCAAGTGGTTGATTGATCGATCTATTCAGCATACGTTTATCATATTTCAAAACTTTAACATGATTAAAATGGCTTTTAAAGTATTGACCTAGCTGATTGGAGCACCACATCGTAATGGTTTGAATTGAGCATTCGAGTTAAATGCATTGCAATCGAATCTTCATAGCCAGTGATCGAACCATCAGTCTTTGAAACAAAAATTTTTCATGGGATTAAATTGAGAAAAAGTACGAAAAGATTATTAGGAAGAAGAATGTAAACAGCCTGAAAGAAACAGCAAAAGAGAAATGCAGAGATTTCCAATGGCAGAGAAGGAAAATTTGCAGGGATCATGGTTTAATTTAACATATGACCCTTTCCTTTTCCTCTGACTTAACTGGGGTCGCCTTGATGAACAAGCTTTCACCAACTTTTGCATCCAGTTACGTCTAGCAAGTGGGACTGGTCCACTTTACAGCCGAATGTCTTTTGTGTAGCCAACTCTCCCCATGTATCTGGGCTTGGGGCAGGCACTGGAAATGTCTTTGGTGAACACCGAAAATACGGGAAGATGTATGAAACGCAACATATCTAAAGAAGATTTTGCAAGATGTAAATAAATGGGAACCCCTTCCTTTAGATGGCAATAAAAATGTTCAGAGATGACGCTAAGAAACACGTAGGATACTGGTGGACAGAAGAGACTAAATACGAAAAAAGAAGATGACTTTTGAAATGAATTTACCTCATGAAGATCAGAAGGAAAACGTTTCACGCAAATGCTCCATCTGGTCAAGGATGAAGAGGAAATGGGAGAATTAAGCCGAGATTTGTTTGGGAATTGTATAATTTTGAACATGTTCCTTGATGCACAAAACGTTTCCGCTTTGTTTAGCAAAGGAATAGGGAGAAATCATGCTTCCACATTTCTGTGCAAAATTGCGACGACTTGAAGCCTTCTTTCGAGAAAGAGAAAGCGATGATCATCTACAACAGCGGAGCTAATCATTTGATGCACTTCAAGACATTTACATGAAAATGGTGACCGAGAGATAATTGAGAAGCATGAAAACAACCAGTTGAGGCAAATACCTAATGAGAGGCAGACAGACGGAAATACAGGCAGACAGACAAAAAGATAGGCAGACAGACGGAAAGATAGACAGACAGACGGAAAGATAGACAGACAGATAGACAGGCAGGCAGACAGACAGGCAAACAGATAGATTAGCGGATTGATTGATCCAGTGATGGATTCAATTATTGATTAATCCAATGGTAGATTAGATGACTGATTAACGATGGACTGATTCATCAGTTGATTGATACAGGTAAAACATGACAAATAATCATCTACACAAGTCAAACAGAAACCTTTCATACCTGTCTAGCATTTCTGGCCTAGCACGTTCCAGCTGTTTCAAAACTAAGGGAACGACTCCCACATCGTAACACGTGCTACCCCATCCAAGAACACGTGCCAAATCGTTTCCAGTTCCCAATGGTAGAACAGCGATTTGACACTGAAACAAGAGCAGGGAACATTAGCTAAAACAAACTGATAGATAGACAAATGGAAAAAACTGACAGATGAAAAGCAATACTGTACAAGCAAATTAGTAAAATGCTCCATTAGTTAAGGAACTCTACCTACAGCCCACGGCATGTGATTCATAATGGCGTTACATTTAATGCTACGAGGTACATAGCTAAACTATGTCGAGTGGATGACTCGGTAAAAGTGCTCTTCGAAGTTGGATCGACGCTGCCTTTTTATTTGAGGTGATATGCAATGAAGTAAAAAAATCCAAAGAGCATAATCAAACTTAAATCAGACGTTCCTGTCAAGTGGAGGCTCCACAAAATACAGGATCTGCTACATAGAGGCTCCATAAAATAGAGGCTACATTAAATTGAGGCTCCATTGAATGGAGGCTAAATCAAATTGAGGCTCCATTGAGTAGAAACTCGATTCACAGTGCCATTTAACAATCCTCTGCTGAATCATCCATTGGACATTTGCATGCAGCAATTGAAATTCAGCGTGTGTTTCTTCAAGTTATCACTGTGAGACTTTATTCAAAATGTATATTTCAAAGGATCAATTATCAAAAAATTACTGTGCTGTTTGTTTCTCTTTTAGCAACCTTTTGATAATCATGATCCAAAAAGACGCCAACATGTGTCATGTTGATGGGGCTGCAGGTGGGGCATAGTCTGACGAGCAAACTCAAGATGAAATGGTTTCAAACTCACTCTATTTGTTAATTCTTGCTTATCGACTTCTGTCAGAACCCATCCAACAGAACCATCACCACCACAAACTAATATTCTAAAATGCTCGAAATTCTTCGACATGCTCAACCTGAAAGAGAGAAGGGGATGTGGCATAATCAACCCAGAATCAGACGACGAAAATCACTTGACAACAAGCTCAGTAGGTTGCAAGAGATCAGATGATGGAATATATAGATTCAACGATCATCTATCAATGATTGCAGGTTGATCTGCTTGATTCAGAATTCAAAAGAAATTTTTTTATTTGAATTGTTGACTGCAGCAATAACTGGGTAATGACTAATTGAGCAATGGAATGATTCAAAATTATTCACTCTAGAAGAAGGCTGAAGAAATCCTTGAATGAAAGCTTGATTGAGTGATTGGCTGATTGATTGATTGATTATCAATTGATTGAGTGGTTGATTGAGTGATTGATTGATTGATTATCAATTGATTGAGTGGTTGATTGAGTGATTGATTGAATGAAAGATTGAGTGATTGATTATCGATTGATTGATTGATTGATTGATTGCTTGATTCATTGAATGATCTACATACCCTAATGTTGGACCAGCAACACTGAGGTCAAAAACTTGAGCAGGGTTTAATAATTGTTTAAAAGTTCGCATAAATCGAATTCCCTATAAAGAAAAACATCAAATATAACCAAAAAATCTAAAATCTAAAACGATGCAACAGAAAACCAAAAAATTGAAACTGATGGCTCCTTTCGATGAAGGAGGGAAAAGGCCAAACGGGCCAACAGAGACAAAGAAACATGGCTGTGCTCAAATTATAGGGTCAAACTCTTTCAATTCTAACATTCAAATCGTGCCAGAAATTATTTCATGTCGAAATTTCAAAATCAAGGAACTTCTTATTTGGCAAACACAAAGACACTCACCACACACACACACACACACAAACACACATACACACACACTCACCACACACACTCACACACACACACACACACACACACACACACACACACACACACACACACACACACACACACACACACACACACACACACACACACACACACACACACACACACCAAACATACCTTACCTGGTTATCACCACTTTTTGAGTTGACGAAAACAAGTAAAGGGCTTCCTCTTGATGGCGTCAGTGCCTCCCACACTCCTGGCCCAAGATGCTCTGCTCTCCGTAAGGCAGTTGGTGGGATGATAGAAAGATTGTTTAGGCCGAGACTGCATCTTTTGGGGTACTTCGATTTGCATCCAGTGTGAATCTGGCAGGACAAAAAATACGTGGTAAAAAAGCAGAATAAATCTTTCCGCACTTTAAATACAACCTTAAGTCAGTCGAAAAAAACACTTTAAACGTTCGTTTGGTTCTTATAAATTAATTTTTCTCTGTTGGTTTCGTTGAACAGGTCCTTGATTGATAACAGAATATGTATTCTGTGCAAGTTAACCTGTATAAATATCACCTATCATTATTATGATTATCCTGCAAAAAATTTAAACAAACATTTTACATGATTACAGCTGAATGTCAACTCTCTGACTTTAGTAACTTGTTTGACTCTGAAAATCTTCTTCCACGTTTTGAGGTCTCAACTCAATCAAAGAAAGCCAGAGTGTTACATATCATATCATAGGCCTACATGTAATCAAAATACATAATCATTATATTTAGAAATAGCTTTCCTTGAGTGAAATGAGATTTTCAACGAGTCGATAAAGTTAGCAAAAAAAGATCTACACCTGAATAAGATCATGATGAACTTCACAACCATGGAATGGATTAATAAACGAAGGGAGACAAACGAATGGAATCCAGTATAAAAACAAGGAAACCGCGAGTGGAAGAAATATGAAATAGTTATACATACAACTGCATCACACCAAAGACAGGTCCAGTCTTGGATTCTTCGTTTACTTCCACATGCATTGTCACAAACACAGCAACGTGAATTTGGTGGCAGATTTCCTTCAAACCATTGATGGGGCATCGAAAACTATGATTGAAAAATAACAATTGAATTTACGATCATTATAATCATCAGCACCGCCATCATCGTCGTCGTCGTCATCATCATCATCATCATCATCATCATCATCATCATCATCATCATCATCACCGTCATTATCAGCATCATCATCATCATCATAATTATCACCATCATCATCATCATCGTCATCATCAATCACAAATCATCACATTATGAGAAGCACGACAGACTTTTACAGTAGTTTAAGGTTAAGAAAACTTGGGTTTTTGCACTAGCTTCGAGTAAACTTTGCTTCTTAAACGATTCTCTGATTACGACTAACATCTACGTTCATGGATAAAAATGGCTGCTGACAATTTGCCCCTGGGAAAGATTTGTGTCATTCACGCAACCTTGAGCATGAATGATTGCAAAAATGTGCGAAATGCAGAGAAACCGGGAACTGACATTTCACAATCACTTATAAACCAGGACATAATCAGTGATAAAAACGGGACTAAAAGCCAGAGGAATAAGTAATAAAATAAATAACCACCTTAACCAAATCCTTGCTTAATATATATTTAATGCAGAAAGCACCTGATGTGACAAGATGTTTATAATATGACTTAAAATGACATGAAAGCGGCACTAGGCACTGGTGTATAACGTTATCCATGGGCATTTACAAGTGTGAAAGGTAAATTGTGGGCTAATGAGGAATGCCAGTCGTCGTATCGGCTAGTGTTTCGGCCCCCTCTGCAAATCATTGCCACCCCTAGAATCAATGAAGTTCCGAGTAAAGTTGTCTTCAAAGTTGCAGAAGCTTTGATTCTCGAATCTAAGTAGATGACATGGAGGCAAAATTGAAAAAGCTGCAAAACCACCAAAGTCAACCAGTACATACTGATTGAAGCCTTTCTCATTCTGACATCAGGGCCCATGACGAAACCGTTAGGTTAGTAGATTATCAAGACCTTTAAATTGGATAAAGAAAGGTCCTTGCTCGTGAAATGCTAATAAGAGTCAGATCAAAGTTCCAACGTCTTTACGTTGGAAATAGGAGTCAAATACTCACAGGGTCATCATTACTGCCTGCAAGTCTTTGATCGGGAGGTATTGAATCTAATGTCGTCCATTTGCAATTTCGCGACGCCTTCGAAGCACATTGCTTGTGAGCTTTGAACCTGCAAACTGATTCATATTCAATCCATTCAGAACAACATTAAACATCACATTCCAGTCCATAGTTTGTTATTTCAGGATACGATAGAATCCGTTGTCATCCATAAGAATGCAAAGTAACGCAGTAAAATTTGATTCATCACATTGTATCGCAACTTTTTCTACTGAACTGTATTGATCTCAACTGCATTGTACTGTATCAAATTAAACTGTATTGTATTGCATTGCATTGAACTGTATTGTGCTGTATCGAACTGAACTGAACTGCATTATACTGCATTGCATTGTATTGAACTGCATTGCATTGAATTATATTGTACTATATCGAACTGAACTGAACTCCAATGCATTGTACTGTATTTAATTGTATCGAACTGAACTAAACTGTATTGTAGTATACTGTACTTTATTGTAATGAACTGTGTTTTATTGAACTGTGTTCTATTGTATTGTATTGTATTGTATTGTATGGAACTCAAATTTATTGTATTGAACCCAAATGTATTTGTATTCTACTGTAATTTGTCTCATTGTACTGCAATGCATTGCATTGCTTACTACTCCATCATATTGAATTGGATCGTACTGTATTGCCAATTACTCTATCTCATTGAGGTGGATCTTATCGATGTGATCTTATCTCCTTATTGCATCGCACATATTCCATCGAATTGTATCATATTGTATTGTGTTGCAAACTATTGTCATGCTGTTATGAAATACACCATCATAAACAGGATGTGAGAAAGTCTTAATGACAAAAATATAGAAAAGCCCGAGCAAAATTTCATTGGCCTTCTTGAATGATAAAGCTAGCGATTCTTCTTTCCAATTCAAATTCAACAAAAGTATGTGCTCTGTAGACGATGTTTCAAGCCGGTTTTGCGGCATACCTTCACAAGAGAGACCCTTTCCAGATATACCAGCCAAAAGATCTCCACATACATTGCAAAACGTCGGACGGCTATGCGTTGAGGAATACCAGTGGTGCTCTCCGGACAATCTGTCCGTTAATTCAGACTGAAAAAACAGGAATCGATTAACAGATTTGTGACAGCTAGGGTATTGCGGTTGGTTACATTCAACACTTCTAAATGCAAAGGTTTTCAAACGATATCAGAAACGCCGATTATATCCCCAGATATAATTATGATTTTGCTGGAATGATTCCAATAGAAAACAAATATGGCAGATTATGGCTCGAGTGTCTAATATTATCTGCCCTCTTTGTGTCCCAGAACTACAATTTATATGCATATAAAACATCTTAATGTTTTCGGGTTGAAGGTGGCCCGTTCCAGTCCACTTGAGTTCGCTGATTCCCAGAATATCTATCTTAATTCCGTCCATTTGCTTTGTCACGATTTCCAGTTTCACTTGATTCAAACGATATCAGAAAAGACGATTACATCGCCAGAACTTCCCATGCTCCAATGTTCAGCTCTTCATTCATTAGCTTAACTTGTTTGTCAGCCCAATGATTTTTTAACATCCTCTTTCTTTCGGTTGCTGGGGGGGGGGGGGGGTGAGGGGCGTGGCCTGTTTGTACTCATCGATGTTAATAGTTTTCATGAGAGGTGCAGTCTCTGGTAACCAGATAAAGTGGCTTCCCGACATCTTCCTCCATTACGATGTTCCCCTTGGGAAAGTTCTGCTAAAAAGCCAGTTGATGATGGCCGTGGAAGCCATGACCTCTACTGCCCCCCATACCATACAAGTTGCCTCTACCGACAACCGGGAACTGTCCCAGGATCGGTGGCTATCGCCTTTACAGCCAAGCCATGGCGTGTGTTAGAACGTCGCGGCCAGCCTGCTCCATCTTAAACAGACATGAGCCGTGACCCTGGCCGGGGGATCAGAGAGGTTGTTTCCCTTGCACAAGGGAGACCTAGGTACAGTTTTTCGCCATCCCCAGGACCTCGTCCATAAACCCAAGAAATCTTTGAACTTCGCTAATTTGAAACTCTCATTCTATACTGTTTCATTTCTATTCAAAATGATATCGAAGTTTAAGGATAAAACTCGCGCTAATTCTCCTATCTTTTGATGATTGTTACAAAGAAACCTGTCGCTTTGATTCTGGGTGGCTGGTTTTGATTCTGGGTGGCTGGTTTTATCCCAAGCCATTAAGCTAGATGCTCCTGTTTAAGTCTGCAAGGTGACAAAGGGGTAGCAGAGTTACTAGTTTGGTAGGAAGCTAAATTTTTCGCAAAGATAACTGCTATCTTGGGCAATTGAGTTCGACGTTGACTTTGGCCTAGCTGTCTCAAAATTCCTCGTGATCATTGCAGCGTGAACTGAACAGAAATAACAAAAACGAAACGGAATCAAACAAAGAACTTTCCTCCCACGCGAATTTCTTTTAACAGCTTGGAGAAATCTAAACGATCCCCCGGGTAAGGTAACCAGGTAACAACTTGTCCTAAGGCAAGCAAATTTTTACTCGAGTCAAATCAAAATTGGGGATTCCATAAATTGTCTGAGTTTTATCACCCTTGAAACGATTCGTAATCAGGCGAACAAATGCTAGTTCCTTAAGTTTCTGTTTACGATGTTCCCATTAGCTTTCCTTTTAACCATCTGCCTACAACTTTATTATACACGGTCAAACCGATGATTCATGGCCAAACGTGCTTTTCAGCAAACTAAATCTAATATGATTTGTTGTAAGTTCATGGACCGTATCATATCACAGCAGATTACTGTGTGGAGTGGGTCGATGACAACTTTGCATTGCATCTCTCCTTGATTTGCTATGAGCATGCACGGCGAGACACGTCTGGTAGAACTAAAATCGATAGCAAGCCATTTAAGCCTGTATGAGCATTTAAGCTGAGGTGGAAATGCAAAAGTGGCAAACAACCTAAACTTTGATTTAATTCGAGCAGTCGGTAGAGGAGCAATTCGGAACGCCTATCTAAACAGAAACCTGATCGAATACAGGTCTCCATTTATACATAATGACTCTTGTCAAGTCGTTCCTTCCCCATTCAATCCGGGATTTGAACAATTTTCAGATCAACAAAGCTAATTTTGAAAGCACAACTTTCACCTCAGTTCAATCGTAATTCAGCTAAAATAAGATAAAGCTAGACCTGCCGGCGATCTTCATAGGTGCATCTGAGGAGCAAACGACATAGACGATTTGATGAATTTTTTCATCAAGCGGTGTTTGGTCACATACCGTGAGCACGTTTGCGATAAACTCCATGTTGACATCGAGCGGCTCGCTCATCAGGTCAAAATCTTCTTCGTCGGAGCAGCTCAGCAAACCCAAAGAACTCGACAGAAAAATGTCCGGCCGACAGCTAAAAGTGCACTGGTTTTTGCTAGATGCATCCATGTTGTCTAAGCTCAGGAAAAATCGATAGGTCATTGGATGGCTCTGCCTCTTTGTCAAAAGTTGTTGTCACTGAGTTCCGTTGAAAAACTCGCGAGCAGCTGGGTACAATCCTTTTACTCGTTTTTCTATGATACCTGCTGAATGATGGCGCTTTAGGAGAAGATAATAACCGAAGACTGTTTACTTTGCCTTCAATCTTCCTATGTCGATTGAAAGCAAGTTATTGCATATCGCCAAGGCGTAAACGGATCATTAGGGAGATCGACGTCATTTCTGGCTACTTCCCCTATTACAAAATGATAGCGGTTTATGACGTAACCATGACTCAGAATGCGAGCGGTAGCAGTAGCTATTTCCACCCGGGGCACCTTACGGCCTGGCACAAAACATGCCAAGTTTTTTCGAAAAGATGCTGAATGTTGCCAAACCAGTTTGTATATATATAACTACGGATTTATTGTAACCTTCTTGATTTAAATTTTCATAAAAATCTAGCAACTTTTTTAACTACTTTAGCCAGATTTACCCCGGATAAGTTGTAAAGTAGCGACCTGGCAAGGAACCGCTCTGTGGAGATGCAGTTCTAGATTTCATTGTCAATGCTACCGCTATAATAATAATAATTATTATAATTACTATTTTGATTCGTTGTTGTTGAGCTGTGGCAGCAAGTCGCACTGTACACAGCTCTCGTTTTATTTTTCGCATTTTGGACTGTTACAGGTAATTTCTCATTTATATTTCATTATTTCAATTACTAGTACGTCGGATACAGTGGACAATGTTTCGGTTTCGTTTAATTTGGATTTGCATAACTATTATCACCATCACTTTTATTACAATCATCGCTGATTAAGCAAACTAGAAATGCAGGATGCGGGCGCATCACAATTTGTCCTGATCTACCGTTATTAACCAGAACAGTTTAAAAACGACTGACTAAACATTTCATCTGAAAAAGTTGTACCACACGAGCAAAGCCAAACATTGCGTGTGCTTTGTTTCGGTCACGCAAGTTAACAATAAATGTCTTGGAGGCTTCTCATGAGGAAGAACACTACAGACACCAACAGGGCGTCCATAACGGAATATTGTGAATATTGTTTACGGACGATATTTCCATCAAATATTTTCATTTAATATTTTCATCAAATATCTACGACCGTGAGTATTGCTTCGTGGAATTTTCAAATTTGCATTAAAGTTGCAAAAAAATTTGGCAGTTGCCAAATTTAAATTTTCAGCTGCCAAGGGCACGTAGAAATGCTAAAATACCAAATTTGCAACGGAATAACCACACTGGCAACCCTGGATTATCTCAAAGGTATCCTCCCATAAAAGGCGATGAGTCTTGGGCGAGAAATATTTATGCCATCATAGAAATCTTGGGACAAAATGCATATGTACCGAACACCAAAGTTTTTTCTCATTTGGCACACTAAAATTTCAAGATGTGCACCAAGATACGCTAGCATGATACGCCGGGTACCCATTTAGTGCTGGGTGGCGAAGGCGAAGGCGGTGGCGAAAGCGGTGGCGAAGGCGGTGGCGGTGGCGAAGGGAAATACGTGCACTCGAGGCCAGACCGTCTGAATAGTGGAGATTAGGCTAGTTAAAAACAGAAACAAAAGCATGAATAACAGAAACAAAAACCTGAATGATACCTAATCAGATAGGCCAAGGAATCAAAAATGAGGGAATGCAAAGATTTTGTTATTTGGGAAAATTGGCTTCTAATTTTCATGGGCTTACTGGCTGTTCAAGCTGAGCACGAGAGTTGGTCCGACCGAGGATTTGATGCGGTTTAAATGAGGGAAACACTGCTGTTCTAGAACATAACTTCTTTGAAAAACATAGAAATCCTTTCAGTTGCACACAAAGCATCATGCAAATAAACCGTCTCTTGAACTGTGATTCTAGGCCTTTGGATCGCACTTCTGTCTGTCAGTATGCTGCTGACTGGCTGGCTGGCTGGCTGGCTGGCTGGCTGCCCCTTTGTCGAGTTGGGTGCGTATCCCAACTCATGTGTCAAAGCCACGGGTTATGAGATGCCTGTTGGAAACATTTAATGAGCAAGGTATGAAGGTAACTCACGTGAGTCTTTGCGATGCTACAGGCAGCCACCTTGAATGCGTTTATCCATTCCTCCATTTCCTTGCGCTTTTCTGCACACAAAACCAGCGAACAATGACTAGCTATTACCTGCAAAGAAGACGTAGGGCATTTGGCTGTGAAAAATGAATGAAACACATCAGTTTTACCCCCTTACTGTCAGTATCAGGCGAGAGGTGAGGGGGCCTATCCCCTTTTCGATTTTGCTAGACAAGGAAGATATTCTTGCTGAGGTGGAGCGACACATCCGCCAACAGCTCATAGGGGGATTAAATACACTGTTTAATGGAACTGTCCTTCTCACGTCCTCAGTTAGCGAGGACCATTTCCAAGCGTGGAACATTGGGTCTCCCAAGCGAGGGTTTACCGACTACGTCATCGGTCCATACAAAAACTGTAGTACAGTGGTTTCTATCATTTAAATTTGCATCCAAATTATTCTGGATTTACGGTGCCACCCTTTTTCTTGAACAACGAAAAAAGAAAATCAACGAAACCATTTGTAAAACATATGGTGGTATCTGCAGCGCAGAAAGGCGAGAAGTCTAATTAATTCTGATTAAAGACAATGTTTACACAGGGTAACCTCTTCAAAACATGACGTGCTATTATCAACGAGGGCCTGACAAATACTTTTAAAGTGAATAATAGTTCTAGCACAAAAAAGAACCAAGGAACAGAAAAAGATACGAACAAAATAGAATTAGCGCGCGTGCATGAGCAACAAGTTTTCCCGAGGACAAGCCGCCCATTACCAACAAATCTACCGGCAAAGTACCACTTCAGGACGGGAGTAGAAGAGAACACAGGAGAAATGACTTGTGTTCGTTCGCATGCAACAAAACAGTCAAAGTTTTTCTAGTTTGATGACAAGCGTAAAAACTTCAGGCCTTTTCCTTTTTACGTTAAACAAATGTTTGATTGTACAAATATTCAAACGGAAGCGATCAATGCATTGACTACCTATACCCTTTCGTTATGATTCCTATGTAACATCCGAAGGTAGATTATTGGACGCAGATATACTCTTCGTGTATCAAGCAGTTTCGAAGTACTTTCTCTTGAAGTGACAACAGCTCGTGATTCCGAACACTAGAATAACAGAGAGCTGGCGGTTGTCCTCATTCTAAGAGAAGGTTTAGCAGAAAGTGGATTCGAACCACTTACCATGGGACCAATGCGCAAGAATTTCATTGCTCAGCCATCCTGACATAATTTTTCAGGCGTTGATTTTACTAACTGCGGACGGCAAAGATGGAAGAACAACTACGAAATACCTTGAAGCTGTTGTTGATGTTGTTCACGCTAGTTTCAGCCAAACTAATCTCTGACACGTCGACTTCGTGGAAGATGGCAGACTAAAAATTAGAGAATCGACCGAAATTAAATTCCTCAAAGAGAATTGCAAGAGATGATTTGATCTTGATTAATTTGCCATAATCTTGGTTTGCATTACCCTACTGCGATACTTATCCAATCTTAAGTAATAAAAGGAAACCATACGATGATCTGATGGCAAAATGATATAAAATACGTTAATTTATTCAGAGCATGAGGAGAAACGTTCCAATTCTCGTAATCTTGGCTGGCATTACCCTGCTGCGATGCCTTTCCCGTCATAAGTAATTAAACGGCAGTTTCCATAACGTGGATTAATATCTCTGATCAAATCTCGCGTTTGATTGGATTCAAACTTTCAAACAGAAGTAGATTGAAGCTGAAATTTCTTGAACGCTAAATTACAGCCAGTTTTGAAGCTATTGAATTATGACTGAGGATAGGGTGGGTTGCAAACGGATTGATGATGATGACGATGATGATGATGATGATGATGATGATGATGATGATGATGATGATGATGATGATGATGATGATGATGATGATGATGGTGATGATGATAATAATGGCGATGATGGTGATGATGGCGATGATGGCGATAATGATGATGATAACGATGATAATGATGATCATAATGATAACGATGATGATGATGATGATGATGATGATGATGATGACAACGATGGCGATGATGGTGATGATGATGATGATGATGACGGGGATAATTATGATGATTATGATGATGTTGATGATGATAATGATGATGGTAATAATTATGATGATGATGATGATGATGATGATGATGATGATGATGATGATGATGTTGATGTTGATGTTGATGATGATAATGATAATAACGATGGGGATGATGGTGATGATGACGACGACAGCGATGATAATAATGACAATGGCGATGATGATCATCATCATCATTATCATGACTATGATGGGGGTGGTGATGAGGGTGAGTTGAAAAGCAAGACAAAGATGGGAAAAGTTGCTAAACTGTTCAAATGGCGAAAGCAAACGGGTAAAACTTAATAATCAACGAAGGAAACGTAAGCAATTGCAATTCGGTAGAAAACTGTGTTATAACTCATAAAGTTCTCGGCAGATAGAATTCTGGTGAAAATCGTGCAAACTAGCTATCTATTATGCTGCTTCTTTAAGTGATGAGAATACGTAATTCCATCGGATTAATGATTGAATGGGCACCACAGGTAAACAACAGATTGGGCCTAGCTCGTCATGGCTTATGCTGGATAAAGCTGGAAACAGATGGCATTGAGCTCTCAATTCAGATTTGCGTTTTCAGGGAATAAGTATCTCATCATCGTGCCAGATTTAAATGATCTGAATGGTTCCATCGTAAAATGACTGTGAAACAGAGTCGAGAATCTTCGAGGTATTTGCGTGGGGGCGGTGGCGATGAAGCTAAGTGTGCGAGCCCATAACGTTGCCGAGTCGCAAGGTTCACAACAAAAACCGTATCGGTGAAGAAGGGAACGGGAAGCCACTTCATGGCAACTTACTCTCATAGAAAAAACTCGGAGCCCTGTAGCTGGCTTTTGTCTGCGTAGATATTGTTTGTAAATTGTAATTTGTAATTTGTTTCTCTTTCTGCATAAATTTCTTCCATAAAAGAGGGATTTAGATTCATCCTTATTCGATAAATTTCGGTTACAAGCAACGGTAGATTTCGTTGATGGATAGAGACTAAATCATCTGTAATTTATAGTTCTTCAAAAATAGAGTTCTGATTTTTATACGCTATTCTTAATGCTCTTTCATGAATGCGGTTAATTTTTGCATTAATACCCCCATCGTGAAACATCCATCTCAATGGAAGATAGCTAAACTGAGACATTACAAAAGCTCTCATGACGATCGGAGTTGAAATACGCTGTCGAAATTAATTAACGTGTAAGTGAAATTTCATTATCCAAATGAAAAATCGATCTTGGGCAAGGAATGCGGCTCGATATCCAATCAGCAGTTCTCGTGCCATCTACGGTGATGGGTGTCAACTAAAAAGCTTCTAGTAAGCTGACGCTTTTCTTTCAGTTTGTTTGACTCTATATCCCTATATAAGTATACCGCAGGTTGATTTCTACTGATTAGAAGGTATGTGCCATTGTGGGGCAGAGAAAATAATGAAAATACTCACATTGGGGCTTTTAGCGTAGAACAACTGCTTTGGGTATAACCGAAAGTATCGTGTCTTCCAACGCTAAAAATGAAGAAAATATTTGGCTCACTTTTAAGAAGTCAGGGAATCTCAGTGGAAATTTTCCCTTGTTTGCTAGCGATGATGTGAAGAACAACATAGATCATACAGAAATTTAAGATACGAACAACTATAGCAAGCTTCAAAGTTTACAAAAAGCGTTGGTATCACCTCTCTCGATTGACAGCATCCGTAGCTTTGTGGTAGACTAATCGCTCTGAATGCGATGGGAAGGGTTTCGACCTTTCTTTCGATTCATACCAAAGACTTCAAAAAAAGCTTCTTCGCTGCTTTTGCACTCAGCGTTTTGGGAAAGTGTGGGAGTTAAACACAGAATGATACCAGATGACCAGCCCCCGACCGAAGAATTCACCGGGCTTACACAGCTGTGTGGCAAGGAAGGCTGAGGGAATGGAGATGGGCGTGGCCTAATTAACAGAAATCGGTGACGGGGGCACTTTCAGCATTGAATAACCTCCTTTACAGCATAATTCCGCCTGCACAGTGACTTCCAATATCACAGCATTGATGCTACTAAATGCTTAAGGACCAAACTGGCTCACTTGACTTACCAGTTTCCTTATCGCAACATTTTTGCGTGAGTAGCCACATTGAAGACGCTTCTACTTAGCCTGCTTATGGAGAAGTATGAGCCCAACCCAGGAGACAATGACTTGAATCTCAAATATTCCTGGAAAATCTTTACGAAACCTTAAGTTTCCTTAAGGTATTCTTGGAAATCCCTGCCCGACAAGTCTCACGGCTTTCATTTAGCTTTTCGAGTTAATTACGCGGATTTCTTTCAATAATAAAGAAAGATTTCGTTTGATGTGATGTTGGAAAGCCGCACAGCTTTGTTTGAAGAAGTTCTTAACGGTTTGCAGAGCAAAACTTGAAGCAGTGCACTTTCAGAAGCTTCAATACATTGGAGGTACACAAGATAGGTATACCACTTTCAAAGGGACAATTGTCCTCCGCAGTATTCGATTATAATTCTTGTAAACACTTTGCTCAAGAACAATTGGAAGAAGACAGAATGACTTCATGGAAGTTTCGTCGGAGAAAAACAAACTACTGAAGAAAAAATTGACATCAATGCTGTTTGAACAGCCGGCCGTTGAATTCAATGCAGTTTTAAGCACAATTCTCGATAAAGTTAAATCGTGGTTATCTAAAATCAAATTATTTATCATGGGCCTAAAGAGAAAGAGAAGGTTAAAAGCAGGATGAGCAAAGCTCCGAATGGCCAAGATGGACTAACATTTTCATTTGCCATGAAAATAACTTTTCCTTTTTCCCAAAACAAATTAAAGACTTAAAAAGATACTTTAATCAACATTATCCATCTCGGCGCCATTTTTGAAATACCATTTCGTGTTTATAATTTCATAAGATGAGTTTTTAGAAACTTAAATCAATATCCTATCAATAAGTCATTGAGATTCTACAATCTTGCATGATCAAATATTTTCCTAATATTTTGCTTTGAAATACGTCAACATTATTAATTCTCCGTAACTTTTTAAGATTGAGCAGAAACAAACTTATGTTGGAATACCTCAGGTATGCAGCTAAATACGCTAAACAAAATCTTAAAAGCTATATTTTCCTTTAATCAACATTGTGAATCATAAAACTGTAACCTACGTTAGAATAAACAATTATAATAATCCCTCCTTAAAATTGTTAAATAAAAAAAGGTGTATTATACCACTTGTGTCGCTTGGAGCAAAGTATTTACTGCAGTTTAAAATATCAGCTTTTGATCGATTGGTTCGTTGAATGGTTTAATGATTAATTGAATGATCGGTCGATTGTCTGATTTTGTGTTTGTGTGAAGCATCCAGTCTTAACTTTTCATTACTTCACAAAATTCCCGTACATTTTCACTTGTTGTAGTTTTTCATAGAAACCCATTTTCATCCAAACCTAAAAGCTTTTGAGATTTTGCCGTTCCCGGCTTTTGCTTAATAGATATATTTTAAATAGGAAGCTTGCGGAATCTCACCATGAAAACCCCATTACCTATTGACTGCACAGAATGAGGAGTTGATGTCACTTTCCGTAACCCCGTAAAATTTGAAATATTAGAAATGTGCATGTTTGCCCACCACAGTCCTACACGCGGTGACAAATGAGAGTTGTGACCTTCTTTTTTAGTGCTCATGTTACCTATATCGACTTTCATCAAGAAATTACGCGTTCAAGACAATCAACAGGCTTAAAAAGCCTGGATTTATAAGTCTTTAGCATAGAAGAAAAACATCTAGTGATTTTACGAAGATTTTGATAATAATAGAAGCATGCGAAGAAGGCCAACTCAGACTATCTTTGCAGTCTTCCCATAATATTTGACATACATACCAGCACAGATCTCAAATTTCGTTAATTTGCCTTTCCAGAGGAACACCTTGTCAAAACAACCCAACAATTTCTGAACTAGTTCGTACAAAAATATAAACGTGTAAAAATAGAAACAAATTCTCGGTATGGGGATAATTGTGAGACAGTAGCAAAGCCGAGCGGGGCCGAATCTTTTCCCTTAATTAACTTGTGTGGAATTGAGAATAAAAATGATGTGGAACAGCGAAAATGTGTTTGAATCACAAACCTGGAAAGAGCCATGCTGCTTCAATAAAAATCCCTCTCGGATGCACTCCTGAAATAAACGAAAAAGTCCTCTAAGTGGCATTCAAAATAAAAAAGTCCCGCTGCCGTGAAAGATTCGCACACACATCTAGGCCCACAATGTTTGCAATGATATTTCATACAGCTGTTACTTCCTTTGCCAAAACAGTAGATTTTTGTGTCGAACATGAAGCTAAGTCCTTACTTTTGCATCACAAGAAGCTGACAATTTCGCCATATTGGGCGCGACAAGCTCTGAGCTGCGATCCTTCATGTGCAAGCTTCAGCCTCAAGACATTTTTCAATAATATTGTTGTGCAGGCACGCTTCGTGTTAAACAACGCCTCTTTCAATGAAATAAAAACAAATAACAAAAATACTGTTTATTTTCAAAAGATCCCTGTCCAATCGGCAATAGTTTTAAGAAAAGTTGACGAATTTGTTAATTGAATATTCTTCACTTTTTTTGTGTCTATGACGAGAATGAATTACTTCGCTTGAATATTCAAAATAAACATGAAAGACAATTGGAATTGAGTCGATGGATTAGGCCTTTTTCAAGATTTTGCTGTCGGTCTATAGCTTCGTACCTAAAAAGACGCGTTTTGACTGGAAGCGTCCTGGGATGAAAACTTTTTAGCTTACGAAAGAGCACGCAAAAGGTGACGGGGTTGGTGCAGCGGCCAACTTGTCGAGAACGTTCTCCAGTTTGGTGTAAATAACACTTCACAGATATCCCTTATCGATTGCATGGAGCTTCCTTCAGTTTGAGGTAGGCTAACATGATTCTGAAAAGGGGACGATTGGACCAGAAGAAGCACCCCGCTTGTGCATTCTTTTATCAAAACAAATTATTCGTGATATTCTTTCAATTTAAGGCTTGTAAAATTCTAACAATAGTTATAGGGTAAAAATGACATTCGTTCTTGAGCCGAAATATTTCGTGGGATTTAATATGTCAGTCAGGAGTCAAGTGACTAACGACAGGCATCTGTTGGGTTGAAAATGACTTGACAATAGATTCGTGCAACAAGTTATATTTTCGACACTTTGTTCTTTCAAATAAGGCCTAAAGATTGATACCAATGTCTCTTACGACCAAGAAAATTCCCATCTCCTAACTAAAAAAGTTTATTCCTGCAAAAGATGAAAATTGACTAAAGACACAATTAGTTCTCTGAAAAAGGCATTTGGGGTTGGGTGCTATAATAACCCAATTTTTGAATAGGTGAGAAATCCCACCTCCCCCTATTATGGGAGACATTGAATTACTACTTAATACATAAAGATGGAATGAAAATTCTCTTTGAGAAAAGAAAGAAAGAAAGAAAGAAAGAAAGAAAAAAATAAAGTAGCAAATATGACAGCTTTTCATCTGACACTAATCAGAGCTAGCAAGTTCATTACTACCACTCAAAACGAATAAAGAATATTCTTTCTGCCTATTGGCGGCAACCAATTTTCTAACTAATATCAGTACAGCCACACAACCCTTTGAAGCCCCAGTTGCAAAGCTGTTGTTTTACCAATGCCTGGCTCAGTTAAATTTTAAGACTTCTCACAATTGCGATGAGCGAATTTCCAACAATGGATGTGCAAATCTAGAAGACAGCCAATTTTGCAAAATATAATCTTCCTTCCAGAGTATATAGTGGAAATTAAACCCATGGATTCATAGAAAGAAATCTTCATTTTTGTAAATTTAATCTATTACCACAAAGGGAATCAAATATGTAGAGGCAAAACAGAAATTAAATAATAGACCTTGTTGGTGGTAATGAATGGTTAAAAAGTTGATATCTTCATAGTGTTTTCATGTATCTTTACAGTGGGTTACCAAGGCCGTTGTGGCCTATACAAAGCGCCAACAAAGGAAGAAAGAAAAAAGTGAAAGATTAAGAGGAGAAGGAGAACAGATCAAGTTTATTGATCTTAAATTTGAGAGGGCAAGTTGCAGGGTTTGGGAAAGGAAAAAGAAGGCAAGACATTTCATAAATTGCATGTTCATGGGATGAATGATGATTTGTGGGATAGAGTTTGTGGATTAGGTGGTGAAACTTGGAGAGGGTTTGAGTAAGTTGAGCTTCTGTTGTTCTGACACGCCTCAGAGGAACTGGAATAACATCCCTGATCTCTTGAGAACAATGCCCCTGAAAGTATCTGTAAAAGATGAAAAGATCACTAAGTAAACGATGATGAGAAAGACGTTGGAGATATTTGGTGAGGTTGGGATGATTGATGAGTATCTATATACTTGGGGACCTTCTATCTGTCTGACCAGCACTTAATGGGTAAATAGGGCAACAAGAAGGCTTCAGTGAACTAGGAAAAGTACTGGTCAGTCTACCTTACAATGCTCTAGTCTGGATTGGTACCTCTCTAACAAAATGCTAAATTTTATCTTAAAAGGAAAAAACAAACGAAATGCGAATATTTATACTGGATGAAACACTTCAACTTTAGATTAGCTGTTGTCAATGTGTGTCCAGTGTTTGTGTCTTCAGAGTTACTTCTGAGTACTCATTTAACGACCTCTGAAGGATGGACAGCTGAGTTGACTGTTGGTTTGTGGGAAAATGGTTCCGACTGTGGGGATAGAACCAAGGACAGAAGACCTCACAAGGTTCGCAATATTGCGTCTGAACCTCTCGGCCACACCACTACTAAATATGGACAGTCAATAGCTCTCTATAATAACAGGGGTAGTAATTATGAGGTATGGTCATATCAAGAGGAAGGACCTAGACAAGGCTTGATGATCAAAAACTTCTCAGTGTCCAACAAATTACCTTCAGATGCTAAGAAGAAATCATGAAAAATGGAAGTTCAGCCAAAATATGGGACTCTACTCAATGTAAAGTGATAGCAATAGCTAGAAGCAACACAAAGACCATTCTAAGGAGGTGATGCTATGGGAGGGATTAGCATCAAACAAGAGAAAAGTGAGTTGCTATGTTATTACTTACAAAGTGAAAGGTCATAAACTTGAAACTCAAAACACTCAGCAACGATACAAAACCTAGCTCAATAGCCTTCTTTAGACATTTTTCTTAACATATATAATTGTTACTATTGTAAATAATTCTGCCTAATTTCCATTAAGATAGAACTGATTTGTAGCAACAGGTCTTGATAATAGTAGTTCTACATCGATCTATTCTTATTACTTTCTCTGAGAACATGAACCAGTAATAAGATGCTCAATGATACCGTGATCACTAGCATTCACAAGAACTCTGCTCATTTGATGAATATTGACAGAGATAAACATGTATTGCTACCAATTGCTACCTTTTGTACCAATGTATTGCTACCTCTTGTACCAATGTATTGCTACCTTTTGAAGTCACAACACTTAGAAAGTGGAGTACTCAAGAGTAAGGTAACTAAGACGTGTAACACCGCATTGATACATTTTGGGTCTAAGAAGCTTCATTTTGCCTGGTTTTGTGTAACAGATATGCATTGGCTGAAAATGGTAGAAAGCACAGTGTGTAGATGGTAGAAGATAAGTTTAGAAAGGGTGTTCGTGGTGGGATCTTACTTAAAGATGTTGTTTTTAAGCAGAATTAAGGTCAAGTGAAAAAGTAAAAAAAATAAAAAAGCAGAAAAGAACAGCTAAGCATGGACAAGGGTTCATTTGTTTCCAGAGTTAGTTGTAGAACTCTACCTATTAGTTGATATACAACATGGGAATTTCCTGAGGCATGGCTGTCCAAATGAAAGCCCCAGACTACCAAACACCCAATCGTATACAATTCATTTTGGTATATTAGGATAGGTGGAAAGAAAGATGAACTGGAGAATTGTCATCCTCAAACTGTATGTCAAAGCCGGGTCAACAGACGAGAGTCTCACTTGTGAAATTCGCATCCAACCTTCAACTCATCACACATACCTCATTGAAATCTGGATAAGGGAAATCAGAAGGGAAGAAGTGGTGCAACGGTGGCAATATGGATAAAATTTCATCTCCAATTTCCCCCGTTTCAAATAAAGACCGCAAATGACAATGAAACAGCTGA
The DNA here is from genome assembly GCA_964026355.1 of Pseudorhiza aurosa. NCBI lineage: Eukaryota > Metazoa > Cnidaria > Scyphozoa > Rhizostomeae > Lychnorhizidae > Pseudorhiza > Pseudorhiza aurosa. The sequence goes on along the minus strand of OZ032117.1, from coordinate 1,399,481 downwards.
AGCTGCATCTTTTTCCATTAGAATGGGCGCCGAAAATTCGTGCATGTTTTTGTGACAAAAAGCGTATACCGTTGTGGTGTAAACGTCATTGGAATTTCATCCATCTGATGAATTCCACACGGCTCGGGAATGAGTCAATGCAGCCAGAGTGGCCAGTCTAAGATTTCAGCAGGTCCCATAATTGTAATCCAATAATAAAAACTTAATAGGAATCTGCATTTCGACAATCAAAAAAATATAACAGGCAGAGGATATACGATTGCTTACATTTTTATACACCTAAAATCTAGGAATAAAACCAGCAATGTTCTTCTCCATACATACATCAAGGTCTCTTCGAATTGAAATCAATAAAAGGTCAATGGGCTGATACTTAGTGGCAACCTGGTTCAATTGACGCACTAATATCTATACAAAAAGTTTATTCAAAAATTTGACAGCATATTGAAAACCTTACAAACTTGCAATGGAGAACCACCGGTGCTTGATAAAATTGTAGATAAGGAAAACGACAAGTAACAGGGTTAATTAATTGAGACATACCTCAGGGTGCCTTCTTAAGATATCTAGTTCAAGAGATGATACCGTTAAATCACTGGCAGATCGCGAAGATCTCCGAGGTCGACATGGCACCACCATGGCCATTATGATTAGGCCGTTCTTTCTCCCACACACACACTCTCACTCCCTTTCTCTCAGAGGAAGAGAGGCAATTCAAACACGTGAAAGGAAGACAGGTTGGTCGTTTTAAACGGTTTTTTGCCCAGTGAACAAAACAGAAGAGCAGAATTCACATGTCTCCAACGTGAACATTAACTAAATACCACAAAATAATTACAACAGATGTTTTCCTGTTTCACAAAGCTAAATAAAAGCAATCCCCCTGACATTCTAAACATGTACCAATGATCTATTTTCAGAAAGCCATTCAATCAGGGGGTGTAGCCGTCCTACAAAAAGCAGATTGACCCCCCTTGTTGGCAGATTATCTATTGTGATTACAGGAAATCTTTGGATTTTTCCAGGGGGATGGTGCTTGGGTATGAATCATTTATGGGCCATGCAAGGATTTCTTGATGCCCCCGCATAGAATGTTGAAAAACACGAAAAATGGATGGATGAAGAGGAATACAGCTGAGTTATACGCCTGTTATTGAGTAAGATAAAAGCACTTTTGCCTACTCAGTACCCACGACATGCAGAATTACGCAATATTCCACAGCGGAAAAATTCCACACTGAGCATGCAGGGGGTATTTACCCCTCGATGACGGGGGATTACCCCTACATCTCGAATACTTTTCAAGGATTTCTGGACATCTGCGGCAAGCGATGGGGAGGGAAAGAGAGACTTTAAATGATTCATGATTCTATTTATAATAAGATTAATTCAAGGAAATAGGGGATCCGATATGATTTGGTTTAGAACGAGGGAAAAGGAAGGGTGGAAATTCAATGAGATTCGGGCACTTTGTTAACAAAGAAGAATTTTTGTGAAATAAGGCAGTCTATAGATTATTGAGAAATTTCCAGATTCATTTAGAAAACATGAAAATATCGATCCGAAAAGTTTATTTCAAATATTTCTAATAAATGTGTCGTAGTGTTTCGCTAATGCAAGTTCATTGAGATATCATAACTTCCTCCCTCCTCGGTCTGGTTTTAAACCAAATATTTTCATGTAAGATGGACGTGGAATAACTAAAATGTTGCATTCAGAATGAAGAAGCAGCCCTTCTTCAACGATCTAAGATATTGAAAAGTACATTCGCATATATATAATTGTCAATGATAAACCAATTAGATTATCCCTTCCTTCCTGCATTTATTCATTCATTCGTGCATCCTTCCATGGACCCATCCTTTTGGTCGTTCAATAATTCATTCATTCATTCGTTCAATTATTAATTTATTCAAACATTCATACATCAATTTGTTTATTGTCTCTTTATTCAGTTTGTTCATTCGTGTTTTCGTGTCTTCATCCATTCATTCACCAATTCACCCGTTCCTTAAATCGCTCTCCTCATTTCAGTCATTCATTCACACATTAAAATCATCATACACCGATCCATTCACAACTCATTATATAATTCATATGTTTACTTTCATTGAAAAAAGTAAAAAATATCAATTCTTATGGTATTATCAATTACTCGTTTGACTAACGAAAATCTATTAAATTTGATTTAATTCGTTCACATATTCATTAACATTTGAGTTTTTTTACTGCTCGAAATTTCCACTACTTTTGACACAGATCTATCCATCCTTCAGAATTGATGATATTAATGAAGGTATTACTATTTGTAATTACAAATGCTAATTAACGCATCTGTTAGCAATCTTACTTTGGTCAGAAATAAGAGGCTATCAACGAAAAACCTGCAAAAATAGTAACAACTAGGAAAATAAATTATCATGAGAAAACCTCGTCGCATGCTCGATTTCAAGTGTAGAAGAAGCCAGAGACAGGGCTTTGAGTTTTTCATAGGGAAGTGGACTTTTTGAGGTGGTTTCCCGTTGCCTTCCTCACCAATGGTGTTTTTATCGTGACACGTGCAGGATTCAAACTCACAGCCTCTATGTTGAGTGTGTACGCTGAGCCACTAAGCCACGGCAACATTATCATAAGAAAAAATTATGTATAATTAAGGAGTTTAAATGGAATCGAAAAGGAGACTAGAAATGCAGACAACGGAGGACTGGTTCGTTGTGAGATGAAGAGGTCAACCTGAGGTCAACCTGAGGTCAAACTTGACATCCGCTGCGCAGGATAAAAATATTCATTCTTGCGTCTCCCGGGACGAGCGCATCCTCTGCGTGTCAAAAAAGGTGACTAAACGAGGCTGGTGGCAGGAAGGACATCCGACCACAGAATGCTGCAGCCGAACTGTCATGAAGATGTCACAGTTGGAATGCCACACCACGGCTCCGTTTTGTGTGAGAAGCATGTAGAAGTCATTGAAGAGACGTGCATGTCATCAGATCCCTCCAGATCACAACGTTTAGTACCGCAAGAGAGTTGAAATTGGATGATTTGCCATCGAGGAACTTCGCTTGCCTCACATGTTCTCGACTGCCACGACGAACTTTGAGGACATCAAGGGTGGCTAGCCAATTTTAAATAGGCCCTCAAGTACTGGTCCGCAGATGCGCAAGTATATGGTACAGGATTGGTTGATTTCAAACACTGTAAACGTGAGAGAGTAAGGGCAATGTCGGCTTGGCTTCCAGTGGAAATCACTTTATTCAATTCACTTTTCTTGGAAAACTTCTTGGAGACTCGCCTTCAGTTGCAACTAGTCTCGGAATCGATCGTAACGTGCAATTTACATCTGGACCGACTTTCATTCAATTCTACTTGTGAGGAAAACTTGGAGACCCCCGTCTCTGGTTTCTGCAAAGCTTGAAATTTTTGTAGTGGGCAGTTTGCATGCGTGGGAATTCAATATCTTTTAGAAAGGGGGAAGTGGACGCAGAAAAAGGGAAGACAGAATGAGAAACTAAGGAAGGCAAATGAATGAAATTGTGCAGCGATAAGACAGAAAGATTGTAAAAAAGAAGAAGACATGCACGGGATCACGAAGGATGAGGTATGTAGAAAAAGAAGGATGGAAATATATTAACTAGAATTAAATGAAGAGAAATATGTTAACTGTCAAAAGCAAAGACGAAGAGATGAGTAGAAGGAAGTAAGAAAACGATGAGAAGAATGAAGGGGAAAAGAGAAAGGGGAAATGGTCAATCAAAGAATGAAATAAAGAAAAAAAGGAGGGGACTTGTAAAAATGATGAAATTAAGATCAAGAAGGGAAAAGAGGAAAGCGAAAAACGAGAAAAATTCAAAATGAAGAAAGACGAATATAGAATGAAGAAAAAAGGAGGGAAATTAATAAATGAAGAAAGTCAAGTAAAGAAGAAGGAAATGAAAAGAAGAATGTTAAAAACAAACATGTACATGAAGTGAAGGACAAAGGTTTCTAGTAAAATTTTCTGCTCCTATAGAAGCAAAACTCACGAAAAGTCGATTCATGGAGTGAAAGTAAGCAGAAAAATGAAGAAATTTTTCCACTCCTACAAAAAGGTACTAAGATATGACCAGATTTGGGCTTGAAATCACGATGTCTTTGTCTCCTTTGGTAGTTAACATGAGGATATTGATATCTCCCCTTAATCTGAATATGTCTAGACGAAAATAGCTAAGAAAAAATCGCATCAGATGTTGGTTCGTAAGAGTGTGCTTCTCTGAAATCCTTTTAATTCTAGATTCTAGCAAATCAGGCCATATATTATGGAAACACATGCTCCATGATGTGCAAAACACTTCAGTTTCTAGCCTTTAAATGCGGATAAAGCAAATCTATGGCACAAGTCAATCTTTGATAAATCGGATTAAACATGCGAAATTTCACTCGGCTCTCTGTGTGTCTGTGAGATAAGAATGAGATTCTCTCTCTCCATCACCGACGCTAGTTTCCGGTAGTTTGCTTTTGCGTCATCAAGAGGGCTACGTAATAAAGGCCACCCTTTTGCTGATTTCAACTGTTCAATGACAAGTTAACTGTGGCACCCTTCCGCGCAGGATTTCTGGGTCAAGGAGAAGAAATATTCTTGTCATCTGCTTGTTTTCAATTTGATCTGTGGAATGGAGGATTTGAGGGCAGCTGACGAGCGCCAACAGTATTAGAAGTGTACTTTGGATCGAAAGATAAATTAGGCTGAAGTAGGTCCTTTTCTTCTAGCTACTCATAAAACAGTAAGGCGGTTCAAGCAAAGGGTTTGGCTAGGGAGGGGGTTAGGTAAGAAGCAGTTAGAATTTCACCTGAAGTTGAGGTTGAGGAGGCCAGGGCAAAATGTCGAAACAGGGACAGTGGGTGGGTTTTCGTAACGACTAATTGTATATCCTTCCTTTTACGTGGCTTTTTCTTGTATGCGTTTCGCTTCTACGCTGAAAGAATTTAAAGGAACCGGATTGTAAAGTGAAACCAAAGAATTCCAGGCTAGATCGATTTGAAAATAAAAGATAAATGGGATACCAGAACTGAAGTTTCCATTCCAACGCGCATTAGACAACCAGTTATCCTGATGCATTCACGCTCTAAAAGCAACGCTTTATGCCAAAGCGAAGCCTCTCATGGAATATACAGGAAGGAAAAGCTGGGTTTTGACCCCGGGCTCAGCAGGTACTTGCCGTGTCAACTATCTTCGTGCTTCGGACGTTTCCACTGTTGACATTTTCACGTAGCTAACAAGTGAGAATGGTTACAGTATATACTTGATAGGCTGGTCATCTTCGTCCAACAAGCGGAGGAAAATGGCGGTTTGAGAAAAGAAGTCTGGCCTCAAAAGGAGAGATGAAACTTTCACGGCTCTTTTAAGTTTAGAATGTAATTTGCAAAGCATGAATCGTTTTGAAAGCAACAGACTCAAAGTAGGAATGTGGAAATAACACGAATCGCGGAACGATAAAACTTGAAGGATTCTCCACCCCCACTCCCTACTGATGTCTGACACCCAGGACGTTCTTAAACTATTTCAACAGCATTTTATCTCGTATTCGGTCGAGAGGACCCGGGGAAAGATCAACGATAAGACTAGCAATTTTAGATTTACATTTCCATCCATCCATCCATCTAATGTGATATCTGAATGGCATTCTGGTTCAGAGTTTCCACTCGGAGCTTGTTAATAAGCCTTTTTAACTAAACTCGTGCATCTATATGAAAAAGTTTGTGAAATTACAAGGCGTGCATGTATATCCATATTGAAGGAAATCGCAACCTAATGAAAGTTATTTCTGAGTATTTAGTCCAATATCATAACGTTGACCATCATTTATGATACATTCCAGAGATGAAAAACCTGTTATCTCACCTGGATATTATCCAGCGTGCCTGCAGTAGAATACCGTCTTTTCCTGAACGCCAATGCAAGAACGTCTCTGCTTATCTCCATGAATTCATCCAAATTACTTGACGGCGCGTTGAAATCATACGAAGACATTGTTGATGTCTGGCTTTTCTCTTAGCAAACTCTGAATTCCTTTGCAGAAATGTGTTGAAACCATCTACTGACTGCTTGAACTAGTTGGCACCGTTCGCAAACGCTAACCTCTCATTTTGAGTTATCAATTAGAAGTATGAGAACGGTTACACTCCTCAACCTTGAACTAAAGGTTAGCGCCCTGATGTTACACGAGTCTTTAGCACTTGTCTTGAAGACTGTTCGGTACAGCGAATAGCAGGTACGGCAATTGATGTGGATGCGATTGTTCTGGCAGCTCATTAACACCAGCAGCATATACAAAATCAAGAAACGGAGAAACGCGGCAAGACGATGTAAGACTCAAGGCTACCTCAGGTGTCTTCGCATCGCAAAACACAGAGTTTCCGCAATTTCAATTGGTCAACGAATCCTATTTGTTTAGTAGCGAAGGGCCCTTTTATAATCGCACGGATTTCGTACGGGTGACATCTGCTTCAGTCAAATTTATCTTTAAACACTGCGCATCTGCATGATTCTCACAAGGCAAAAGGGTTGTTCTTCCTTCAGCGAGATCATCACCCAACTAGCATGGTAAATTGACGTTATCTCACAAATCTTTCGCGCCAGCCGAGTTTGGCGTCGATAAAAGCCAACTTTCTGAAGAAGCGCCTTCTAGTAAACGTGGAAAGACAATAATTGGCAAGGAGGGCTCGGTAAGCGATTTTAATCCGACTGCAGTTCCGCATGGGAGATTACAAAGGACAGCTAAGTCAAGCAGATACTGATATATTTTCTATGTGCTACGTCCTACATGCTACGCCCTTCTCTCTTTGGGTGATGCTATTGTTCTCCGGCTCTTCATTCAATGCTGTGTAATCTGTTCTGTCCACGTCTTATTCTCTCCTCCATGGATGGTTGAGACATCAAACATGCAATCGTCGATAGAAAGGGGAGACGAGGAAACATAAGCCTAACTTCACAGAAATGCAATATCGTTCTACACTCCACTAAACACTCGTGCTACCAAGCCAGCAGCCTTTGTAAAGGGATTAGTAGCCTGTAATTAGATCATCTATATAGGACAGCGGTCTGCCGGAACATTTAATCCTACAGAAATATTCAATCGTGGGTCTTTGCATAAGGAGAGCATTGTTTGTTATACGGCATAAGGTGCCACATGCCCGCAATATTCGTCAACCAAGAGCTGTAAATTTTAAATTACGGGTTGAGATTTTTTAAGATAATTACACCTAAGCAGAGGATAGAATAAAGCCGCGTGGCTGAAACTAACTAAACAAGTTGCTTCGGCAATATTTCGCATATAATTTTGCAAAAGCTAGGAGACTCGTCTCGCAAAACAGTCTTAGGATGAAGTTTTCTCAGCAGAATTGAATCGACAGGATGTGTCAAATGAGGATAATGACACAATCGTTACGTCATCTAGGCACAGAAAAATAGATCATTATTAACAGAAATCATTCAATAAGATCTATTGCTAAACTTCTGCATGTGCTAGGAGTCTGCAGGGAGGGGGGGGGAAGCGCCTCCCATGTCGAAAGAGATGCCTCTCCCAATGCACTCATTCTAGATCAGAAAAGATGTGGGAGGCATACTCTGTATGCTCTAGCAAACTTTGGCGACATTAAGTAACTCAATTGTACGCAAATTTTCAATAAACGATGTCTAATTTATCCCTTTCCGGTCTCTCTCTCTCTCTCTCTCTCTCTCTCTCTCTCTCTCTCTGTCGCATACTCGATTTCGAGCGTAGCAGAAACCAGGCACAGCGCCCTGCGTTTTCTCTAGAGAAATGGGCATTATCGGGTGGTTTCCAGTTGCCTTGTTCATCAATGGTGTTTTCATTGTGACACATGCACGCTCCGAACGCATAATCCCTGCGTTCCATAAGTCCTCGCGCTAAACCAGTACCTTACGTTCCGGTATCATTCTTCAAAAAAATTAATCTCATGCCTCTTTGTCCTCCCTACCCCCCAGTAACCCCCTCCCGTGGAACTTAATGCGCTAATCAAAGATGAATTTTAACTCAACGAATATTTCGAACAGTTTCCAATTGCATTTGGGTTCGTATTATCAATCACTTTACCATATTTTGACCTTAACATGGCCTTTGCTGATAACAGCATTTTTGTGTGCTGATGAGGGGTCAACCCTGTAAGAAAATTAATCATTTTTAATGTTATTGCCCTTATCATAATCATGATTATCATCTTTGTTATCATTATCATGATTGCTATTATTATTACTATTATTACATGGCGACACAATTCAGCACTTAACTTTCTTGCTCAAACTTTTCAAACGATAGAATCTTCCAAATTTTACGTCGACCTTCCTGCCTATCTCTCGCCTTGCATCGTTACTGGTGACAGCCTCCGCCCTGACTTGCTTCTTCTAATTTCACCTAACAACTGTCTCTACATCCTTGAATTAACCGTGGGCTTCGAAACAAATCTAAATAGCAACTCCCACCGCAAAGAAGAAAAATATCGTTCTCTCCTCAAAGATTTCAACTGCGACTATCGACAAATCCAATTCGTTAACCTATCCATGAGCTGCATAGGCATTTTCGGCCAGTCGTCTGACTCTTTTCTGGAGATGTACAAACGCATTGGAATCGACCAAAGCCATCTCAATTATATCTTAAACAAAATCTCATCTATCATCATTCGTACCACGTATTACATCTTTTGCTCGAGAAACAAACCTTGGTCTAACCCGAAATTTCTTTCATATTAACAAATATTTACCAAATAATATAACTTATTCTCCTTTTTCTCTCTCTTTCATTTCATCGTTGTTAGTCGTTGTAAGCCAGCCAAGTGCAAGTTACTTTTATAGCGATACTTATATTTGTAATGTTTCAAGTATTCAATAAAAGAATGCAGTTTGAAAAAAAAGAGAAAAAAAATTATTTGTTTTTGTATTATTCAAAGTGCATAATGAAAGAATGAAGTTTTAAAAAAAGAAGATTACTGCATTATTATCCTTGTCTTAATAATGATAACAAGTTAGTACTATTACTATTATTACCATCATTATTTGTTTCTGTATTATTGTTGTCAGCGTTGCTACATGTGGAGGCGTGATAGTATTTTAGCTACCCTCGGCCAACATCTGAAGGTGTCAGTCAAGAGAGGTTGCAGAATATTCACCCATTTCCCAGGCTATCAGCCTCCTGCTTGCATATTTCATTCTCTTAGTGCAGATCGAGTGCTATTGAAGGAGAGAAAAGTCTTTGCTATTGGACAACACTATGATTTGAAACAAGAAAACCAAAAGCCATGGATTATAAGTAGCCCCTATAGAAGGCATTTCAGTCTGACCTGATGAAGGAGACAGGTCCTTTTCGGCTCTGTTGCTTTAAACTGACAGCCGCGGGTACTTTTCTTACCGAGAAACATGGAAGAGGTCGAAAGCCGTCTAAAAGAAACAAAGATAGTCGTGGAGCGGTTCCTATCTCAAATACCTGAGGTCTCTATTTGAGCACAATGTTACAGCTTTAACCGAAGAAACAAGAGTTCGACTAATCCAGACATGTTCGGTTTTTATTACCTGCTTTTACCTTGCTACTGAATTCCAGTGCTAATCTTAACTTAAAAAGTGATATGCATTGAAAACATTTTTAATAGCACTGTATGTAAGTCAAAGTTGCTAATGTTTCAAAATTATCCTGATTAAATTACATCGAATCAAGTTACATGGTCATAAACACGTATTTATACGTCCGACCTGGTATAGTTTCTGTATGTGAAGCAAACCTTGGGTCACCTCAAAGGTCTAGCTCTCTATTTTCTACCTACCTTGTAGCTCGTTACTTAGCATCCACTTGCATACTTTTGGTTCCATTCAAACACTTTCCTTCATATTTTGTATCTTAAATTCAGTGCAATGTAGATTTCTTTCAAAGAAACTGTTACTAGGCCTATCAGATACAAATTACATAGCATTTGGAAAGAATGGCATATTCAGCTTACATGTATCGAAGGTAAGCAAACTTATACCATAAAATTGTCATTCAAGCATCGTACAGACAAGACGATTTCAAGATCAAGAATAGCTTTTGCAGACCTCGAAATCAAACAGAACCGCCGTTCATTTCTCACAGGTGTACGGCAGTCTTGCTGCGCATCACCTTCAACGGATGGCCTAACATGAGCTGTATTTGATCTATTCCGCATCATAAGGATGTTTAACGAGGGCCTCTACGGCCGGATGCCCTTCCTCCCACCAACCCTACCCAATGATCAAGGCTTGGGGCAGGCGCTGGATTGCGATGTCCCAAATGCCGGGGGAAAGTAGTATTTTATTGGGACACCATCTCTAGCCTTCGTCAATCAAATGACAGTACTACAAGACAGAAGGAGCCCTGGCAGGTACTACCATCATGGTTCAAGATGGACCTGGACACAAGGGTGACTAATCGGTGTCTCTACAATCCCAAAAGTCTGTCTCTCCAGAAACATAGTGAAAACGATGAATGTATGTGAGAAATGACTTGCTTCATAATAAATTTCATCAAGGATACTTCTCTTCGTTGTGCCGATCACACTTCATGCAATAAAGCGAGAAGAAGTTGTTACAGTGGGCGGAATAAATGTCTACCGTGCTAAAGGTCATTGGTTCAAGCAACGGTTAATCCAGTCTCTAGATGCCCTCTGTCTATCCATCCAGCAGCATGTGAGCACAGTTTGTAAGACTTGGAGTACAGTACGGCTAAGAAAGACACTGGGAAACCCAATTAGCATTTCCGTGGCTCACAATGGCACCTCTCTAACAGGGTAATCCATGATGCTCCTATCGAGTAAAGGACTGAAATCATTTCTCATACAAAAGGACTTGACATTGAAGATAGGGTCTGGGTTGAAATAAATCCAGTGATAACATAAATGGGTGGTGTGGTCTTTTCTAAGGTTTTTAGTTCAGGCACGAAGTGGGTACGCATTACTTTCAAAGTGCCGTGCCTTGCCGATAGTTGTGTCGTGGTGAGATTGCTAAGAGAGCGGATTCAGATAACGCACGGGTTGTGGGTTCGAATCCTGCATACTTCACAACAAAAGCAATATCGGGGAGAAAGGCATCTAGAAGTAATTTCATACATTTATTTTAATGGGAAAACTTAGAGCCCTGTCTCTGATTGCAGCTATGATGGTGTGGTTTTCATATGGTCATAAATTACTTAGTATACATACTCTCATTTAGGCCTATTGGTAAGGAATATTCCGAGCTCTGTCTCTTGTTCCTGTTACACTTTGAACAGAGCATTTTCTTAGTGAGTTATGTCGAGAAAAGGCTATGGTGGCCTATACAAAGCACAAACAATGGAAGAAAGAAGAAAGCGAACAGCTAAGAGGAGAGAGAGAGATAAGATCAAGTTTATTGATCTTAGATTTGAAAGATGGCAAGTTGTAGGAAGAACTCAGAACTCAGGAAAGCAAGAAGAAGGCAAGACGTTCCATAAATTGCATGTTCTTGGGATGAATGATGGTTTACGAGAAAGAGTTCGTGATATGCAATCGTGCCGAATCAATCAGAAAACCACTCGAAATGACATGGCACTGTTGGACGAATTAAACAGCCCACGCTACATCCCTTTTAACAACAGCCATAGTTTTGGTCAGAATTTCACTTCATTTCGTAGCTTTGCAGCTAAAAGCCAATCACGAAGAAGAATAACTGGGTAATTTTGGTAAGCGCCTAGATCCTTTCCAATATTTTTCTATTCCGCTGTTCGTTGAGAACTGTCAGAGGAAAATCCGAAGAAAACTGAAATGTGCACTGAAAAGGACAGAGACAATGGGTGGGGCGGTAAAGAATGCCATCGGTACGAACACTTGGTGAAAGGCACATGGGAATATCCGTAGTTTGCAAGTTGCAAAAACGCATCGAAATAATGCACTGAAGCACTCACGACGGAAAGAAATTGATATCACTTACTTTTGACTTGCTTAATATTGACTGTCTGCTCGTTATGGCAATAAAAAGTCAACACTTGAGGATGGTTGTTTACTGAAGGATTAAAAATGGATCAAAAAAACGGTTTTGTAGCTTCCGAAGAAGTCATCAATATAGCTTAAATGACCAATCGGCATGTAGCAAAATTGATTGACCAGAAACTGGAGCCAATGAGATAACTATTTCTAGAAGGGTTCTTGGATGACGAATTTTTCTGAGACATTTGAAGATTGCAGAATAATAATAGTGATAAAAATTTCAATTATTTGAGGACGGTAGCCCATTCAGCAGTGCTGGTTTACAAGGGGCCGTCCATCCACGAATTTATCCATACACTCGCATCACGACAAAGCAAAAGCTAGCTACAGACAATTGAACGGTTTGTGAAGAGTACGTCCATCGGACGAAATCAGCAATAGGAAAACTAGTCATTTCGACGGTCATATATGGAAAGCTACATATCATGTTGAAACGCTCATGAATTATTACATAACTGTTGAAGGAAACCCCCTGGAATGAACGGTAGTGCAGGTACAAGCACGTGAGAAGGACCTGTACACAACTTCAATGTCCTTACAGACCACTGATGAAAATATTTACCGAAAGAGCGTGAATTTGCCATCACAAACGGCGTAGGTTTTTCATCTATGGTAATTGAAAATTCTATACAAAGCAAAGATTGACCAAGGCTGCCCTTAATAAATAAGTAAAGAATAAATCTAAAGCATTGTGAGGGAAGAACACGCTGCAGCTTTTAATTAAAGAATACGGCAAAATACGAGCAAACGCACGATTCACAAAAAGGCTGCGTAATTACAATTCGCTATGAGGAGGAATTCGGTCGAATTGTGCAGGCACTTGACAAAACAGCGGATACAACGATGAAGAAAAGTTGAAAGGAGCTGACGAAAGCACACTACTTTGCGTCACCAGATATTACATTTCTACGAAAATGGACACTGAACAACATGGGGCTCTTTTCATTGGCAAGGCCTATTAAATCACGAGAGGCCTTCGCCAACAGTCAAGACCAGAACTACCACTGAAGAGTTTGAATAATGAAACACTCGGTTATGGTTTGAGAGATGTTGTTCATAAACCTATGATAACGTCCCTTATGCAGCGCTCCTTCGATTAGAAATCCTCACATTACCTTCCCATCACATTATAAGTGTCAGATAAAATGCTTCTCATTATGCTTGCTGTTTTCAAACCACTGTGTTACGGTCTGACGTAGAATGGTCTCATCAGCACGCTGAAGTCCTGCTTACAAAAAGGGATGACAACGATTTCTGTCCATGATCAACATAAGTGATGCACAATAGGGAGTGCTCTTCTCAGTTCTCCAACTACCAGCGAGCTTTCTTCAAAGTTCTTCTCTTCACGTTTAAGGTGACAAGAGCAGGTCTCATCCCCGCTTCTCTACCTTTTGGTCCACACAGCTGTGCGAGCAGAGCGAATGCCGCAGTTGGGGTTGGTCATCTGATAGCAGTGCGTGTTTAACTACCATACTCCTTTAAAAAGTGCTTAATGTTAAGCAGGGAATTAAGATGCAACATTGTTCAAGTCTTTGGTTTGACCCGACCTGGTATCGAACCCTGGTCTCCCGCATACAAAGCGACAACTCTACCTATGGCCACGAGTGCCAGTTTTTCTAACGGGAAATGTTACTAATACATTCAAATCTCTGCATATTGGACATTAATGTATGTCTGAGGTAATCAATTCATTCCTTATAGCATTAAATCTTTCCTGATATCAATTAGTATATATCTATGTAACACATATTCCTTCAAGTTAGAATCTTCAACTGAAAATATATCGAGCTTTATCAGAAAGTAAATTAAATTAAATTGAAATGAATTGAAATAAATTGAAAATAGGGAAAGGAGAATGATTTTAATTTGCTACTTCAATACGCTGCTTTAAATACAGCCTTGAAATTCGAAGATCGAGGAACTAAGCGCATTTGATTACATTAAAAGAGATGAGACCTGGTCTGGCGATCGTAACAACAAAGCCTGTGCATTCTCATAGTTATTTGAAGGGCTGCTAATGGCAGTGTATACACTGTTAAATGCCATGCAAACAATATCGATGGCTTTCTTGTGCACGGTGTCCCTGCAAATGACAACAAGTTCAAATCTTCAGCATATCGAATTTCGTAAATAAGACGGTAAAGAAACCGGCAAAAGTGATTACGCAGGCCGTACACAAGTCGTTCGGGACATTCTTGGGTGCACTGGTGCATATCGGTATGCAAAAGCAGAGTTCACTGGTAAATATCGGGTTGGAGGCATTGAACATGCGTAGATTAAAAAAGCCAAAAGCTGAGGAAAGGAGAGGAAGTTAAAAGGAGGAATGAACAGCGTATGTCAGAAGCGGAAGTCGAAATAAAAAAGCGTTGGTTGGGTCAAGGGTCAAAAGAAAAATGCAAGTTTTAGGTGAAAAAGTCACACTACAAACAAATCCATTTGTTTGACAAGGACAAAAAGTGTAGCGCAAAATGAAATGCAAACATCAGACGGAAAACATACTTGTTGCATTCGTAAAAATAAAATACCTGATTCGCGTGCTACGTATTAGATTGCACTGAGGCATTACCAAACTGTCTGGATTAGCAAGGTATCTATCAAATTGAATCTAGAGGAAAATTAGATTGCTATGTAACAGTTGATTAATAAATAAATAAATCAAACAATCAATCAATAGATCAGAAATCAACCAACAGTTCATTCATAAATAAATGAATACATAAATAAATCAACCCACAAGAAGCCAATCAATGAATCAGAAATCAATCAATTAATCAGAAATTGATTGATACAGAAATCTAGATATTGCAATACAATTACTGATTAAACTAACCATTGCTGCCTTGATGTTACCGGGTTCGAGACCAGGAATCATTGATAAGATGACCTGGTAGGATAAAAGCAAAAAGATCTTAGCAAAGATGGACGGTGTAAATAATTCTGCCTTGATTGGCTGCGACAACAGACCTTAAAATGGACGAGAATCAAAGTTTCACAGCATAACCCAGCCACTGGGGGGCGTATCAATGCAATTCCGGGTGCCACGGTCATTCCCATATAAGTGGAGAGGATTCGCGACGAAAGGGGGGTAGCCCCCATGTCAAAAAATACATGGTGCAGATGAATGAATATCTGCAATGATAACCCCCGACTTGAGTAGAAATCAAAACAAGAAGAAGAAAAGCATGATACTTTTTTTTAGTTGGTTATGTTGAGGAAAGGCCGCTGTGGCCTACACAAGGCCGCAGCAATGGAAGAAAGAAGAAATCGAAGGGCTAAGAGGAGAGAGAGATCAGATCAAGTGAATTGATCTTAGATTTGAAGGATAGCAAGTTGTAGGATTGAGTGAGTCATGTTGAGGAAATGCTATGGTGGCCTATACAAGGCCGCGGCAATGGAAGAAAGAAGAAAGCGAAAAGCTAAGAGGAGAGGGACACCAGATCAAGTTAATTGATCGTAGATTTGAAAGAAGGCAAGTTGTAGGACTCGGGAAAGGAAGAAGGTAAGACGTTCTATAAATCGCACGTTCTTGGGATGAATGTTGAATGAAATCGAGGATTATGTTACAACTACTGCCACTATGTAATTCTGATTCTTTTGAAGAGCGAGAGAAAGATTGGTTTTAACAAAACTTAAAAAATACTGTAACGATGATCATGCAGGCTGAGAAAGCATAGAAGTACCTTCCCCTTCTGCTTCAGAATTAAGTTTGATTCATGCTGCAACTTGAGAGAGGGGGAGAGGGGGAGAGGGGGAGAGGGGGAGAGGGGGAGAGGGGGAGAGGGGGAGAGGGGGAGAGGGGGAGAAAGGGAGAGGGGAAGAGGCGGTGAGGGGGTGAGGGGGTGAGGGGATGAGGGGATGAGGGGGTGATGGGGAGATGGGCGCCTACAGCGAAGGAAGCCGACTTTCCTTTCCGTTCATGAAATAGGCGAAGCTGCAAGCAAAACTATAAACAACGAGGGATTTCTTCTTCAAAGAATTCCCGCAAAAATACTTTTTCCTTTCACAACAATATTTAAAGTTTATAGCAATTGGAATAAATGAGAAGAGCTTCAATCCAGCTTCAATTCAGTAACAAAGTTTCTTCATAATAATTTGGAAGAATGATATTGCACTTTAACATGAACGACATACCCCAGGTTCAGATGAACGATCGCGTACCAATGAGTAAACAGTCCCGAGACCAGAACGATTGAGAATAAATGATGCTTGCTCGCTTATCAGTGTATCTGAATGGGCTTCAATCTGTCAAAGTAATCAAAAACGATTCTACAGAATTAACAAGGCAAATTCTGTCCCTTAAAACACGATTTATGGGAAAGAAAATTTCTTGATTTTTCCATCCTTGGTGCAGGACATCTCTGTGCAAGGGTGAGTGACCACTGAAACGAGGCTTACGGGTATAAGAAGGCCTCATTCCTGTGATAACATGCTGTTGGATTACTTTCCTATAAATTGAATTTTATTAATTGCAAATCTGCAATGGCTCACGTGGTAAGGCAAAAAGATTCAATCCAACCTACTCCAGGTTGGCAAATTGGCGAAAGCAGCGCCATTGAAAACCATATGTCTACAATCTAAGTATTCAGCAGGTGTGTTTAAAAGACCGTCTGAAGCGAGAATTTCTGTTTAGCACAAATGCCTTTGCAATGAAAAATAAAAACAGATTTTGATATTCACCTGGCCAGCAAGCATCTCAATCTTGAAATCAGTGAATTCAAAAACGGACAAGGTCGATTGAGTATGGTAAAGGCAGTTAACAATATACGTAGCCATGTCGATTGAGTTTAGACGACTTGCGGACAGAGCACAAGACTGCAGCAATGGATCCAGCATTGTTGACAATATCTGCATGAGGAATCACAAAGTTATTAGGATAAAAATATATCATTGAAAGAATGAAGTAGCAAATGAAAGAATAACATGTATACAAAACGAAGGAATGATATTATGCGGTAGATAGTTGACCGATCAAGTGAAAATTGATTGAATTATAAATCAATCAATAAGTGCATAAATCGATCAAAGAATCAACTAATAAATGAATTAAAAAATTCATCAGCCAATCTACCAGTCTAGTTACCTTTTCGTAGTCTGTTCGCCTTTCTTCAAGGGGAGTTATTGCTGCATCATGGCTTGACAGAACCTCCCGAAGAAGTGCCAAAGTCTCTTGAACAGAGGTACTGGGACCAAGATCGGACGGGGGGAGCTCAACCTAAAGGACATGATAGCAAAACAGAATTGCGTCACAAATTATCGTTGCAAGGAAGGCAGTTAAGGGCGAGCTGTATTACGTAATCGGAACGCAATCAAACTAACATCATTTCATTGCAGGAATTCGAAATTTTGCTGATTCGAATAAAATTTCCAGGTCCCTCGAACATCTCTTAACAAAAAGCCTTCATAATTCGAATCTCTCTAATAAAATTTTTTCGCAATTCAAACATTTTTACGATGCCCCAGCGAGTTCAAATTGCACATATTTGCCTGTGCATCTAAATTAGGCCTAGCTAACTACCAGGAGCTGACCGCTTACCTTCTCAGACAATTTATTTCCCCAAGAGCTGAGACTGTTCATAAACATCCTTTGACAGAGATCAGACATTTCCTGCAAAGTCTCAATGACAACAGACGTGTCCCCAAGAACGGAGCTAGAAAAAGTCAAAATCTAACTCAATCTATCCATCAAGAAATAATTAAATAAATAAGTCAATCTTTCTATTCAATAAATCATTCATTCAATCAATCAATCCATCCACAAATATATATATATATATATTTGTGGATGGATTAATTGATTGAATGAATGATTTATTGAATAGAAAAATTATATATATATATATATATATATATATATATAAATATATATATATATATATATATATATATATATAAATATATATATATATATATATAAATATATATATATATATATATAAATATATATATATATATATATATATATATATATATATATATATATATATATATATATCAATCGCTCAATATATTTGTGGATGGATTAATTGATTGAATGAATGATTTATTGAATAGAAAAATTATATATATATATATATATATATATATATATAAATATATATATATATATATATATATAAATATATATATATATATATATATAAATATATATATATATATATATAAATATATATATATATATATATATATATATATATATATATATATATCAATCGCTCAATCCCTCAATCAATCAATGCATAATCTATCAATAAATCAATAAATCAACCAACCAATCAATCAATTAATCAATCAACCAATCAATCGTTCAGTCAAACCATCTACTATAAATTTATCTATCTATTTATCTATCTATCTATCTATCTATCTATCTATCTATCTATCTATCTATCTATCTATCTATCTATCTATCTATCTATCTATCTATCTATCTATCTATCTATCTATCTATCTATCTATCTATCTATCTATCTATCTATGCCTGTCTATCTATCTATCTATCTATCTATCTATCTATCTATCTATCTATCTATCTATCTATCTATCTATCTATCTATCTATCTATCTATCTATCTATCTATCTATCTATCTATCTATCTATCTATCTATCTATCTATCTATCTATCTATCTATCTATCTATCTATCTATCTATCTATCTATATATCTATCTGTCTGTCTGTCTGTCTGTCTGTCTGTCTGTCTGTCTGTCTGTCTGTCTGTCTGTCTGACTGTCTATCCGTCTGTCTATCTGTCTGTCTTCTAGCTGTCTGCCTATCCATCTCTCTGTCTGTCTGTCTGTCTGTCTGTCTGTCTGTCTGTCTGTCTGTCTGTCTGTCTGTCTGTCTGTCTGTCTGTCTGTCTGTCTGTCTGTCTGTCTGTCTGTCTGTCGTTTCCCTATCTATCTAACGATGCAAATTTCCTCAAAGTACTAAGTACAATGATTAGAGTTTACGAAAAGTTTAACAGACCCCTGTAGAAAAAATATGACAATGGGAAATTTAAGGCCATCTAATTTAATTATAGCCATGCAGTTGAAAGTGACGTTAGGTAATCATTGCAATAATGATTATGATGATCATAATGATTCGATCATAAAGGTCGATTTGACATGTTCAACGAACCTTATAAGCGATTTGTAAAACTTCAGCAGATTTCCCAATCTGAAAAGGATCGGAGCGTCGGGCTCTGATGTTATAACTTGCTCAACTCTGACCTACAACAAAAAAAGACCACTAAGCATTCTAAGCAAGAAAACTGCAAAACTGATTAAAAATTAACTAAAAATCTCACACAATTATCGCTTTAGCCCTGATTTCAAAATTTATAAATGGACCTTTTCGTTTTTTGATAGTCCTTTTTCTAAAAATAGCTATAAAAGTACCAACATAAATTTCTGTTGTAACGGTAAAGCAGAATAGTAGAATCAACTATGCATTGCAAGTGGATCGGTTTGCTCTGAAGACTAATAATCTTGCAACAATAACAAATAAGAATGACAGTAATTATAATAATAATAATGACATAATAGTGACATTTTGATAGCTTCATAAATCCCAAAGACTCAAACGCACTTTACAAATAACTCCTTAATATAAATTTAGAATATAAAAAATTATTTGCATAGGGTTGTGAAAGGAGTTCACCTAAGATTGCAGTTGACGCTGTTCAACAAAAACTCATCATTAAAATGCTTTTAAAAACTTAGTTGAGAACTAATTGTTCATACGTTTTCTAAAATGCGATAATACATGCACCTAAAAGCCACTAAATTAGGCACATGGAATAATCTCATCTCATCTACGCGAAACATGCCCTCAAGATGTATGCCTTCAGTGATTGTGTGAAACTGCACTTAACGATGAACAAATGCACTTAGGATTGTGTGAATAGAAAGAATATTTGATTCATTAGTAACAATTTGGATTGAAAGGGTATAACCTTAACTCAACTCAAAGATTTCCCTACGAGTGCTAGGTAGATCAAAATTCCATCTTAAGCAATTTAGACTTATATGACTTTCATATTAAGCAATGAAAACCTACTAAATTTCGTAGGCTATCGTGTAAAAGGAAAGTTAGGCATTTGCTGTATTGAAAGCAGGGGAGAAAGGAGGATCTGTAACCTTGAACGGCCTTGAAACTCCTTCGGTAATGTGGTTCAAAACATCTTTTATTGTTGAGTCTTTATCTATAAAAAAGCAAAAGAAAGGTGAATCAACACCGTCTAAGGGCATTGCAAACGTGTTCCGTGAATCAAATTATAACCAAATTCAAAATTAACCAAAAAGCTGCACAGATGTGCTTGTAATTGAGAAATGACGTTTACAGAAGATAGAAATAAGAACTTCCGCCACCAACCAATGACTATTAGTCATAATTAGTTGCGTTATTAATCAATCTATTGTCATGTTAATCAATATTTTACGCCTCAGTCGAATGAGATATACCTACAATTAACTAAGACTAGCAGCATAAATGCAGAGAGCACTTCAGGGGATCTGCAAAATTCAATTCTCTCCCTACCAGCACCAAATGTACAACGAATAGCAGTCGAATTTCAACCCATTCAATTCCTTATTTTGACACTTTTTGCACTTTCTGAAGTTGCAACTCAATCCTTTAATGAAATCGTAATGCAAAGCTAGGTCGCACCAAGAAAAACCACGTAAATAGACCATGCGTAATCATCATTACTGCTATCGTTATAATCGTCATAATCATCAATTTACAATCAGTAATCAACTGTAGCAAATTTTCTTTAGAGGTAACGCTTATTCAGTAACTATCACTATCATTATAATTATCATAAAATTATTCAACATAGGTTGATAAGAAGCAGCTAATTTACAGCTAAATAAAGTTTACTTTAAGTATTACAAAGTATAAATTGTATTTAAATACGCATGTACAGGAAATAAACATGAAATTGAACAGAATAACAAAAAAGACTCGCTTTATGTATCACATACGAAGTCTAACCATGTATCCCACTGGACAGAGGAAATAGATTGTTGGAGGAGACACCACGTCGAGGCGACCCCAGTGGCAAAATGTGACAAAAGAACATGCTGGGGATTTGAAACGACCATTGCCTCTTTCAGTTCAAAGAACAAGCATCATTCATATCGACCATAGAGGCTGATTGTGCATTGGGCCTTATGTTTGGGTTTCTGCTGGCTCCATGCCGTGAGACCACTGCATATATAAGTTAGTCCTTACCCGCCGAGTCAGTTCTTCGTAATAAACTGTTCAATAATTCCTTCTCGCTTGCAACGCTTTGATGCAACCAACCAAGCATATCACCAACGTATCTGGAAAAGCAAACGTCCACGATGACATGAGACGTGAAGATGACATGAGACGTGAAGATGACATGAGCCGTGAAGATGACATGAGACGTGAAGATGACATGAGACATGAAGATGACATGAGACGTGAAGATGACATGAGACATGAAGATGACATGAGAAGCGAAGATGACATGAGACATGAAGATGACATGAGACGTGAAGATGACATGAGACATGAAGATGACATGAGAAGCGAAGATGACATGAGAAGTGAAGATGACATGAGACATGAAGATGACATGAAAGGGAAGATGACATGAGAAGTGAAGATGACATGAGAAGTGAAGATAACATGAGAAGTGAAGAAGGGTGAAGGTGTGATCTTATTCAAAAGCTGCATGGCGGTCGAGGGTAGGCACATGTGATTGGATTGAAAGCAGTACAAAGTAGAATGAAGAAATAAGGTAGGATTTACTCAATTGACAAGAAAATGTTAAAATATGTTGCCAAACAATATACGATACGATACAAGGCAGTGGAAAATGAGATGACAACATTCAATGGAAACGACACGATGCAATGTCTTCTCAAAAACAGTTAATAAAAAATTCCTGTCAGTTTACAACGAAACGCAAAGAATAGATGCGGGCAAGATTAAGGTTCACGACATCCCAGGAATGCCATCTCTGATTCTTCAAAACTGCAATTAAGACCAAAAACTATAATGTGACGAAGTTAATCACCGCTACCTGATAGGATCATGGCAATGCAGTTCGATTGGTCTCGGTGTACCACCAGGCCCTGAAAAATACGATTTAGTCTATATCATTTATCTGATTCAATCATACGTCCAATAAACCTATTCAGCCATCAATTCATACATTAATTCCTACAGCTATATATTCATTAATTAATGCATTCTTCTATTCAAGAAAGTTAGTTGGAGATCTTGCCATCTTTTACAGATACTTTAACGGATGTTGTTCTCAGGAGATCAGGGATATTATTCCAGTTCCTCTGAGGAGTGTCAGGACCACCAGAAGCTCAACTCATTCACACCCTTTCCAGGTTTCACTGCCTACTTCACGAACTCTATCTCACAAATCATCATTCATCCCTAGAACATGCAATTTATGGAACGTCTTACCTTCTTCTCGCTTTCCTGAATCCTACAACTTGCCATCTTTAAAATCTAAGATCAATAAACTTGATCTTATCTCTCTCTCTCCTCTTAGCTGTTCGCTTTCTTCTTTCTTCCTTTGTTGGGGCTTTGTATAGGCCACGACGGCCTTTCCTCAACATAACCCATTAAAAAAAAGTCTTATTCAATTCACCTCACTTTCTGTTCATTCATATAGTAGTTCATGCATCCATTCCTTCATACGCTTGGTCATTGCACTATCAATACATTCAACCATAATCCATCATTCATTCGTTGAATTATTCATCAACTCATTCGTTTATTTATTTCATTCAATTGTTTGCTTCGTCTTACTTTTTCACAAAACATTTTCGAAGCCACCTCTCTCAAGTGGTGTCATAACCATTCATAAACCTGCTAATTAATCTTGTGACTTTTACACCGAGAAATACAAAGCTCGCCACTCCGTGAATCTCTATGGATTAACGATTCCCTCAAAACAAGTCACGCATGACAGACTTCACGATTTCGTCCTAGATATTGCCAATTATAGAGATCCTTTGATGTCAGTGTTGGATCAAAGACATCAAAGTGTTAGAAAGCGAGGTTTCATAAGAATCAACGAACAAAATAGGCAAGTAAAAGAAGCGAAAAATAAACCTGCAACGAGATAGGCCGGCAAAAATTGTCGAGAAAAACGAGCAAAAAACAAGCGAAGAGAATAGAGACGAAGAAGACAAACCCCCTCTTGTTAAAGCATCTATAAAGCATCTGACAACTGCTGAGCGTCTTGCGATACCGAGCTCATCAAGGACATATTTAAAAAGAATTTGTCGATCTTGGAGAGCTTCCATCGCCCCACACAAGGCACCAGTTATATCAGGACTGTCACTAGTCATTGCTCTGCATTCGTCTGAAGAACAAATTTCATATGAATCAGTCCTTGTCTTGGTGTTGAGAGAAAGAAAAATAAAGAATAGTACAATAACATGAATATCTTAAATAAGAAATAATTTTTCAAGATTTGATAATCTGATAATAATAATAAGAACAAATTGTATATTCAAGGTTAGCGTGCCTAATAGCTCCAGGCTAATGGCTCGAGTCTGATCGCAGTGATAGCTTACGGTTGCCTTTGTTTACTGAATCATACCAAAGATCTTAGATTCTGTCAACTTGCTTCGTAATCAAAACTTTTCAAAGAACAAAACAAGTCGTACTCAATCAATCAATCAATCAATCAATCAATCAATCAATCAATCAATCAATCGATCGATCGATCGATCAATCAATCAATCAATCAATCGATCGATCGATCAATCAATCAATCAATCAATCAACCCATTCACATTCAATGATTCAATTGATTTTGCAAATTATCATGAATATTTATGACAAACAATCAAATCAGCTTTTTAAATCAAGGGACATCAACAAATACCTTGAGTCCAACGGTACAATTTCTCATACGCAGTTTCCTGGTAGAGAGCCATTGTCTCCATAATTTCAAGGCTAAAAAAATACAAGTGAAAAATATTGCATTGATAAACATAGCCTCCTTGATTGTAAAGCGAAACCCATTTCTGTTTCCAGTGTTTTATTTCATTTCGGTTCAACCGATTCTATTCTGCATAACAGTTTAAATTTGACTTTTTTTGATCAGGTTAACTAAGTTGCAGTAGCTTAGAATGTATCCAGGAAGAATCACATCAAACATAAAATAGATAATATCAGTTTCGAATAACAGTTGTGTAGTGTCTTATTTCTAGGATTAAAACATTTTAACATTTTTTAAATACCATAAACACTTTCTTTAAGCAAGACCATTATCAATAGCAGTACTTTCATTACTGAAAAACTTATCCTGTATAAATACGAACAATTTTACTATTGTTATTATCATAATGTCTGCTTTATTTACTGCTTTATTTGCTGATGAGACCAAATTCATCTCAAGAACTTGAGGCCCTCATTAGGATGGGCTAGTTTATTGGATGGACAAAATCTTCCTTATTTTGATTATCATTACTATCACTATCATTAGGTATCCATGCAAGAATACTTTCTGCTTAGAAAGGGCTTGAGTTCAACAGCATAGTCTTACAAATTTTCATACTGAGTCAATGATTAAATCATCCCTTACCCAGCCCGCTGCTGTTTAGAGCGTAAAAGGAGTTTGCAATCTTGGTGGATTTGTTTTGCTCTTGCCAAGGCCTTGAAAAATTCCTGCAAAAATACAACTCAACTAGGTGACCAGGTATTTTGTCTTTGCAGCCAATTTTCCATGAATCAACACTGACAAATCACTGTGAAGGCAGTTTTTAATTGTCTGGCAAAAAATTTTAAGATCTTAGATTAATCAGCCTTTCATTCAATGGCATTCCTCCTTGTAAAAATTTCATCCATTGCACTGTGGTGCTACAATTCAAATAAAAGAAAAATACAAAAAATTTCAACCTCTGTAACATTGACACTCCTGCTTCCTCTCAAAGCTTTGATTTCTTCTGGATCTAACTGAAATCTCTCTAAAAACGCATCAGCAACTTTTGCTTGCATTTCAACCCTTTTTCTGTTAAAAAATATTTTAAAATATTTCTGAATCATCATCATCATTAAAATATTGAAGATATTCTAACAGTTGTTGGAATATTGCAAATCATGGCCATGTTCAATTTTTCGGTTCTTTTTCCACCCTTCTATATCGTGTGCCAACTCAATCGTTTCTTTAATACTCCTGACTGCTCATTCCCCAATAAGTCGCCTGATTTTCCTTTCCAGACTTGCCTTTGGTCTTCCTCTCTTCCATTTTTCTTCTGGCTTCAAGAGCCGCACTGATTCTTCATCTCTTTGCAGTATTTGACCAGCATAGCTGTGGAATCTGGTGGAATCTGGTTTTGATCTCCTCCTCAATTATTTTTGTATCGGTCAGTTGACTCAGGTAACAGCTGATTTAGTAAGATTTTTTGCGACTATGAAAAATATCTAATTTTATCAGTTGGAAGATCCTCAAAATTAGGAAGAATGTAAGCAGAAATCAATCAACCATCTGGCTTACCTTTCGTTTTGCAACTTTGTTGTTTTTCCGATCAGGTCAGCAGTCATCTCTTTTGATGCCTGGAACGACAAAACTGTTCATCACCCCTTCTTTCTCAAACTTTGTTCATATTGATATTCTGAACTCTTTGAAGCATGCACATGCTAGATACACAAAGGTATGACAAGAGCTCAGTGGCAGGGTGGTTGCCCATGGATCCAACAACTATTGGTTAATGCATCATGCCAAGCTTTAATTTGATGATAGCGATAACAATATACCACATTTATACGCGATGACCCTTTTGGTAAAGCACGGCTATCACTGAGAGTCCTATCTAAATGAAAGTATGCAAAGTGAAAAAGAAGACTTGAAAATGTAAAGACTTTATTCATATTCATATATTCAATATTTTTCGCTCGTTTGCTCCTAGTATGTTCAAACACTAATTAAGACCAACTTTAGTACAGGTGTCAGGATAGCTCAAGGTAAGATTCTTGCGCATTGATCCTATGGTCAGTGGTTTGGGTCCAACCTCAGCTAAACATTCACTTAGAGTGAGGAGAGTTGCCAGCTCTCTGTAATTCCAGACGTAGGCATCACAAGGTGTGGTCACATCGAGAGGAAGGACCTGGACACTGTTTGATAAGCAAAAAGCTTCTCAGTGTCCAAATTTCTACTTTTGACATCTAGGTAGAATCATGTGTATATAAAAAAAGACCAACTTACAAACATACATATCTTAAGACGTATTCAAAACAATAAGATACAAAATATCGAAAAGAAATTTATTTAGAGTTTGGAGAGTTACAGAGTCACGGGAGCTCCAGGGGGGTCTCAAGAGCTCTTCTAAAGTACAAATTGAACTGCTATGCATGATGGTTCCATTTGATGAGATTGAAACAAAGTTATTTGGAGAGAGCAAACCTTCAGACGACTTGTCATCTCATGACAACAAGAATCCATTACTTTGATATCTTCTGTTATAGAATCCAGTTTCTGATGGAAAATGACAAGTATACAGAAAATCCAATTGCTACATTCTATAAATCAGGTAGTTTCTTAACTCATGAAAGCCAAGAACTAAGAAATAAGATACACTATACCTGTACCAATTACAGGGGGGAAACATAACATAATCTGATCCCAACTGCAAATGGTGCTTACTAACTAACTAAGTCCATCTTACTTCATAACTCGTTACTTCATTACACACAATAACTAGGAATAAATAAACTTTGTCCTACAACATGGCAAATTTAAAGGAACCCCTTATGTAGGACAACTTTTTTAAAGAATAAATAAAAAAAAAAACATAAGGGATGGAGCATTGTGGGTTTTTCATCCAATTTCCATGAGTCATTATGATATGGTTCTTAACACCAATAGCCAAGAACAGAAAGTTTGGAGATATGATGATTACCATAAATCCTCGATTAAATGCCGCCCTCGAATAAGCGCCACAGTTTTTAGACTTCTTTTTGAACAAGCGTTGCCCTCGATTAAGCCCAGCATCTAAGGTTCTGAAATGCGGCGCTTAATTGAGACATTCCTTGTTACAGGGGATTAGAAATGATTAACACGCTATATTTTATTCTAGACCAATACTTGGTCATTTTTTCTTATCAAAAGATATTTTAGTTACTTAAAAATGACTATATTTAGCTTTTTTCTCCATCAGCTCACAATATAGGATGTTAGCTTGAAACAGTTGTTTCGTACAACATATGAATTTTCCTGGAACGACCAACCCGATTTCACGCTTTCTTTTTCCTTCTGCAGTTGCAATGAGTTTGTTTGAACTGTCAGCTTTGAGAAAGTAGTCCAATATGGATGAGCATTCTATGGGGACGTGTCCAACCAGCTTTAGCTTTTCGTCTGGTTCTTCAACTTTTTTGTAAACTCCAATGGCATGCGTGTCGCACTCCAGAGCTTCACTGCGATTGTCTTTACAACAGATCACTCGCTCCCCAATTTTTTGTCTGAAACCTTTTGTTTATTAATAAGCGCCGCATCAAAAAAGTTGATTTTGAATAAGCGCCGTGGCGCTTAATCGAGGATTTAAGGTAGAGATGTTTGGTTGAAAGAAAAAGCCGCTTGTAAAACTGAGGGAGCACCTGAGCTTATATACATTAATAGGAACAGTGTTAAAGTGGTAGAATGAGGTGGATAGGTAAAGTAGAGAGTAGCAAAGATTATGACTGTGTAAAGAATTCATGAGGCAAAGTTTTTGCAGCCAACAGAATGTAGGTATCAAATCATGGAACCAAGATAAAAGGCTGATTTAAGATTCCTGACTTGGCAAAGTATTGGGATGAATATAACAACTATGCAAGCACGGAAAATGGATATCAAAATGTCAGTAATGATTATCATTACTATTACCATCCATATTACCATAAAGATAACAAAAATGACTATGATGATAAAAATTATGACGATGATGATAGCCACAAGTCAAAACAGTCGATAGAAATTTAAAGTTCGTAAACAAAAGTGATGTCAAGTTGCATAAAATGGCTTACTCTAAAATGCTGATGTACAGGGACCCAAAATGAGTATAGGTTTGAGCAGTTTTAGACAGGTGAGTTTCCAAGATGCTTTATGGAATATAAACTCGGAAAGAAATCTAAAAGATTCTGTTGTACATTACTTTGAGGTTAGGATGCACAGTTGATTGGTGTCACTTAATAGCAAGGCCTAGGCTGAATGGGCAAAGTGTTATCATAGCGAAAGAGCAGAAGAAGTAAACATTTGTGAATGAATATACCTCTTTAACATTCCTAAACTGTTCTTCGAATTGTTCACTGGTCGAGAGGCTTCGTCTCTCAACATGACTTCGAAGATTCCTTCGGGTTCTGAGCGTATTTTCGTTAAAAAATACTGATAAAGCTTTCAATGCATCGACGAGTTCCTACGGAAATCGATTTGATTAATTCATTACTTCTATTAATTCATTTATCTATAATGGTTTAAGGTGATATCATACGATTTAGTGAATGAATGATCGCTCGATTAATTAGGATATTAACACACTGATTGATTTAATTGATAAAATTTGGTCAGCCAATTGATAGACAGATAATATCACTCTAGTAGCTTGTATGAGAATTTACGACTTGTATCCACATACGGTCGTAAAATTGCATTATAGGATCCACTTCCACTGACTCAAGCTGGCTATCTTCCATTAAGTTTACTTTCGAGAAACTAAAATGAAAGCAAAGAATTGTAATAAGAAATTGTTCCCTCACTTTGTCATTTTCTAGCCTTGTTTCGAGAATTTTGTTAAGCTTTCTAGACAGCGGATTTGCTTGTTGACTGGCTGTTTGTGTTGTGGTAGAGCTTCCAAGCTGATCCGCCATTTTGAAATGGACGCGTTGCAGAAATCAAGCTCAATCGTACTTCATGTAAACACGTATCAAAATGGATTCGATTCACTAATGGCTTCATGCTCCTTAATTCACCATACGAGAGAGAGAGAGAGAGAGAGAGAGAGAGAGAGAGAGAGAGAGAGAGAGAGAGAGAGAGAGAGAGAGAGAGAGAGAGAGAGAGAGAGAGAGAGAGAGAGAGAGAGAGAGAGAGAGAGAGAGAGAGAGAGAGAGAGAGAGAGAGAGAGAGAGAGAGAGAGAGAGAGAGAGAGAGAGAGAGAGAGAGAGAGAGAGAGAGAGAGAGAGAGAGAGAGAGAGAGAGAGAGAGAGAGAGAGAGAGAGAGAGAGAGAGAGAGAGAGAGAGAGAGAGAGAGAGAGAGAGAGAGAGAGAGAGAGAGAGAGAGAGAGGAGAGAGAGAGAGAGAGAGAGAGAGAGAGAGAGACAGAGACTCGGAGAGAGAGAGAGAGAGAGAGAGAGAGAGGACTCGGAGAGAGAGAGAGAGAGAGACCCTGAGAGAGACCCCTGAGAGAGACCCTGAGAGAGACCCTGAGAGAGACCCTGAGAGAGACCCTGAGAGAGACCCTGAGAGAGACCCTGAGAGAGACCCTGAGAGAGGTAGAGCCACGAGTCTCTCTCTTATGACTATGATTTTACTTAAGAACGTAGAGTCACAAATGGTCACATAGACTGACGTAATCAATGAACTGATATATTAATGAAAGACTCAACGAATAAAGGAATACATGCTTCATTGATTGTTTTATCGATTGATCAGATCGATTTGATTGATTGATTGATTGATTTTAAAGTGAGTTATGTTTGGGAAAGGCCATGGTGGCCTATACAAAGCCCCAACAAAGGAAGAAAGAAGAAAGCGAAAGGCGAACAGGAGAGAGAGAGAGAGAGAGAAAGAGAGAGAGAGAGATCAGATCAAGTTTATTGATCGTAGATTTGAGGTTGGTTACGTGATTAGACATTTGATATCTTCATTGACTGATTGATTGCTGATTCGATTAAAGGATTGACCGTGTATCATGATAGTTCCATTGTATCATCCTGATCATTATAAAATAGTAATCCAGAGGGAAAAAGAAATACAGCAGTGACAATTTCGGTTGATTACTAAACAAAATTGCAAACAACAAAATCACATTGATCACTCGATCGAAACTAAATCAAAGCAGTAGCTCAATGATCGCAACGATTACTTCCCGGCTGCAAACTTATTCTCTTACTAAGACTACCAGCGATCAAAGTTATTCATCTATGCACAATTACGAGTTCATAGTTACAAATTGGTTAGTGCGAGGCAAGTATCTTTACCGTCATTTGATAGCTTTCGCATACGACTTGAGTGCATCTGATTTGATGTGTGGAACGAGTGCATCTGATTTGATGTGTGGAACAGTGATTTGAAGCTGATGGTTATCCTTCATGCCTCGCTTGACAGTTGATTTCGCATGCGAATTTCCCTTCCACGATTGATGGGCAACCTAAACAGATTACGGAACTTAGCAGTAAAGTGAAAAAGGAATTATTTTTGTGATCTGCTTATAGCACCATGAGTGATATAAAGAGGGAACCTAGTACAGGGGCCCTGGGAGGGGATACAGGTGGGCGGGGGCATTCTATAAGCGATTTTCCGGAAGCACTGCCTGTGCAGTTGGGTCCTTGGAAATGAGCAAAAGGAAAGAGAGGGATCGAAGATAGGGGTGGAGATGGAGATTTATGGCACAAGAAAGAGAGAAAGGCCGAAGGAGAGGTGGTTGGGTAAGATTAGCTGGAATATCGAGAAGGAAAAGGTAACCCTGAAGGAGGCAATGAATGGAGAGGTGAGGAGGAGGAAAAAGAATGCCGAAACCAGAAGAAGAAGGAGTAGCAGTAGAAGAAGGAGAGGTAGAAAAAGAAGTAGATGTAGAATGAGTAGAGGTAGAAGAAGGAGTAGCAGCAGAAGAAGTAGAGGTAGAAGAAGAAGAAGTAGAGGTAGAAGAAGAAGTGGGGATAGAAGAAGAAGTGGAGGTAGAAAAAGTAACAGTTGGCATTACATTGAGTAAAATCAAGTACAGATAACGAAAGGCAGTTAAAATGGTGGACATGTATGCAAAAATTAGGACAGGTTGGTTCAGGCCATTCATTGATGAATTTGTTCCAAAATGTTTTCAAAGAAATGGAAACCAAGGCACTGGTTGGTGGGTTATTGGGTAATTAATTGACTAATTGATTGATTAATCAATACTCGATACAGGATGATTTGTTGATTTGCTGATTGACAAAATGATAGACTGATTTCTTGATGGATCAATTGATGCATTAAGTTGACCTATTACTTTCTTGATTTAATGTTTCCTTGATAAAATTATCGACTGACTAGTTGTTCTTGTTTGGTTTGAGCACTTACTTACCCCACTCACCACATCCCACGAAAGAGTTATTTTGGCCTTCCTCTCAGATTCCTGCAAAAAGTGAAATCAAAGCACATGTCATGCTCAAATTTTTTGCATCTATCAATTTGTATCATTTTTCCTCAATGGATACGGGGGTAGAATATGACCAGTTACCCTCTACACCTTCTTAAAAGCGACGACATGCCTGGCCGTATAAACCAAGCCCGACCAACCTTTTGAGACATGGACCAATAACAACCAAGTTAAGATAGAGAAAATGAAAGTTTGCCAGGGAGGAACGGACGATTGTCTGAAGGAAAACTTGACTGCTGACTCAAAGATTAGAGGTCCCCAGGCAGAGGAGGGTGGTGGAGAAAAATACGTGACTTGATATTCGACCCTCGACACAAAAATTCCACTTTAAGGTACAAGCATGTACAAGTGGAAGTATGACTTTGTATTAGTCACAACGGAATGCGGACAGAATAAGTGTAAATTTGGACTGTTTAAACTAATTGTGCTGGTAAGAGATACAAAAAAACCACACAAGAAGGAGGGGAATCCATAATAATCCAGTGATTTTGAACGTCGGCCATGAAGCTTCAGGGACTGAGAAAAGCTTAACTGAACATGGTGGTGTAGGGCTATGAGAAGGTCGATGCATCAACGGAAGTCCATTTGGGAGTAGATCTCGGTCACCATTACTTACAAATGGTAAAAACGAAGCTTTAAAAGCAACATCATCGAATGAGTTTGATGTATAATGGTTTAATGATTTGTTTGATGCAATCCCACGAAGTAACTTGAAACAAATAGCTGAACTCACCTCAGATCCATCTATGACTAATCCAAAGCCACCATCAACAATCTTATCGCTGGGATTATGAAAGAAATACAGAAACCATTACACCATAATCCAGAATATCATTCCAAGCTTTTCCCTAAATAGTACTTGCATTTGTACAAGATTAGATAATGACTCAAATCTTGGCAAAATCTGCCAATGATATTTTTTGAATAAAAGATTACGATGGTCTTGTGAATTGCAATTCAGGCCACGTTTACGCAATAGCGGGTGCAAGTGGGTGGGAGATGATTGCATACCGCACTGACTTTCTGCTTAAATCAAAGCATCAATTAACATGGTATGATGTGGATACAATTGCGAATGCTGTCTGGCATGAATATGGATGGCATGGTCTGATGATAGTCTGGCCTGGCATGCTTTTGCAATGGATCTACAACGAGGCTCTAATTTTTGCTGAATTCATCGGCTAATCAAAGCCTCATTTTCGATCGCTGTCTTCCAACCACATTTGTACGCGTATACAGATCATACCCCGTTCATCATATCTTCGTTTGAGACGGAAGGCCAATGTGGTATAGAATCGTACAGTATTTTTTTGAATGCAGCAGTGTGCAAACGGACCCTGATTTTGGAGGGCCCCTTGTAAATCAGCTCCGGCTGAAGGGCTACCCACCTTAATTGAATGAAATGAAAATTGTGGCCTAAACAAATGTCGCCTTTAACAAGGAATACGTACAGGCCAGAATGTTGGGCGTTGCTCATTGAGATCCAAGTGGCACCACGAAAGCTATCTCCCATGCAATCCTGGATAGCGAGATCTGCGCATAGACAATAAAGAGCGATACATTTCATGAGAGTAAACAAGCCATTGAAGCAAAAATTTATTGACCTCAAGTGGGACAAATGTCAAAGGTAGAGAGGCAAATAATTTCAAAATCTAAGTGTCAAAGGTCAAGGATTCGAAAGGCTGTTGCGAAAGGTCAACTAGGCAATGACCATTAAAAATTGTGAAGGGATAATTCTATGGCTTTGTAGAGGTAAAAAATCAATAACCAGTGATGTAAAATGTCAACGATATCAAAGACAATGACCTGATCGGAGCTTGTCGTTTTCACTTTGACTTCCTTCGGATTTTCTGAAAGCATTTCCGATAACTTGTGCATCGTGGTAATCTCTGCTCAAAACGACTGGACCCTATTTTCACAAGGAAGGAAGTCATTCTAAGCAATTGAGATCTCAGTATTTCATGTGTGAAAACAACTCAGTAGAAAGAGATCCAATAGTCAGTGGTTTGAATCCACCCTCAGCTTTACTTTCACTTGGGATGAGGGAAGTTTAAAGCCCTTCCCTCATCCCAAGTGAAGAGAAATTCCAGGGGTAGGCATCACGAGGCGTGGTCGCATCGAGAGGACGAACCTTGACACTAGTTGCTAACTTTTTATTGTATTGAAATCTCCTTGTTTGATGGTATGTATGAAGTACTAAAAAGACTGAAATTAAATAGCTCACTGTCTCTTCTATTTATGAAATCCTACATTTACTGCCCCGATTCTGAGTTGGCAATCATGTCATGCAAAATCGGACAAATTGAGAAGAGATGAGATGAAACTGTGGGCATTGGACTAGTAGCGATTAAAATCAATGGATTCCCATACACAAATACTGCATCAAGATATACCCACTTTCTGATAAATGTAATGGCTTCTGTATCAACATTTCTAGCATGCATAGCATTGCAAGAGAGTAATGAAGACGTTAGACTTCCTACCTGGCGTGTAGATACTCACAGGGTTCGCCAGTGAGAGGGCCTCCTTTCATGAACATGGAGGAATGTATACGGGTAGCTCAGTCTTACATTCAGTCTTGTCTCTTTTAACATGTCTAGCAAAT
Source organism: Pseudorhiza aurosa (assembly GCA_964026355.1). Lineage (NCBI taxonomy): Eukaryota > Metazoa > Cnidaria > Scyphozoa > Rhizostomeae > Lychnorhizidae > Pseudorhiza > Pseudorhiza aurosa. The sequence continues at coordinate 1,365,572 of OZ032117.1, read as the reverse complement.
ATCGCATGGTAAGAAAGTAATGCAGGAGCTTGCTGTCCTGCTAGGTGTGCAGTTACTCACAAAGTTGGCAGCATGAAGGCCCCCATTACTGATGCCCGCTTTTTCTTATCACTACCGGCGACAAAAGGGGCTTTGCATAGCACTAGATTATCATGTCATATCATCTTCTAACAGGCGTTGAATCAACTGCATGCTCGGAATGTGCTGAGTTGTTTATCAACTATAGACGTCACACGAGGATGAAAAAGATCTAAGTACCTTGATAACATCTGATAGAATGGATTTATTGAATGCAGTTGCGATTGCAATCTTCCCTCTGGCATCCGTATACAGCATTCTAGACAAGGGACTGCAGCTCTAATCCGATCAAACAAATCATAGCAATCAAATCAGTAAATTAACGGAAATCAAGCTCACATCAACCAAAACGACAAACAGTGAGAATCATGGCAATCGCAATCACAGCAATCAAAGCAATCAAAGCAGTTGGATGACGTTAAAACATATTTGAGCTAGCATAAATCACTTCGATTCGATCAATCATTATCACAATCACTATCAATATTAATTACTTTAACCACGTCCATCTTTTGGCTGACAAAAATCAAAGGTTCTTGATCCATCTCTACAAGTAAGAAATTTCGTATTACTACTTTATGATAAATACCCATTTATATTTCTGCACTTCTCTCATCCATTTGATGCTGTCCTGGTAGTAGTCGTGCACGCTTCCAGGTGTAATCGGTGGAACTAGAGGAATAACATCATAGTTAAATTGCGATGTCAAAAAGTCATAATACACGGAACGCAGCAACTGAAAGACAGAGCAGAAGAATCACCAAAGCATTTTATGAAAAAAGAGAGAAATTCTTACGTTCTTCCACATTAGCTTGGGCAATGCCTTCAAGAATTTTAACGACTTCCCTATCCATTTCGGAGATGTCATTTGGACTTCCACTTGTGAACGTCCATCTGGCATTTAAAAAGACTTATAAATATATGGAAAGCATAAGATGATACCATAAAGGAACTCTATCAAACATATAATTAAAACAAAAATGCGTTATCAATTAGTTTACTTGGAAATTCGATCTTTCTATTCATTAGCCGTACTAGTCCTTCAGTTGCAGCAAGGGGCTGAAACTTTTCTGCCTAAATAGATAGCGCAAGATCAACTGTTTGCTCTCCTGATGCTGGTTTGGTGTTCTGCACCACTAACATTCGTTGGTCTCCAGCATGGGGCATACCCCCAACCCCTTGTCTTCCACACGTTTGCTTTCTTTGATCTACTATTTCAATCTAGTCCTTAATCTTTTTTCTCTGGTTGCCTCCCTGTTTCCAAAATCTTTCCTTCTTCAATTGAACTAAATACGAGATGGGACATACCTGAATGGAGAAAAGCCAACAGAAAGAATGTTCCTAAAAGATAAATTTGATATATCATTAACAATAGGCACAAAAGGTCTGTTTTTGGCTGACGATTTTCTAGTTTTAATAATCGCTTCAGTGATTGACTGATCTGATGCTTTGCTGATCAATCGATCGATTTGCATGTTGTTTAAGTCTGAATCGATACAACTTGTTTTGCTTACCCTAGAATGTCTTTTCCATAAATCGGATATCTGTAAATATCACCTGGCACTCCTGGCTTCAAAATATCAGCTCCTAGATGGGAAAAAGAGACAATTGGAGATAAGGAACGATCAGAAGTTACAAATGCTTTACTGAAGTTGACCTAGAATGTTCTATCTAATAAGGAGAAAAATGCGAAAAAATGCAAAATTGCATACATGAAATGCAGCGCAATGCAATAACTGAACTGACAGAGAAACCAACATTCATAAAAAAGACCACAGTCAAAGGAGCTTGAAAATGGAAATTAATGATCAAAAATTATAAACCTGAACATGTCAAGATGCACTATGATTGCTTTAGCAGTTCTAACAGAAGCTTAAATGTGGAGAGTTTCAATGAATTCATAATTTCATTAGATTCATCATCTCAGTTAGAAAAATGTTCTCAATTTCGCTGGTTGATGTCAGCAATCTGCAGGATGACAAATTATATCTAACCTGTATCAACAAATGATGGTGGTGCTGATGATTATAATCGCTAAGATGACGATGAAGATTATTACAGTGATGATGATTATTATGACATTAATGGTGATGATGATGATTATTATTATCATTATGACAGTAATGGTGATGATGATGAGGATGATAATTATGATGATGATGATGACGATGATGATGATTATGATTATTATGATTGTGATGATTATAATGATGATGAAGATTATTATCATCATTATTATGACGATGATAAGTGCTGGAGAAAGCCAGATAAGACTCATCCAGAGTAATAACGTACAGAAGTGTCTTTGAGAAGAAATTGATCCACGAAACGGAATAACGAGCGTGGTTAGCACTGTCATAAAATTCTGAATTCGAATGTCCTAAAGTCAAATTTTGATTCTGAGGTTAGTAGAAAAAAGAGTTGGAAGGTTGAGGATTTTTATGTGAAAAAGTGCGAGGTGGATTGGCAATAAAGAGACTATGTCCAGCATCACATGTTGCGCGGTGTAAATTGGAATGACGTTTCTAGAACAATACTGACAAGGAATACCTGCTCTCTTTGCTTCTTCTTGCAACCCGTTGTCATAGTCCCAAAATATCATGCCATCTTCGACCAATTTGTTGATCGCAACAACGTGATATCGCAAGCATTTTTGGACGCATTTCTTGAACTTCTCTGGCTTCTCCTGCATTATGACGTCCATATCTTCGACGGTCAGCTACAAGTAACGATCGATTGACTAGTGATTGCAAGATCAATTATCACGTGATGGGGAGATTCACGATTGCTTAATGATCTTTAGGTGGAAGGATAATTGCGTGATAATTGCAAAGCTGCTGATTGATTGATTGATTGATTGATTGACTGATTAATTGACTGATTGATTGACTGATTGATTGACTGATTGATTGACTGATTGATTGACTGATTGATTGACTGATTGATTGACTGATGGATTAGTTGATTAATTGACTGATTGATTGACTGATTGATGATTATGATGATGATGGCTGATTGACGATTGATGATTAGGGGAACGATTGATTGGTGATTGGTGGTTGTTGATCAGATGATTGTTGAACATTGATAAATCAAATCTTTTGATTGATTCATTATCCACTTTTTAATGTTTCCATACCTGCGCTGGCACATAACCCCCAGTAAATGGATTTCTGAGGTCTGTTTGATCAGTTGCTATGTCAACAAGGCGTTTTCCTGTATTTTCAAGTTCCTCGGCAAATCTCTCCCTTCAAGGAAACAAATATTATGAGAACAAATAAGGAAAGGTCCATTCAGAAGAATGCTTTGGTACTTGGAAGGATGGTCTCTCTCTACCAAGCTGCCCCCAGCGCTGGTTTCTAACATTACTGGACTCTGCCTTTTTATCTTGGCGAGATCCATTGGATTAAGGTGGAAGGCGTTGCTACGAGTTGCTCGTAATATTAGACATGCAATGAGTTAAATTGAGAAAAGCCAACATGAAGTATAATTCCTTGATAAACTTGGAAAGAGCATTTAAGACTCTGCCAAGTCATGCTGAGTGTGACATCTTGCCACGGATGCAATTAGTTACATCAATAAATAACATTATTATGAAACAATGTTAGAAACCTCGCATTCGCATAAGACCTATCCGATGGCCACTAGAAACCGGTTTTGGAAATTCACAGATTTTAAGTTGAACAGGTCTGTGGATGCATTCGCTAAGCAATTGTAAGGTCCTTCGCACGATTTCGGTTCTCTCCGATTGAGCACAAAAACCAATTCTTTTCACCTGATCCGTGAAGCTCTTCTTCTGTGATCCGATGGTTGACGTGGGCTGCAGGGCACCAGAACGACCGTCCCTGGTCTAGCACGGATGGAAAGGGGTTAAACCCCCTCGCTGTTCTGTTGATACCGACAAAAGGCCTCGCACCAG
>OZ032117.1:701575-759075 GCA_964026355.1 Pseudorhiza aurosa | reverse complement strand
ACCGCATCATGCACCACTTTCAAAAGTTCCTAAAACAGGAGCACAAGATCATTGTCAAAAAAAGTACGGAAAATCTCCAGTAATTTGCAAGTATCTCAACATTCATCTTCTTGAGTATCTGAGTGTTTTGTGTCCTTGTCTTAATTCATTACATCACGATATAGGTATCCTTACAGCACCATAGATATCCAAAGCTCGTAGGCGCTTAACAAGGAAAATTTCAGTCCAATGTATAATTTATAAAGCATTATGAGATAGATTTACTTTTTTGAGATTACCACCTTGTCCGATGAAAAGCTTCATCATAAATTCAAATAAATACTTTTAAAAACTTATTTGGAACCTGATTTGTTGTATATTTTCTAAAATGCGATAGCTGCAGAGCAATTTGATCTCATCTAAGAGTAACGCGACCTAACATGTATGTCTCAAATGATTTTATCAAAGTGTCTTTTATTAATTTGGTGATCATGATACCTTTAACAGACGTTTTGAAGCAGTCAGTGCTCTGGGAACCAAAGCCAATTAAGTTTCCCTTAAAGCCATACACTTGGTGCACTCATACGAGCACACAGCAAACACTTTGCCGTACAGGCGTAACCAAATATCTTTCAAAGTTGTTTATGAATCTCCTATTTAGGTGTAGGGTTGAATGTCCAATCACATACGATCTACGATTCGTAGTATGCTGTTAGTTTCAATTGACGTACTTTTAAGCTCCCCTGTGTATTTTTGCTTCCTTGAAGAGTACAACATTTCCGTCCTTAAATCTAACATGCTCCATTTTCTCAAGGCTCTTTTTCCATGTCTTTGTGACTTCTTTCATGGTAACTGTTGAAAATTTCATTCGCTTTTGTGACCTTTTCGGGAGTGACTTATCATAAAGAGACCGTATCTCTTCCACTTATTCACTGATTTACAGTCTCTTACGGCAATTTTTCAATTCTTATGTCGATCGTTTAATGTAGTCTTCCTTCTGATCTCTTTCTGGCGACTTCCACGTAATAATCTACACTTTCATTGGCCTCATTTCAAATTAATTCAATGAAAAGAAATACCAGGTCCAAGTTTTGTCGAAATTCCTGCAGCATTGAATACGTCTACTTTACTAAAGCACGTTATATGATTCCATTCAAATACTCTTACAGACAAAGCCGCAGGAGAAGAAGATCCGCAGAGAATTATAATTAAGAATAAGCTTGTAAACACAGGGAAACTTTTGAACGACTTGATGTTCTGGGTTGAGGTAGATCGGTAAGATAGACGTCTTTCTATTTTTGCTTTTCCCCCATCAATTCAGACTTGTTCATGAAGTTATATATTTGTCTCTCAGGGTGAGACAATCTCACTTTCATAATGAAATTCCACAACTAAGGATAAAGTGATTACAACCTTAACAGATCAATTGAATTAGGAATTCATGTGAAAACCTCCACCATGGCTTTCAGAAGTACAAAACGAGTATTTTGTCACTTTACATGGATGTGGTTTTCATTCAAATAAGCGTCCGCAGGTTTTTTCGCAACGAATGATTTCTATGCTGTCTTCGAGGTTGGTTAGAGAACTCGGAAAATTTCCTATATATTCAAGTATTGCTGGAGAGACATTTTATGACTAGAAGCTTGTAGAGTTTTTCTAATCAAATTTAAAATTCACAATTTCATTACCATGCTATTTTGGTGCATAAGCCGGCACCCATCTCTGCTCTTTAGCCTTTTTACTACACAAATGTGCAATGCCAGTAAATAACCACACCAGTCCCTTGTAGATATCTAATTCACGAGGGCTATGCCAACCGTTAACCAACAAGAATTAGAAATAACTAAAACGATTTCCACTAAATTTGAACGACAGAGAGGCGTTAAATATGTTGCAATGGAACCCGAGCAGCTAAAATTTAGAAGAAGTTTCCTCATTTTCATGCGACAATGTCAAATAAATAGCTTACCAGATCCATTAAAGTGGACTTTCGAATTAAAAACGGAAAGACACAACACTCGGTTAAACAATCTACTTAAATTGCAAGATATCAATTGGAACTCGGCAGAAAATCAATTTCATTCAGAGGCAACGTGCTATTGGGTAACTTTAGAACGAGGAAATGAAGACAGCTGTGTGTGTGTGTTTGTGTGTGTGTGTGTGTGTGTGTTTGTGTGTGTGTGTGTGTGTTTGTGAGTGTGAGTTTGTGTGTGTGTGTGTGTGTGTGTGTTTGTGTGTGTGTGTTGCGATAACGTATCATGGCTGCACCACCACCAACAACAACTTCTCCCGTGTAGTTGCAATTTTTCTTGTCGACAGATATAAAGAGTTCGCAGATGCTGTCACGTTTTGTGCAAAACTTGGAAATTACTCGAAAGAAGATGAATTGATTGTAAAACGAAAGGCGAAAGCGATTGTAAATTGTTTTCTCGATTCCCAAATACCGCCAAAGCTACAGGTAAGTTTGCTCCATCGATTTCAGGCCTCGGCGTAGAGTACGAGATAACCTTAAGCTGAGAGCTCCAAGTTCTTTTTGAATAAATGAAAAGTTAATTCTACGTAAGTGATCATGAAATATAACCTCGGTTGCGTTGTGAATGCGCCAATGAGAGGCAAATATTTCCCTTCCAGGTTTGCCTTGCCGTTGTTGTCGTTTCTTCAATAGAATCCGTTCATTCCATTCAAACAAACTGCTAATCCATCTCGACTTCGCTCTTCTCTTGTGCTTTCTCCCTTATTTTTGTCTTTACATTCTTTTCCGTGTCTTTCTTATCATCTTATGTTTGCTTTTTTTCAACTGGATGACATATTCTTCATTCAACATAGATTAATATTCCTTCGGAAATGGCTGACAGTATTCAAAGTCATGTGAGAAATGGCATCATCGACCGAGGTCTTTTCCACGATGCTGCATTTTCTGTTTTCTCGGGACTTCTTCATTTCTGGAAGAAGTACGTACCCTCTCTTGTGATTCCAATCATATTATGTCAATAGCTTTTTGCATAGCTCAAAATGTGGCTAGTTAAATGGGACAAAAGACCTTTTAAACTGATTTCCAGGTGATGGTAGATTCTGTACCTTGATATAACCATGTTACAAGTTCAAAGCCTCATATTTAGCCATCTGATTGGAAAATAAAATGTCTTTAGAATGGTTTGAACTTTGCTGCAGCTGTTTTTGAATTATGATATTATGAACGTTAGAATATATAGGATAAGCTGATCGAATAATGTTCATCAATTTCGTGATACTTGCTTAAAACACCCTTTCAGTTCCAAAAATATTTTACTATTGAAAGTGGCAAAATCAAGGTGGTTAGCGAAGTGGTTCGAGCCCATTAATACTGTGGTGAAGGATGTTTGTTCGATCCTATCTTGCGCTCATTCCTCGATATTCTCTGTCTCTGCATCCAGTAGCAAATCGTTTCCTGGTTTGAAGCTAGCGTTAACGTGCAGAGAGATAAGACACTGATCACTGGATTTTGCCAAGATTTTGCTCAGGATGGCGTCTCCCTAGGAAGTTGTTCTTCAATGCTCGTATGGAGAATGCGCCCAGCTTTTCTTTCTGCTTTCAAATTGAAATAGAGTCCACTAAGACAGCAATGCGTTGAAATCTCTTTCCCCCATTTTTTTCATTTGAAGATGAACTTTCGCGTTTTGCTATCCTTTTTAATCAATGATGTAAACATGAAAAGCCAGGCTTACGAAATGCGTCATTATGATTTACAACTGCAGTGATTGAAATGTCAAAGAATCACCAAGCTAACTGTCTAGACTTAAGGGTATTCAAAAAGGTCATTATTTAAACTTTTGTCTAATTCATCCCTTTCAAGTTTCATCTTACGATTCTTAGATGAAAATTTATCTCGAATTTTCTCCTTATATGTCACGTCCAGCTTTTCTTTGTCTAAATTTGTTTGTCCCCTTTGAAGAGGTTACTTATCTAAGGGATCAGTTAATCTATTGTTTGCCATTCTATTCACAAAGGCTTTTGACTAGATCGCTCTTTCTTTCGAGCCCCTCTCTCCGTTATATTGCACTTTTCCAAGTATTCGCATAGCACATACATGCAAGGGTCCCCTTTTCATGATTAAAGAGGGAGAAAGTCAAGAAGTGAGGCTGAAATGTTGTCTTGTGTTTGGATGAAGATGCTGTAGGAAGGCTGAAAGTTTGCGATAGCCTTGTTTAAAAAATGTCAGTTATGTGTGACAAAACTGCGAATCCCGTTGATATGGGGGTACTAGATCACGACAAGTTGGAGGAAAAAAGATGACATATGCGAAATCATCATCAGTTAATTTCAAAGAAATATAACAATGTTCGGAGATTAACACTACACTCTTAGGTCGTGTTATTGTATCATGCTATAACCATTGTGTTATATTATCAAGCTTATGTTCAAAGTGTCGTTGGTACTATTGAAGAGACCTGCTGGCGGTGTTATTGCACGATATCAATTGTATGGTTCGCATTCATTAGCTCTGCTGGCACCCCCTCTATTTGAAAAGGCAGATATACTGCCCTGCTGCGTGGATTGACACAAATTCATGCCAATTTTGATATTTCAGGTTCTGTCTTTACCGCATTTTACCCAAAGGAAAACTGCCAGAGTGCCCTTCGACGGGTAAATCAAGCCGATCGGGTCAAAAAGAGCTAGGCTTCAACTCACTTAAAGCAAACCAGTTTAGGAGAGTGAGCATGCAACCAGGTATGATGCAAAGCGAAACCTTGCTGTAATTACAGCGACCTAATATGTCATACTCTATTTGGGTGCTTACCTTTGTTGCATGTTAGTCTTATTGTCATACTCTATTTGGGTGCTTACTTTTATTGCATATTAGTCTTATTGTCATACTCCATTTGGGTGCTTACCTTTATTGCATGTTAGTCTTATTGTCATACTCCATTTGGGTGCTTACCTTTATTGCATGTTAGTCTTATTGTCATACTCCATTTGGGTGCTTACCTTTATTGCATGTTAGTCTTATTGTCATACTCCATTTGGGTGCTTACCTTTGTTGCATGTTAGTCTTATTGTCATACTCCATTTGGGTGCTTACCTTTGTTGCATGTTAGTCTTATTGTCATACTCCATTTGGGTGCTTACCTTTATTGCATGTTAGTCTTATTGTCATACTCCATTTGGGTGCTTTCCCTTATTGCATGTTAGTCTACTGTCATACTTCTTTTATCTTCTTCTTTTATTTATAAGACATTTACGCTACATGGGAATGTAACCTAATGCAAAATTGTCATTGAAGCAAGGGGAACTTGATCAGGTCTCATCAGTTTGAACTGGAAATAGTCGAGTTCACTCAAACTGGTATTAATCTGCTTCCCCAGAAATTTTTATCTTGTTTCCTTCAAAATCCAAAACCACAAAATGTGATCTTATCTGTATATATACTATTTTAAGAATGTAGAGATCTCCAGCATTCTCTCTATGTCATGAACTAAATTTGCTTTGCTCAAAGATCCTTCACATCCAAAAGCTATTTAAATATGCGGTGGACTTTTTCACATCCTTTGGGTGCATTCATATCGATTTGATATACCCTATATTTAGACGGTCTGATTTATCGTGGAAATATTTTCCCACGTGACCGCATCAAATTCTTTGTATGCCATGGTTATCAAAAGCAGTTGCAATCTAAAACAGTGATAACGACTGGGAAATTTATCGCCGAAAGCTTTCATTGATGTTTAGTGCTTCGAATTCTTTGTCTGCTTGGAGCAAACAATCATTTTAATGTGCGCAGTCATTGTTGGGATAGAAAATTAGATCCTGTAGAAGAAGCAATTTTGCAAAGCGTTATGTCAAAGCACGTGATTTACCTCTTTTGACTCTCATGTAAATTGCCCAACATGGTTCCGCCACTGCGCTCGCTCCATTTTTAGATGACCAGTTTACCTTTCAGAGACCCGCTTATTGATGTTACTCCCTTTCAGTAAAGTAATTTCGCTGCTTGGTTTTTTGGTTCTCAGTCCTTTGATTTTTAATCTACAGCTTTAAATGTTTCCGTAGTTCATTACCATGACAAAGCAAATTAAGGATGGATTCTATCACTTTTCATGTCATAATTAAATGATAGTATTTCACTTTTCTTCTGTGGATATTCTCAGAAGATAATCCTTACAGTATAAACTAATACTCTAGAAATAAAGAAGGAATTCAGATTTATAACACACACAGCTGATCCGATAATAGCTTTCCTTTTAACATGTATGCCTTTAGCTGGGCCTTACGACAACACAGATCCCCTGAGAGAAAGTATTTATTTCTACTACTTTAATATGATAAGATAATGGGTCTTTGTTAACGGTACCTACCTGAGACGAAATGGTCAAGTCCTCACTTTCCTCTAGGATTCTTTGCGCCAATATTGTCATTAACAATTCATTTATTTCCTACAGACGACGAGCACACAAAGATCATGTTTTCCCTTCAACATGGCCTTCGTCTTCTCATTGTACCCCTGGAGAAAGAGGAAAACGAGGAAAAAGACGAAAGTCCTGAGTTAACAGAAGTGAGCTCACTTCATCTGGCCAGATCAACACATGCTTGAATTGAGGGTGTTATTTTTGCTCCCTCATCGAGTTACATTGCTTCATTGTTTTGAAATAATATAGTTGCCTAAAGATGTTGTATGCAATGATAGTTTTGCTTTTCCATCCATCATGCATTTCTTTATGTTTTATATGTATTGCTTCATAAATTTACATGTGAGTATCAAGAAGTATTACTGGCTAATTTTCCTCTCCTGACAGTAAACTTTGGTTTGTTTTAGTAGTGCCTCAATTCTGTAGCATCTTTTTCGTCTTTCCGAATTCACAATCAAGCAAGCATTATCAGTAACGCAGGGGATCAAAGCAAACAAGCTGTGCAGTATGGGGCGACAATTGCATTCATTGATAGCAGGGGTGGCGCCAAAGGGGTGGCATGGGGGCTACACCAGCTTGTACTTGATAATTCCACGGGACCGTTTGGAACCGGTCCCATGGAAACGTAGCCTCAGACCGAGACAGAACGAGTGGAATCAATTGTTATTCCGAAATCGTAACGCTTCTTCACTTTAACTGTCCCATTCAAATATGACTCGATCAAAACTGCAGAGATGCTTGGCTGCTAAAATGCTTTATCCTATCCACACACACACACACATACAGGTTGGATTTTTCGTTGAGCGAAGTGTCATTTGCGAAAAAGAAAATTTCATTTTCCAACAACGCATCACGGCAAAATCCATTGAGATCAACCATTTTGCAATGCCATACCGTACCCGTGTTGGCTAGGCCGATGTATTGTAGGACCATTGTTTGCGAGAACTGCAATCGAGGTTAGGACAATGCAGAAACCTCCACGTTGGTGTCCCTGGATATCGACCGCCAAATGTGATCTCGAATCATTTTTGTCGGCTCGTAACGGATTCTGCAACCACTTTTCCTCAAGGAACATTTGAGGGAAAGACTCGATGAAAAAAAACTGCAGTCGAGGTTACAATAAGTCGTTTTACACTGGAATGTTGCTTGAGACCGCTAATAGATCAGTTGGAACAAGTAAAATGGTTTAGACTGGAATAGGCCATATTAAAATTGTCACGGACTAATCTATTTACACGGGTCAGCAAGTTATAAGGGAACTGCTTTGGCCAATATTTGATTATATCTGAAAAGGCACCAGTAAACAGCATTAAAAGATTAGGGATTTCGATCGGAAAAGCGATGTTGTAGGTAAATTGCGGATCTTGCAGAGTCGATTTCTTACTAAATTGGTTTTAACAGCTCTGTTTGATGAGCCAGATCAGGTGTAGGTTGTGTGAACGATTGTAGCCACTGAGTTGATGGGTGGAGTAGTGTTGACAATAGTTATTGTTGCAGAGGGGGCAAGTAACCTCTTGAGGGTCCTTCTCAAGGTCCTTCTGAAGGTCCTCTGGAAGGTCAACCAGTCTTCATAGTTATTCATAATTCAGCCACGTTATCCACGGATATAAATAGAAGAACAATTGATTTTTGACTATTCAGTTATTCAATCTAACCGCGTCGTAACGGATGCAGGCTAATTGTCCTAAAATCCAAAACTGAAGATGATAGATGAGCTTTTTCCGTTAAATCTGCTGTTCTTCTCAAGGAACCCCAAACATATCTAGTACAGGCAAATCTCTGTAGGCGGAAATGCTTATGCAAGGATCGAAATTTTTAGTCCACAATTGACTTCTAGATCTACTTCTGTCATCTGCATAATTTTTTACTTTCAAGCAAACCTGTTGGAATATGTGGAAATTATTGCTATTAAATTTCTTTGATGTTCGCAAACTTTACATGTTTTTATTCATCACTGGCGAGTGCTGCAGGCTTGGCAGGCTCCTTATTCTCTATTCCGACATTGGCACCTCAAAGGCAAACAGTTGCTGTGAGCTATTTGTGCATCAGAATTTGCAAGGGCGAGTCAAGTCTTAGCAGAAGTGACGAATGCTCTGCTGTTACTAGGAATCCAGTTGTTTTGAAATTGCGAAGGAGCATTGTAATAGACATGTATCATCACATGTTGTCTGTGTTGAATTGGAATAATACTTTTCTTGTAGGCGGAGAAATATTTAGGTCTGAAGATGAGCGAATATGCTCGCCTACGAACATCCATAAACAATCTCAATACCATTATGCATCGTTTATTGCGCGAAGGGACATGTAATTATCGTTAAGATATGGTGGACCCTTGTCAAGGGCCGAGGATGCAGCCGCCAGAGATGGGCCTAAAGGTTAGAGAAAGTTCGCAGATTTTGCTGAAGGAAAACCTCGCGAAAGATTTTGAAAAGTCAGATGGAAGAACTACAGTCATGTCTGTTAGTACAAGTGGTAGGACGTTTAATGTAAAAAGTAATGGGAAGATGGGTGATATTGGATTGAACGAGGATGTAGATGAGTCGAGTTCGGGATATAGTTCAAGAGAGAGTCATAGCGGAGAAGGTCAAGTCGCTCGCAATCGCCCTCAAAAATCGTCAAAAATTCTTCTTGTAAAAGACGCTGATAAATCTTCGAGAATTAAAAATGAAAAAGTTAGAGACGAGAAAAGCTTGCTGATTAATGGCAGTGTTGTAAAGAGAACCGTAGAGGATAAGGGCGAACTTACTGAACCCCAAGCTAAACCAAGCAGTGGAAAGGCACAATCTTATGAGAAGCCGAAGAACATTTCAGAACAGAGTAAGGTAGACGTAGTTATTAATAAAGAGGATATTTGCCTAAAAACTTGCAGTACATGTTCGTGTGCAAAAGAGCAGGGTGTTATCGTAGACAGTCAAAAGATCTACAGACAACGGCGAGTGGAAGTGTTGGAGGACAATAGAGGCGATGATATTACCCCTGACCAACGCAATGAAAATAGAACCCCTTTCGGGGATGGAGATGGTGAAATTACTGCAAAAGATTGGGAAATATGCAGGGCATTTAAAGACCAAGAAATTCAAACGGATTATTTGGAACCAGAACTTTTTCAAGAATGCTCCAGTTTAAAAATGTTGAACGTAGAATTAGAGGAGAGGCTGAGATTGTCAAACGTCGAATTTGATATAACAATTAAGCGTCTTGAAAAGCAACTCGACAATGGTAAGTGGGCAGTTTGTTTTCTTAGCAATTTCGCAATAGAATTTTCATTTCAATTATGTTGTTTTTGTTTAACGTGCATTAAGAATAGCTTAATTGATAATCACATATCTGCACGAAATATTTGCTTTTGAGAGAGACCAATAAAAATGTTGACACGCAATGCTCTCCACCTACGGCAGCGGGAAGGTTCCCATGCAAACCTAAGGAATGTGCAAGATAAAAGCTGTGGCAAGTAACTTGGATGACTCATTTGGAACAGTTGCGACAAAAATCAAGTTAAAAGTCAGATGTTGATAGAACTATAAATGTAAGGTCTACCTCTAATGTCTCGACAGAAATTTGATACTTTAGAAGATGTCTGGCTGAGAGTCGATGGAGAGAGTTAGCTAAGCTTGATATACCCCATAGCCATCCCCCATAGCCCCCCATAACCCCCCATAATGAGTCATAAACTTTGTGGTGCAAAGGTATAAATGCATAGTTCAAAGTTATTATCCCTGCTTGCATTTGCACAGTTATTTCTGCAGAAAAATTGGATCACCTTGACAAATTATTTACATCAAAGACAGAGTGGTTAATTTGATTTATCATGATTTTTTGGTGTTTTTATTTGTTTAGTTTTCCATTGATCAGTTATGTTATTTTTGGCACATTGTCTCGTCACATCATGAAATGGTGCAAATCATTCTCTGTTATCAACAAAGGTGTTGCAGCATTTGTTGCAAAAATGCAAAATAATCTTGTGAATTTGTAGCAGTTGAAAGGAATTATCTATTCCTCTGACTGCATTCTTTTTATATGCAAGCTGCACCAGACTGCATATACTCTTAAAGATCCTTAAACATTTCTCACTAACATTCCGCCCCCTTTCAGCCAACAAATTATCATTGTTTTTCATCAAATAACTTTCCCAACTGCTTAAAATATGCAAAGTGGAGACGAATAGACTGTGTAGTGTTCAGAATTTGGCACTGACAAAAAGCATGACCATAGTATGCCCTGGATAGCTCTATGACATGGATTTTTCTGTTCGGAAAGATATCAGTTTGTATGACCTCATCACAGTGCTTTGGAAAATTTTCAACAGCTTTGAAGGGGGAACTTTGATGATGATGATAAACTCTCCTCAAGGTATACTGATTGTCACTACATTAATCTCCACAGTGGTCAAGAAAAACGAATTTTTTTAACAAGAATCATTTTGTGTCTTTAGTAATTCACTCGCATTACTTCTCTTGCTGAACCATGTCAACCATCTATCTATCTTTTTCCTCTAAAAAATCCCTTGTAGGATTACTTCATTTGATTTTACTCTACAAAGTGAAGTCTCTCACTACTATTTTTCGCTGTATAACCTCGCAAGTTCGAGCCTTCACAATTTCTTGTTTATCACACTTTTAGAAGTAGTCTTATTGTTTGAACTATTGTCGGTTCCTTTACAAGAGAGAGTGTCGGAAATGACCTCGACTTTAAATCATGTTTCGGTTTAGGAAATCTTGTTTTTGCTTATCCAACAATACCTTCATAGAAAGTGAAGTCACATTTTCTCATCTGAAAAATCTGCAGACTTTCAAAAACGAAAACACAACCCCACTGAAATTGCGGTCAGAATCTCAGTCCGTAAATCGACCTAAATCTCTTTTGTCTTTGACACCGCAAAGGTACATTAAGGAGGAAAACAAGAAGCGGGCGACTTAAGTATACGCCTTTAATCTAAGGGTTGTTAAGAAACTTCGCAAGACGCAAGAATCTTAGTACTGTGCCCAAGGTCAAGTGTCACTTATTGCAATAATCTAAATCATCTTTGTTTGATTAATGCAGTCATGCGTATCAATATCATAATCATCACCATCACAACGATCATCATAACGATCATCATCATTATCAATGACAATTTTCATCATAGTCATAATCATCAATATCATCAACAATAGTCATTGTCATAATAATCATTATCATAAGCATTGTCATTCTAATCATAAAAATAATAATCACCATCATCACGATTATCGTAGTCATCATTATCGTCATAATCATCATAATCATAATCATCATCATCGGCATCCTCATCACGATAATTATCACAATCATTATCAATAGCAATCATAATTATCATCATGATTATTAGCTCCTTAATTACAGCTGTGACATTTGCTCAGATCATCAGCTGTTGTTTCTATTTTAATCATATTCTCATTATACAATGATTTCCGGCTGTCACAATCGATACCATTAATCGTAATGATCAGAGCAATCATCCTTGTGTCAGTTTTGAAATACAAAGCTCAAAATGGGTGAAGTGAAAGAGATGTTCTTTTTCTGTTGTAATGAAGGCATAAATCTAGAATCAGATTTCTCTTGACAACGTCAAACTTATTTGCATATTAGCTGAGCTGCAATATACATTCCGTCCATTTTTATGAAAACAGAGATCTAAGGGGGTTTAAGCAGTTGAATAACTTTTGTCATTAACTTTCTAGGCGTATTAAGGTATAAAGGCGATTGCATTAGTGTAACGATTACTATAACCACACGATCTCATCTTAGACTTCTATCTCTGACCCTCTTGCAGACACGTTTCTCTCAAATTTCATGAAATTCTCTAATGACCCCCAAGGCTTCATCTCACAATTTCCAATCCAGTCGCATTCTGTTTCAATTTGTTCTGATTTATTTCAATTTTTCTAGTTTTGATATTACCACCGTGCAAAATTGATGTTTTTAGTGAGTAATTGCGTTGATGTTAATGAACGATGAAGCCCGTACTTCTCAAGTCATTTCTGTAGGTCTATCTGTGGTTTGCCGAGCTCTCGAAAATTTCAGCCCGAAAATGCTATCATAACCATTTTTAATTGAACTTAATGAGCTAATGTCCAAATGACAACAGAGAAGTTGGGGAATTCCTAAATGCCCCCGAGGGATAGCTTCATTCCACGGCCGTTGGCTCAGTCAGTAGAACGTGCTCCTACGAATACATTGGATGCCGGTCCTCGCTCGCTAACTCAGCAGTAGGGCAGTTGATCTCGCGTAATGTAGCCAGTGCGATAAGTCTTCAATTAGGTGTGATCGAGCACCGCTACAAAACGACCTTCCCTGTCCAAGTGCAAGCTAATAGATTTGAAGACATTAGGCCACTGCCTATCCGCGTATCGTTTTGCTATCTTCATTCAATATGAATCTACAACAGTCATTTATGAGCTGAGAAACGTGACGCCTTGAACAGGAGGACAGTAGAAATGTACCCCTCTTCACTTGACCTTTCCGTTTCTCTAGACTTCATTATTTATTGCCAGTTAGAAGTTTACTTCGACTCACAGCTGTGCATTGCATTGGTCAGTGGGAGTGAGCGCGATTGTATTTCATCAAAACCACGGGGTTTTTCATCATTTTGTGGTCATACTAGTGCATAGTCATTGGAGCTGCACTGCAAGGGAAGCCGTTGTTGTGCCTACATGCAATAAGGGCCGCATTTTTCCTATCAAATGCACATCAAATGCACATCAAATGCACATCAAGTGTTCTTTGCTTCAGCAACACGAGATCTGCTGCGTTCAGTGCCAATCCTTTTAGAAATTCCTCCCATTAATTCTTTCACTCATCATCCTTTTTCCTTTCCTAATTTTCCGTTTCCTTTTCTGTTTCAGCGACAACAGAAATATCGCATCTAAAGTCACAAGTGCTATCCACTGATTTACAAAGTACCAAGCTTTCGCCTTGCACCAATTGTGGTTATCATTCAGACGTAAGCTAATGCTACATTTAAGCCTCGCTTTACTATTAAAAGCACAGCCTCTTTCTCAGATTGCATAGCTGCCCCAATTGCATTCTATGCTTTGTATATTTGATTACATTTACTGCCTCGCAGCTGCATTTGTTGAGATGGTACACTGAGCCCATACTGTCTTGCCCTTGTCTTGTAATGTATGTTTTGAATTGTAAGTGGTAAGAGGATATGTCTACACTGGTGAATGATTCCCCCCCGGCTCCAGCCTCATTGGTTCTCTTTCTGGGTTCCCTCTGTCAATCCACCCCGGAGTAATTGGGTACCTGTTGCAAAGCTGAGATTGGGGTGTAGCGAGGAAAGGAAATGACCACCCACCGTAACTCTAACAGGATGCTGCCATTGCAGCGTTTGCTTAAAATGGAACTCAACTTCCCTTTTTATGCATTCCTTCCTTACGGTTAACCAGCGGGAGGTTCGGCCCACAATCCATGGCCAAATTAAGTATTATTTTTAAGTAGGCATTTAACCATCAATCAAATTGCCACACTCGTCATTACTGTTTGCAGTTTAAAAGTTGACCTTTAAAGAATGTATTTTTTATTTCTTATTTTGGATTTGGGGCTGACGTTCCTCTGTTCACAGCAAATTGAATTGAACTTTTTAATTTAAGAAGTTTGCTTAATTTAATGATGGTTTTCTGATTTCAAGTGTTTCCTCATCAGGATGGCTTGAGTCGGCTGAGGCCAATTTCATCCCATCGTAAATCGCAGATCGCGACTGACGTCAGAAAAGCAAGCAGTGTGGAGAATTTAGCAGCGCGTCCTAAACAGCATTCCGTCCAAATATTGCAACAACAACCGAATCTCTTGAGTTGTATTTTCAAAGGAGAAAATCTTAACAAGGTTAAAACGGTAAGTTGACACATTCTGCATTTTGGGACAGGTCAATGGAAGATCGAGTCACAAAACGCTCAGCAAAATCCTTTTATATCTATCAGAGGAAATTACACAGCATACTCAACTTCGAAATCATAGGCATGGCTATGATTTTTCTCGCTTGTAGATTCGAATAAAAGTATGTAGATAAGTCTACTAATACGGATATTGCATATCGTGTCATTTTCGGTTTTAAGGTTAGCAGAAACTAAAGAGAGACGGGGCTCCTCATTTTCCTCGCCGGTTGGTTTTTATCTTGGTATACGTTCAAGTAATGAAAGAGGCCTGGGTTCGAGTTGGTTCAAGGGAAGTAGATTTGTATGAGGCTGTCTCTTGTCGGCTTCTTAACCGACAAATTGTGAACCGCTCAGAATTTCAACCGAAAGCCTCTACGCTGCACGCTTAACCACCCAACTGCAACACCAGCCTCGGTCATTGCCTTCCAATATTTACCTCCACATAATCAGAAATCGAAATTTAGGAAATTGACTACGAAAAAGTGAAGGCTAAGGTTAAATATGGCCTAACTGCAATTCAAACGCTGAAGGAGGTTCTTTGCCGATCAAAGCTAGCTGCAGATTACAGAGCACTGATCAAGAGCCACCTAAGGTAGGGTAACATCACATGGGCGTGCATCTCAGAAATCAAGCTAGATAACCTTCAGAAATTGCAGTCTAGGGCCAAAAATTTGATTGAAAGAACAAAACACAAGGATGGGTTGGGCTGTGATTGGTTGCCTGTCAAAAAATTGATAAAATATGATCACGACACGCAGAAGCCTATATGGTAAATGTCCAGACAACTTGCAAGATATATTTGTCAAGAGGTCCATGATTTCAAGCTATTCGACTGGAAATAGCAGGAATTTTGATCCACTCAAGCCTCGATTAGAAGTTACGAAGAACAGTTTCCAATTCATAGGAGCCTTGACGTAGAACGAAATCTCTCAACAGCATCGAGAATCTCAGCAGCATAAATCTCTCCCATCTGTAAATCCCTTCAAAAGGGAAATGAAACAACTTCTGAATGAAACAGGACGAGTGATTTTTAGATTCGAAATGCTTTTTAATTTATTTTGCTGAGAGAGCATTAAGGCACTTATACTTATAATATGGGAAATCGGAAATTGATGATTGAAAATCGGAAATTGATGATTGAAAATCGGAAACTTAAAATTGGTTCTTTTAGTAAATCTTATTATATTCAGAAAATATGAATTTCTGGTGCGTGATTGCAAGCAAAGACAACTTCGTCATATCCGTTGATCTAAGTATGATAAATGGATGAAGTTATAAGTCAGAAATGAGCGCTTGAAAAAAGCAATTGGGACAACGAAAGAAACTTTCAGACCATATAAATGCAAGACGTGGGCAGGCGAATGAAAAATTGTCTTTCGTAGTGTTTTCTTATAAACAGCCTAGGTTCTAAAGAGGAACGAGCTTGGTTTGAAGGACCTGGAATCCTAGGCTTGAGTCAGTGAATTTCTAAGCTATTCTCATGAATCGATCTAAGATTTCGAATTCAAGTGAATTCATTGCCAAGTACATTGCCAAATGTCATTGAGCAAAAAATAGGAAAACACTCACATAGATTGAAAAACCTTTGGCATACCTACTTGCCATGCTTTCGTACGGTTTATGCACTTATTTGTTGGAAGTATCACTAATAATGGTTTCATTTTACGAGTGGCCTTTCTATCATCATATCGCTCCCGTGCGATCATTGGCTATGGCTTTAGTCATAGCCTCGTATTTCCAATTGTGCAGAGTTGCTATGAACAAGTATTCTAATGGATACTGCCAAATCTAGGCAGCACGAAATGTGCCTTTTCTCGTAGTTAACTAAATGCATCGCATGACTTATAAACAGAATGAATGCGATTTTCATATGCCATGGGTGGATGAGGCAAAGGCATCCAATCTCAATTATATATGCTTCAGCCAAGTCTAACATTATGAGTGGGCACCTTCCCCCTTCCGAAAAGAGCGTTGTCTGCCATGGTAGGAAGTCTAGAGAAGTAAGAAATTGTAAAACCCTCTCTTGTATTATCATTTACTTGATTCCGTTATTTTTCAGGCACTATTAGAGAGAAATAAATCTCTTAAAGATGAGATACAGAATTTGAAAGACGAAGAACAGTATGGCGCATTTTCATCAACCATTCTGACTGTGAGCATTTCAATTTAATTTTTGGCCCGTAAAGATTCTACATGCTTCTTCGATTTGAATTTACCTTAAATTAAAAGTCGCTTCACCAAACTAATAACATCTTATTTCATTTAAACTGCATTATTATGTTTATATTAAGTACTTAATACTGTAATTAGGACCACTGAAATAATGAACTTGTGTTAAGAATGCGTAACTTCTTCTCTTCTTCCATCGTCTTTAATCCTACTAATACACTTGCATGCACACACACGCATGCACGCACACACGCACGCATACACGCACGCATACACGCACACACACACGCATACACGCATGCAGGCACGCAAAATCGTACGCACTCTCAAACACATGCATACCCTTTCCAAAATTCAATGTCTACTCCACGAAATCTATCTCAGAAATCATCATTCATCCCAAGAACACGCAGCTTATGGAATGTCTTGCCTTCTTGCTTTCCTGAGTCCTACAACTTGCCATCTTTCAAATCTAAGATAAATAAACTTGATCTTATCTCTCTATCCTCTTAGCTGCTCGCTTTCTTGGGGCTTTGTATAGGCCACCATGGCCTTTCCTCAACATAACCCACTAAAAAAAAACACACTTGCACAAATACACCCACAGGACATTCTCATAGGGTCTTTCGTGGGGTTGAGTGTCCATCTAAACTCGCATCGATGGTCTGGTACTCAATCGGGGTCTAGTAGATAGTTGGATTTCCTACCTTGTGCTGCCGTAGCTATACCTCCATTGGCCTCTCCGTTGAACTGGGCTTCGGAATACCATAGTATTAAGCTTAATTCTATAAAAAATGCTTTCTAAACTATCATCTATATTTATCATTTGCCTCGTAGAAACTTAAGAGTTTGTAGAAAATTGAGAAGTGGTTTTCTAGCTCTTATTGAAGTAGATAAAATTGGCCGATGGCATTTTGAATCTATACCGAGTTGCAAATTGCTACAGTTCTATTCTTGTTTAGGTGGATGCTATGTATTGTGCAACAAGATAGCATCATCACCCACACATGTTCTAAGGCAATCGAAAATTCTTCAATCTGTCATTGACCCTTTTCTAGCCATTGTTCACGGAATCCGCCGGGTCATTACTTGATCTCGCTACTTCTATAACCGCTCTTGTATTCATTGAAGTAACTCTAACCTCACCATTTAATCCTCAGTATTTCGGAATTTCGATTGTTAAATTCACAGCGCAGCAATGAGATTACCTCGGTATCGAACCCAGTAACTGTCGACCCAATCACGGATAAGGAAATTGCACCAGAGCCGGAAATGACATCAACAACGAAGCAAAGGACAGAAAACGAAGAAGTGCGGTGGAAGCAGGTTTGTTTGGATTCGCATTTCATGGAAAATTGGTCCCTCTGCTTAAAGGATGAGGTTTGAGGCAGTTATGACTGTTATTGATAATCAATCATAATCAATGATTATTGATGATTTAATCATGATACGGATGATTATTATTGTTAATAAGTGGCCATTAATGATAGTGGTTTAATGATAAAGGTATTGGTGATCATGCTTTTAGTACACCATGATTCTATGCTTATCGAGGAGTGAACTCGTCCTTTCTAACAAGGTGACGTCATTTCAAGATGCCTGTGACTCAAATTTCTTAAGGTGGATTTTAGGACATTGCAAGTTGTCCATATTGAACAATGTACTGGTTCATCTCCTCGGTGTGACTCTGTGTCATTTGTAATGCGTAATCATTTATAAGAAGCTCGTCATCCACGCTAGAGATAGAAAAATAAAAGAATTGAAGGGTGAATACTGCACATTTAAGAATTGCTTGTACATAACTTAAAAAAGTCCTTTGTAAATAGTATTATTCAGATAGATTTCAGTTTTCTCTTCCTAATATTAATGTAATTTTTCCTGTTGTAAATATTTGGTTTGAATTAGCTACCTATATAAAAGCTGATGTAAATACCAACTTCAAGAATTTTATGATGATGATGGCGAAAGCTTTGCTTCTTGATTTGCATGTCAAAGATCCGTCGGCGGCGCTTATGATTTCAAGTGAAGGAACCGCTGACCATAAGACCGCTGGCAACTAAACTGCCAGTTATTTATCTTCTCATCTTTTTCGTTGCCCGTTCAACACACTTTTCTATAATGATTATGATCGATATCTAATGCGATATGCCCAATACCATCGTTGATTGTCATGAATTATTTCACAGCCAATCAGAATTCTTCGAAGGCCGAAGAAAACGACAACCGCCCGTCCACAGTTTACGTCCGCGGCATTCAGGACCATTCACGTGACGAAATGGGGCCCCCAAGCGTGACTTGCTTGGTTGCACGGGAATCAAGAAATTGGTATGATAAAGGCAGACGTTCGGCCATATTGTTGTATACTGCAAATGACAAGGTGTAGATAGATTGTATTTATTATATGAAATGTTATGTACGAGGCTGTATAATTGTATTGGATTTCGAAATAAGGCGACGGAGGGACATGCAAAAGAAAGGAGCACTGGGGGATAAAGCTTCAAGGTAATAGGGGGAAGCTTTTATGTAACAACTTTCGATTTAGTTGAAGTCCATAGAAACAGTGATTTAGAATGTGTGCGCAAGATTAATGCGAAGTAAATGCCCATCTGGAAACAATAAATTTTTATTGGAATGAAGAATTATTTTGTATTGTAAGACAAACTGTGGTTGAAAGACAAATGAAGTGAATTTAAATGTAAGTGAAATGAAGATTCATAGCAATGAAGGAAAATTTGGCATTGAAATATTAATCAACTTCGCACTGGTTGTTTGTAATGAGATGCCAGCCTGCTTTGCAGTATTGCCACAAAGAGGCTGGTTATTGTAGCCGTTGTTTCTAGAGAGGATTAATTGTGAATCATGACATTAAAAAATGTTTTAAATCTGCATTATACTTATCAAAGACTCCCATATCTCTATGTGAAATATAAGCTCAAAGTGAGCCTCAAGCCATTGATCCCAGGATAAATGAATAAGCTACAGAGCTTTCCTTGCCCTTAAAATGTCTAAGTTGATGTGAGGATGTAAGTAACTTTTTTATTTATCTTAAATCTAAAAAAAAACAAGAAGTTAATACAGGGTACTGCGGCATTTTTAGACTCTGACTTGCTTCTGATGGAGTTTGCTTGCATCTGTGTAATATGCCTGTTTTGTAACACACCATTGCAGCATCTGTTATCTAGCATTATTTTAAGTTTAAAAAGCATTCTCTTGGTGGTCACCAACTTTTGTCGTTAAATATTTGCGATCATTTTTGCAAATGTGGGAACATTATTTTCAAACGCCAATTAAATTTTCCTTAAATAGAAGATCTAGCAAAGACTGCTGAAATGCTGAAATTTTTGTGACGAATCAATCCCCAGTGGTCTGCCTCTGTCTCTCTTTCTCTTTGTCAGTTCAGCTGTGTGGATAGTACAACGTTGCTATCTTTCGTGAATTACTTTCCGTAGTCGTGCTTCCTCCGTAATCAGTGTTCCTAATTTGGGAATGCCGGTCAGACTATTCTGCTAATATGCTTCGCTGACAGTTTATATCACAGTAATTCTTAGGTCAACCATGCTTCCCAAGGTAAAGGCGCATAGAGGGGTTTTAGCCTTTCATTGTTTAGGTTTTTCAGTTAAATGGATGTCTCATTTAGGTCCGTGTATTCTTCTTCGATCTGACTTATTTTAAGCCACTGCAAACTTGTTTCATTACCACTAGTCTGACTAAGGCCTCGTTTAGTATTGTTTTTCTTTCGGCTTACTTTTAGCCCCATTTAATTTGACTCTTCTAGAAATGAAGTTCCCATCACCCAAATGATTGAATGAATTTTTTTTATAGTTAATTATAATTTCCGTTCGATTTCATTTTTAATCAAATGTGAACAAGTATTGCTTGCAAATTTAGATGTGAATTGTACACGTACTGTTTTTAAATTTTCTAGATCTGAAATGAAGTGATTTTATTTAAAGCGATGCATTCTTTTTCGGTATCATCTCATGCTTTCTTTCCAAACTTTTCAAGTTACTGAATTTAAAGAAATGTAACAAATTTTTGCATTATCTTCCTTGAAACTCTGCACACAATTTCTTTTAAAAAGGTTTGGAATTCGAAATTTTTCACAGCATGACCAATTTCAGTCTTTGATATAAGTTTCAAAACTTGGAAAGGAAGTACCAGTTTGAGTAAATCTCGAAAATCGGGCATTTTGGAAAAATTGGTCAGCCTAAGGCTACCTTCATTGACTGCTAAATTCGTATCAGGGGAATGATATATTTTTTCACTGCTGAAACGAAAATGGTTGAAATTCTTCATTTTTGTACAATTGATGAGGCAGGAATTTTATCTTTCAAAATAAATAATTAACTGTATGGCTTGTTGTACGGGTTTGGTTGAAGCTGCTTATAAATGGCCGAATTTTGCAAAATTTGTCAGCTTGTAAGCTTACCGTTTGGCCAAATTCATCCAATGTTCAGATTGTACTCGATTTCCGAATGAAGAGTGGTGACACAATATGTTGGTTACTGTGAGCGAAATCGGTAACATTTGACCTTGTTGGGTAAATAAACCATTTTCGGACACCGTTTGGTTTACAGTTAAAAGTTTCATGGCTAAACAACTAGCCATTTTGATTACGATCAGAAAAACTGTGCTCCTGTGCTCCCCTGCCTTCAACGTCCGTGTTTCTGGCAATACGATTTTTCACAGGAAGAATTCTGGGGGAAAAATGTACCATGCACTTCTTTTTGCATCAAATTAAGTTAATGAAGATCTTAATTTTGATTATGCTAAATAAAATGGCTGCATCATGTCTTTGCTGTGTTTATGATGGCATCGGCTTTGCTCCGTTGATGCTTTGAAGTCATTTCAACTTTTGAGTCAAGTTGATTTTCAATTCCACGAAAATAATCATCAACCTATCATAAGTTGAAGGAGGTCTCGTGGAACGATATACTCAAGCAATCAATTTTTGCAAATAAATCTCAAGCTATGGAAACAAATATTCTAACAGCAGTGCTTAATTCATATCTTCACTTGATGGTAAAATTAGGCAGTATTTTAAGTCTGGAAGCTCTTTGCACCTGGTTAGGCCTAAGTCTTTGATAAATTTTTGTATCACCACCTCTTCAACCCAATCGAGGCACGACAAATCTAATCTGTAATGGCCAATCTCTGATGGTGCTAGATTTTCTGAGTTTGGACTTCCAGTTGGCAGATTGCAAGATGCCATAGCTTTGCAGTTACTTAAATTCCACGATATCAAAGGTTTCGTTGATTATGCTTCACCGGGGCCTCATCAGAATAGCCTTTTACTTTCGATGAAAAAATTTTTGATCTTTAAAACGTTTATCTCAATGATCTCCAATATTTCTGCTATCTCAAGATGAATTTTCACAACAAATCCTCACATCGGTTGAGTATGAAAGAAACTAAATGCATCGAAATGGAGGGCCTCTTGTGAAAACGCTTCCTTCAACGATTTCGTCTTTAAACGACAAATTCTCAAGATTAATTTGGTTTCAGTAAGATTGCTGCTCAGGTCACAAGAACAAATTGTTTCTTGAAGTCTTTGCAACTGTCGTCTCAAATGCAAGATTTATGTGCCCGTTGATTATCTGAACTTGCAAAGCTGATCCGAATTTATGTTCCGAACAATGAATTTAGTTTACTTGATGCAATATCTCATTGGCAAATACTCCAGCAAAAGCTCAAGTCCATTCCAAACATACTTTCTTCCTCTCTGGTATATTTTAGCCTTAACGCAAGACAGCTAAGTATGACACCCACCAATATGGAAGGCTCAATCAGACCTCCTTGTGTGCTTGAGGTGAATTTTACATTGAATTTTGATTAATGCATCGAAAATCTTCGTCTCGTGTTGTCATTATTACCTGAAAGCCTTTCTAACTTAATCACGTGTCATGCTCTATTTCGACATATAAGCATGTGGAAAAAGAGCTTTTGTAGGCCAATCGATTATAAATTTCGCAAAAACGAGCTATCTTTGTGCTGATAACCTTCTAATCAAAAACAGTTTGCACACTAGAAGACAATGAGCCACAAGAGCAAAGTTAAATATTCCACATTTGCCTTCACAGCTGGCATGAATAGTTCTCTACAATAGTGAAGAAAGAGCAGTCTATGGAATTGAATTGAATTGAGTCACGATGCACAGTCGCCCTGAGAATTGTTGCATGGAGACAGCTGATTAAGTTCCAACAAGCGGCATCTGATTGTGCCATTTTGTTGAAGAACTACATTACCAGAAATGAAAAGGATTGAATTGAATAGTTCATTAGTTTAAGAGACGGCAGGAAGTAAGCTCTGATGGAGCAACGGCCTAGCATCACAGCTGATCTAGTGTGACTTTGAACTTCTCTAAAAAACAGCCCATCTCATTCTCCTCTTAGCAAATATGAGCTAGGAACCTGACAGGAGATATGTCGAGATTTAAATTTCCTATTCGAATCATTTAAAATAAGCCAACGGTTCTCAAAGCTGCTTATATGCATTGTCTAGAATTGTTCGCTGCGGAGGAGAGTCCACGAAAAGACTTGCCAATGCTGAAATATTTTGAGATGAAGAAGAAAATCCCAGGGAATGAGATAATGCCAAGCTATCCTCATAAAGCTTACCCATTAAATTGCTCAGTACTTTTGATCAAATTAAAATGTGACCCCCCAGTTCGATTCTTCACATTCATTAAAAAGATCCCCAGCAGCCATTGACCCTACCTTGAGCAGGAAAAGTTGAGTCAGGAGGATACCCCCACTGACCTCTATCTGATGGCACGCAATGGTGCATGCTATGGAAGTAAACATTGAAAAGAGATTGGTAATGCTACTTCTCGTGCGGTCTCTGTCAGACAAATTCGCATGCAAGTGAGAAGGGCTACCCTAGCTAAGAACTGTTTAAGAATACACGATAAAAAATACATTGACGTAAGGTGTTGTAGCCAATGAAGAAGAATTACTTGATAAAATGCTGCTGGTTTTTTACTACAGAAAGTGATTGATTGAATTAACTCAGCCACGAATTTTTCGTAATAAGAATCTTGAAATAAAAGTTCGGAATTTGGTTTGCAAAATTTCATGTTTTGCAGGTGATAAAAATTGACAAATAATACCAGCGTTTCAGCTATTATTCATCATTCTATCTTCTAGCAAGATTCTTCATGCAAACAACCTAAAAAATCTTCGAGTTTAAAAATGATTAACACAAGATAGGTCTTTGGCCATCTCATATGCTTACAAGTGTTTTGATCGATAACAGTTGAACATTGCACAGATCCCGGGGCATACACCCATGCATAAATACAAACATAACACATTGCCATAAGGTCAACCGTGGGAGGTGTTCATCTATACTCACATTGTATATGGTCTGGAATTGGGGGGGATGCTCTCCCTAGCGCTGCCGAAGCTACCCCACCACCCCATATTGTATACATATATAAAAATTATGATGGATATTGAGAACAAACAAATAAATATTCTAGAGATGCATCTTAAGAATATTATCGCACGCTGCAAAAGGGTCTAAGAGCGTCTAAAGTTAGATGAATTACCGGACCAATGATGAACCAGCATATTTGTTTTATATTGAAATTCAACTAATCTTATCGGTAGACGGTGGTCCAGGAATTACCAAGAAGCCATATGCTTCACACTCGGATTGGCTGGAAGGGTCCAAGGTGGATGGACAGGAAGACAGAAATCCTTTTCTTTATTAATAAAGATTAAGAATATGATTTCGAGTTCGATACGTTGGGATGCTTCTTGTCACAATGGGATAGTCCTGATCTAATGGCAATTATGCCAGTTATCAAGTTACCAGAAGGTGGACAGAAAGAAGAGGGCACGCAGGAAGAGGCAGGAGCATGTAGTAGGGGGTAAGAGGATTCAGTAAGGGGTAAGAGGATTCAGTAAGGGGTAAGAGGATTCAGTAAGGGGTAAGAGGATTCAGTAAGGGGTAAGAGGATTCAGTAAGGGGTAAGAGGATTCAGTAAGGGGTAAGAGGATTCAGTAAGGGGTAAGAGGATTCAGTAAGGGGTAAGAGGATTCAGTAAGGGGTAAGAGGATTCAAGAAGGGGTAAGAGGATTCAGTAAGGGGTAAGAGGATTCAGGAAGGGGTAAGAGGATTCAGTAAGGGGTAAGAGGATTCAAGAAGGGGTAAGAGGATTCAGTAAGGGGTAAGAGGATTCAGTAAGGGGTAAGAGGATTCAGTAAGGGGTAAGAGGATTCAGTAAGGGGTAAGAGGATTCAGTAAGGGGTAAGAGGATTCAAGAAGGGGTAAGAGGATTCAGTAAGGGGTAAGAGGATTCAAGAAGGGGTAAGAGGATTCAGTAAGGGGTAAGAGGATTCAGGAAGGGGTAAGAGGATTCAGTAAGGGGTAAGAGGATTCAAGAAGGGGTAAGAGGATTCAGTAAGGGGTAAGAGGATTCAGGAAGGGGTAAGAGCGTGCCTTGATCTGCGGTAATGTAGACGCATTTTCTAATACATGTGCTAACTAACGTTCTATACAAAAAGTACAAGATGAAGAAACATCAAGTTGCAATTACTCTCAAGTTTCGAATAATTGGGGCGATTGGAATAAACGAGGTAGGTGGAAATATATTTCACTTAGTGCAAGTAAGACTTGCAAAATTTACATTTGTAAATGATCAACCGTAGCTATTCTGGTTGGCGTGGGTGGAAGAAGCTTCTCTTCTTCGCAGAATTCTTCTGCAAAATTGACAATCGTCCCCTCCCGATTATTCGAAAATCAAGAAAAGTTCCCAGGTCGGTAGGCTTGTTGAGATTGTAACAAATGATGAAGTCCGCTTTTGCTTTCAGCAATCTCACACAGAAGGTGACCGACTAGATACGGAAATTGACTGATTCATCCCATATCAAATCTGAAACAGTCTCTATAATGTATCTTTTCGACGGTTTTCCTGATTCAAATACGACGACTGGGTTCTCACCAGATCTGAGAAATGATCTTGGAATGAAAAGAGTATGCTGGGGGCCAAGTGAATCGTAGCGACCAAGATTTAGACCATTTACAAAGACAGCACCTCTTTCCCAGCCCTTGAAAAGATAAACGGAAAGAGGCAATTTTACAATGACGTAAAGAACAGTTCATTTCCTAAAGCGAGAATGTATTTATCAAAAAAATAAATAATGGTAAGAGTTCAGTTAAAGGAAAAAGCAGGGCGGATCATGACTAAAAAGTATCAAGGCAAAAATTGGACTGAGCTGGCTTTCAAAAGAATGATCGTATTTTACCAAAGATAATGGCATTTTTTGCAACCAGCTGTAGGTCTAATATAACCACCCAATCAGTACTAGGGGAAGCACAATTTCTATGATACAGATGCACAACAATTGATTGTTTTAAAACGATCTTGCTCAACACAGATAAAATGCAGGCCTTTAAATCCTTTCTCATGCCAAGCCAAAAATTTGCCTTACAACGTAACAATAGACGCAAGAACATCCCTACAACAAACAAATCAAAGACAACGAACAAAATTTCAAACCTTGATGTATAAAATGCAATCGTATGGAGCTCTTTTAATGTAGATTGAACCTTTGAATAGGGCAGGCGTGCGTATTTCTTTCGGTACCTCTCTCACCCAGAACTCACTATTCTGCAATCTAAAAGGAATAATAAAATTGGAAATAACTTAAAAAGACTTCACCCTCTCAATTCCAATGAGTCTCTTCCAGTGTTACTGAATTTTGATGTCCTCTTCTTCTGCTACCTGGCGCTGTTTCAAGCAGCTGAACTTGAGGATCAAACTGCAAGTTCGCATCATTTTCCAGGGATGTACCTTCGGTGTTAAGTGACAGCACAAATACCCAAATCAACTACCGACTGTACATTCACAGCCTTGCAACAAGTGTTAGATCCAATCAAGAATGAAACCATCTCAAAGAAAACAATAGAATCGTGAAAACAGGGATTGGGATTTGCTGACCTCTGTACAAAAGATTTTTTGAACTCAAGAGGGTAAATTTTCCAATTCTGTTTCCTCTTGTCGTCCACATTAACTTTGCCTCTAATCCCTGTATCAAAAGCAATTAGCTAAATTCATTGAAAAATGAATAGATGGGTGTCTATACGGGAAAGAAGCCGAACTGTTCATGGAAAGAAAGGTGAAGATTCCTAGATATATCATTTTTGATGCACTGTATCACAGTTAATGTACAGAGGATGTGGAAATAGCGAGAGCAATACGATGCGTGGTGCAGATCAAAAACGGTGTATTTTTGAATCGATGGATCAATAAACTAAAGTAATAACTGACTGAATACTCTTCAATATAATCACGTTCAATATAATATAATCACAGTCAGGAAATGAGAGATAGAAGCAATCCAAGGGGCATGATGATGGCAAAATGAATAGAAAGGAGACCAGCGTAAAGGGGATTATTAAACTACATTTGAGATTAAATGGCATTCAATAGGCTCAAATGAATTGCATACTTCACTTCCTCTTTAAAAAGCTGAAAATGAAACATCTCGATAGCAATTTATCATAAGCAGAAATGTACATATCGCTTCAAAATATTCATACGCACACGCACACACACGCACGCACACACACAAACACACACACACACACACACACACACACACACACACACACACACACACACACACACACACACACACACACACACACACACACAAATACATATAACCACACATACATACATATAATCACACATACATACATATAATCACACATACATACATATAATCACACATACATACATATAATCACACATACATACATATAATCACACATACATACATATAATCACACATACATACTTACATACATACATACATACATACATACATACATACATACATACATACATACATACATACATACATACATACATATATACATACATACATAAATACATAAATACACAGCCATACATATATTGCCATAAATACACATCCATAGATACAAGGACATACGTGGATTGGTATTGAGAGGAACTGCTGAAATCGCGTACAATCTACATAACTGAATTTCTAACACGCCAAGCTAGCATGAATTTACAGGTAATCAGAGGAAAATCCCCAGGAGACTGGAAGAATATTGGATAACAGAGAGCAAACCTTTTCGCTCATCATTCAACGCAAAATCGTAATTAATTCGACCACAGTTTTCGACAAGGATTTCTAGGTCATTTTCATCTCCTTCCTTCGAAGATAAAATGAAGTCGACATGTTTGATATGTGAAGCTTAATATTCAGTAGTCAATAAAAGTGAAACGTAAGTAAGGAAAATGAGATATAACAAAATATGGAGAGAAAGAAGAAAACGTAGAATATCATGGAAAGGGAGAAACGGAATGCAAATGCATTGATTTGGCAAAATTCTCTCAATGATTGGAATGCAATTGAATAAATGGCATTAATTGAAAAGTCGAAATAAAGGCAAAATATGAATGAAAGATTTCCCAAAATTCGATAAAAAATGTCAACAATGCCAAATATAATTTAGACCTTATTCTGAAGCATACAGCGTTACACAATAACCGCTAGAAAATGACATATGTCTAGCTGATCATTGAAGACTGAAGTCAATCTCAGAATTAAACGGGTTAACGGTGGAAAAGAAGAAGCGAAAGCTTGAAATAAAAAAGTCTGTTTACTTCAAGGGGTGGCAAATTGACTTCAAATTTCTCGCGCAAATACTCCACGTCTTTGACAATTTTACCGTTGACAATCACCTGGAATTACGGCGAAAGAAATTCCTTTACAAACAACAAAATCGGACAAAATTGTTAGATCACTATCCTAAGAGTAGGTGAAAATTTTGAAACATGTTCGTGCGTGAGTAATTTTCCTTGAGTAGAGGAAAGAACGCTTGGAGTATTCCATTTGAATTTCAAATTAATTATAGAAATTCATTTGACAATCATTTTATACTTAACTCATTAAAAGAATACAGAAAACGGCATAGCTAAATCCGGTGAAAATATACATACCGTCACGCGATCTCTTGCATCATAAATGAAAACTTTTTTAGCATCTTTCGAAATTTTTGTCGCATACAGAGTGTAGCCATAAGACTGACCAGATTGATTGTTGATGGGTAACATCTCCATAGCCATGACATCTTTACTAACCACAGCCTAACAACGAATAGCAATTGTGAACACGAAATGGAAGAGCCTGATTGAACGACTTCAGTGGCACAGAAAAAGGAGCTTCTTCAGAAAAAGATGATACCTTACTGAAGTATTTGTACAAAGGCTTATTCGATCACAGCATGATAAAAGGATCAAAATCATTGTGGTTAAGTCTATTGCTGGACGACCTGTGTCTCTCCACCAAACATTGGATGGGTATCGGGCACAAAGCTGGAAGCAAATGCGAGAAGTAACTGGCTCGCTTGCCATACTATGACTACGGATGGTACCTCTCTAACCGGGCACTCCCGATGCTTATATGAAATATGAGACTGAGATAGAAAAGCCTTTGCAAATCAAAGCCTTGAAAATTAGAAAGATGAATATTATAAACATTAAGCTGGGAAAAACTCACATCAACATGTTTCAGAAGATCTCTGAGTGGCATGTATTCGTTGAAACTGATATCACCTGTGTGAAAGAAACAAGGACAGTATGAGGTAATATCGAATGTAAGGTTATTGCTTATCAATCTCAAGACATTTCCATGTGACACCAATTAAATCATTGAAAGTCGAACTTTTGCCGAAGCTAGATAACGAAATGTTACCGAAATATGGATAAAAGGCATGAAAATGAGATTTTGATTGAAATAATTTGCCGTATTGCTGTTATTACTATTCCTGTTATTCCTTTGTTTACATCAAACTGACAAACTGACCACGTGGTCTAAAAATTAATAGGCATTAAAATTCAAGCCTGGATTGCAACGGAGAAAATGGACTGGATTTGGAAACAAAATATTGACCGAAACAACAAAGTCCAGCTTTTAGCCTACAGTAAAACAATTTTCTTTATGGATCATACACCTGGACATAAACATATCAAACAGCAAAACGACCTGACGGAAAACAGTCAATGGGGGGGGGGGGGGGGGGGGGGGGGGTTACTAAATGTCAATTCACAAGATCATCCGGACATTGTTCTCAGGAGATCAGAGAGATTATTCCTGTTCCTCTGAGGCGTGTCAGAGCCACCAGAAGCGCAACTCATTCACACCCTTTCCAAGTTTCACTGCCTACTTCACGAACTCTATCTCACAAATCATCATTCATCCCAAGAGCATGCAATTTATGGAAAGTCTAGCCTTCTTCTTGCTTTCCTGAGTCCTACAACTTGCCATCTTTCAAATCTAAGATCAATAAACTTGATCTTATCTCTCTCTCCTCTTAGCCTTTCGCTTTCTTTTTTCTTTCTTTGTTGAGGCTCTGTATAGGCCACCATGGCCTTTCCCCAACATAACTCACTAAAGAAAAAAATCCATCCACTATAATTTCTATGGTCACATTCTAAAAATAGCAAAATTTATTCAATATCGGCAGCTGTATTGAATAAGTAAGCTTTATAGTATATATTCCATTATTTGTATTGCATATATGATAAAAATAGTTATGCTCTAAACTATAGAACAAGGGCAAAGAAGAAAAGTAGATAAGTAAGAAAGTAAGTAAGTAAGTAGGTAAGCAAGTAAGCACGTAAGTTGGAAATTATATTTGGTGGGGTCCTCTATAGGCCAACATGACATTTCCCCAACATAACTCACTAAAAAAAAGTGAGTAAGAAAATAAGTAAGCAACTAAATGAATAAACAATTAAGTAATAAATTAGATAATTAAACAAGCAATCAGGTAAGTAAGCAAAGATAAGGGCAAAAAAGTAAATGAGGAAAGAAGTAAGGAAGCAAGCACGTAGAGGAGTCCATAAGAGAGAAAAGAAGTAAGCAAAATCTAATACCAGTTAAAGAATGGACGTGCAAATCTTTTTGTCGGTCTCAAATATATTATTGATTGACTCACCAGGGACAAATCTTCCAATCGATTGTGGCAATTCAATGACTTCATCTGGAATTACAAAAGAAAACATCTTCAAAACAAAATCGAAAAAGAAACCCTGTGCAAATCTAAGAAATATCGATTTAACTGATTTGCAATATTTTTCGTTCTAAGACATTTGATGAATTTAAAAGGAATGAAAATAAGATTCGTTGAGTCATCAAAGAATGAATGAATGAATGAATGAATGAATGAATGCATCAATGAAAAAATTGGCAAGAAGAGAATGAAAATCAATAAACAATAAAATTTTATTGGATGGCTAG
This sequence comes from Pseudorhiza aurosa, assembly GCA_964026355.1. Classification (NCBI taxonomy): domain Eukaryota; kingdom Metazoa; phylum Cnidaria; class Scyphozoa; order Rhizostomeae; family Lychnorhizidae; genus Pseudorhiza; species Pseudorhiza aurosa. The sequence continues at coordinate 728,367 of OZ032117.1, read as the reverse complement.
AAGTAGTAAGAAAGTAAGCTTTATGTCATTTGAAATCAGCATTTAGACACAATGATACAATGCAATTCGCCTCAAACCCTGGGACAAGATTGAGTGCAAAAAGCAACGAAATACCACCGCCTACCTCGAATAAGGAAGTTGAGACTCAAGAAAACAAGAATAGTTATAAGACTTACTGAAGATCTTAAACTTAACAAATGCTTGGCAAATAACTAGCAAGTACGTGAGTAAGTTCGTCAGTCATGAATAATTAAATAAGCAATGAAGCAAGTAGATGGGTAACTAAGAAAATGGTATAAAAACCTGCTCCATTTGATGCATGTTTTCTCAAAATATTCTGCAGAGCATAATATTTTTCTGTCAGATCTCCAGTTTCTGCCACCGGGGCATCATAATCTGAAAAGATTTCTCATCTCTGCATCACAAGGCAAGGCAGCTTTCGCTTAATAAAGACTTTCACCTGACATCGGGTCAAGATTAGTAATATAATGACTTTCGTCTGGCATTGGAGCTAAGGGGAAATATTTAGAATATTGAGGTCTTAAGAGGTGTCAGTTGATAGAAATTCAGCTTGTTGGATTAGTTTATGTTACTGATAGCAAAGCCAACAGCAATTTCACTTACTCACCATAACTAGATACAGTCGGATTGTATCCATAACCTTTCGAATAAGTGTTCGCACCATTCATAAAGCCAAAGCTAGTACCCCCTGGAATGTAAAGTTATAAGCGTCATAAACGATAACTTCGTATAGCAAATTCAATATTTCTAGAGTGCTTTGCAAGCTCTAAAGAAAGGTGTTGATAAAAGGGAAAAATTGGCGTCTATTTATCATGTAACCAGGACATTAAGCTAGATTCAAAAACAACTTATGAAGCTTATTATCGATTCGAATATAACCAAATATCAATTTGAAGAAACTCTAGGGAGACAGTTTCCGCAGGGAAAGGAGAGTTGGCAAGTGATTTCTTTCAATTGTGCCTGGCCTACATTCCGTTCGAAACCGAAAACAAAACCTAATTACACAACAGCTGAAGATTCTAGATGGACAATAGAAAAGCTCTCTACATGATGAATGCAAGAAAAAAAGATGAAAATAAAGAGACAAGAAGGGTAATAAAATATATCAAGTAATTACATAAGTAAGTAAGTAAGTAAGTAAGTAAGTAATTGAATAAGCAATTACGTAGACAAGCAAGTAATTAATTAAGCAAGTGAGTAAGCAAGTGAGAAAGTAAGTAAGTAAATACGTAAGTAAGTAATTAAGCTAGTAAGTAAGAAAAGTAAGCAAATTCGGTTAAGGCGTAAGTATGTAAGTAAGGAAAGCGAGTGAGTTAATGAGCAAGTAAGGAAGCGAGTTTTTTTTTTTTTTAGTGGGTTATGTTGAGGAAAGGCCATGGTGACCTATAAAAAGCCCCAACATAGGAAGAAAGAAGAAAGCGAGCAGCTAAGAGGATAGAGAGATAAGATCAAGTTCATTGATCTTAGATTTGAAAGATGGCAAGTTGTAGGACTCAGGAAAGCAAGAAGAAGGCAAGACGTTCCATAAGGTGCATGTTCTTGGGATGAATGATGATTTGTGAGATAGAGTTCGTGAAGTAGGCAGTAAAACTTGGAAAGGGTGGGAATGAGGTGGGAATGCGTTGAGCTTCTGGTGGTCCTGACACGCCTCAGAGGAACTGGAATAATATCCCTGATCTCCTGAGAACAATGTCCGTTAAAGTATCCGTAAAAGATGGAAAGATCTCAAACTAAACGACGATGGGAAAGAGGTTGGAGCGATTTGGTGAGGTTTAGATTATTGATGAGACGAATGGCTTTGGACTGGACTTTGTCGAGAAGACAGAGAGTAGATTTTGGAGCACCACGCCAGACGTGGGAGCAGTACTCTAACGAAGGACGGATTTGGGACTTGTATGTAGATACAAGGTGAGAAGATGAGAAAAACCCGCGGGCTCTGGCGAGGAAACCGAGCTTTTGAGATGCATGTTTAGCAAGGGAATGGATGTGAGTTTTCCAAGTGAGATTAGATGAAAGAGAAAGACCAAGTTGTGTGAAAGAAGCTGAAGTGTCCAGTTTATTACCATTCATGAAGACAGCTTTAAGTAAGTAGCTTTTCGATATATTGATGAATAACTAATGAGTATGGAGATGAAAAGCTTTAAAAAACATGAACTAACCATGAAACATGTAAAAATTAACTGAGCCTCCCCTGGCTAAAATTGCTTTGAGTGATTTCTCAATGACGTCAATTCCAACTTTATGGTGCTTTTCTCCCCAGTGGTCAAACCATCCTGACCAGAATTCTGTCACGAAAACTGGTGCATTCGGCTGAAAGAAAAAATCAATGCGATCGAATGCTTTTCTTAGGTGCCATTAAATTACATTTTAAATGTCTTGTTTGTTGATGAAAGACAACTGATCAAGGACAGGCATTGGATCATATAAATGCGCTTAATAATTAATCGTTTAGCTTATGAAAATTATTTCACGCGTCAGAACATGCTTACCAAATGACGGTTAAGTACTTCAGAAAAGAAAGGACAAATAAAGCTAACGGAAAATCCCCAATTCTACCTGATGCTTCTCGAGTTCATCCATAACTTTGTTGGCTCTGGTTTGAAAATTGACAGTTTGCAAAGCTGTATAAAAATGTAGGAATTAAAAAGATCGATTTTTCTGAACATGCAGATTTCGCTGGAATACATAGCACCTGCAAGTACAAATTCAGTTGTTTAAGAATATAATATTCCGCTAAACTGTCTTTTATTGATCAAATTGGTCATCATTTCTGTCTACTTCCTTTGTCTACCACTGGCTCTTTTTTTTGCTGCAACCGCCAATCATTAGCTTGCTTCTTTCCCTTTCAAAGGTAAAATTTTTCATCCTTCTAGCAAGTATTAACAATCAACACTGATTCAAAGTATTAGCAGAATATAAAGCAGAACATAAAGAAAATATTAGGAAATGAAGCTTACTGTCTTTGAGATGGGCCCGACCAAGTCCACTTTCATTGTCAGAAAGAAAGAGCAGCTCATTGATACCGTGTTCACGGAAAATCTTCAAAGCGAAGATAAAATCCAATGAAATACAGGAAGATATCGACGGCAAAATAAAACGCCAACATGAGATGACATAACCACAATTAGACCTAAACATTAAAAAGTTGTGAATTTATCTTAATTGAATTAATCGAGTTTTTCATACTCTGATGGATGTCCAGCATCTTCAGTATGAAGCCACTACATTTTCGGTTTTCCTTGCCATATGGAAGACCATTTCATAAATTGCAGTCGACTTAATGAAGCAATATCTGCATAATTCATTTACTATTGTCTCATTTTGCTCATTATCAGATGCTCAATTCGTTCATTCAGTGTCGGACGAAAAGATCTTAAGTGTCATAAAATTATGCTTCCATTTTTCAGTCTAACTGTATCTATTAACGTCTTGCAAATAATGCATGGATACTTACGCTTTGCAAATGTCTCAGGTATTTCAAATCTGTTCCAAAGCTGCCATATTCGTTCTCAATTTGAAAAGCAATAACAGAGCCTCCTTTTGAAAACTAAAGTACAGAAAAAATGCTGAAAGGGAGGTGGCATGGGAGCTTTGATATTGCACAGAAGAGTTGAAACATGCCTATGATGTCATACTAAAGATCTTATCGTCCAGAACTTGCCAGAGCAAGGAACGAGAGAAGATTGAGCAATCATTGATCATTAGTATCACAAAGATTGAGCAATCATTGATCATTAGTATCACAAAGATTGAGCTATCATTGATCATTAGTATCACAAAGATTGAGCAATCATTGATCATTAGTATCACAAAGATTGAGCAATCATTGATCATTAATATCACAAAGATTGAGCAATCATTGATCATTAGATCACAAAGATTGAGCAATCATTGATCATTAGTATCACAAAGATTGAGCAATCATTGATCATTAGATCACAAACATGGGTGTCCGCCCTCTGCGCATTGAAGTTTTAAACATGCTAAATGATTTAACCGGTTAAATGACACCTGGAGAGAATATTTTAGACATTCGACAAAACCTGGTTACATTTTGTAGCAATTGACAGGAACATAAAAGAAATAAATTTTTGGATGTTAAGATATGGTGGCAAAAAATTAAACAGAGTGGATTCATATCTAAAGCTCAAAATATTTCCACTGGTTGAAATTTATAGCTGAAAGCAAAGGATGAAAAAAATAGATCTAAAAAGGAAACTGTTGAAAGAAGAAAGAATAAAGAATCTCCACTTGATTTGAAACTTACTTGCAGTTCTGCAATAATTGGCAAAAGTCTTTGGAAGTAGCGATCAACAGCATCAAGGAATGGCTTATAACTTGACCTCAGTTGCATTTTCGGATCACGAAGAAGCCAACTGAGTGAAAATGATAGAAGCGGTATTTCTCGTTGATTTACGATAAGAATTTCTCATACCACCCAGAACCTTTGGTGGCATAAATTGGCAAGTTTTGAGCAAAAACTGGGTACCCACTCTAGAGGGATTAGATCACCTGAGTCAATAGATGCTGTCTTGCAAAAGTCTTGAGCAATCTCAACAGCATCCTTTCTCTCAATATGACCAGAAAATGTGATTTCTATGCCTCAAACTACAGGAAGTTAGCAACTCTGCTAAATCTAAGTAAACATCAAGGCTCAAACCAATGACCATTTAAGAATCTATAAGCAAATTGAATTTAGGCATTGTTTCTATTATAAGCTAGACACAGATAGCCCTAAAACTGTGTGAGGCGAAAATCCGACGAGATATCATAAAATATATCAGCGATATATCATCGTCCCAGGTACTACCACCACTCGACCTTTTGGTGCCTTCAGTGACTATGTCACTTTCAGCTCTGGGGTAAAGATGCCGGCGCTTACGGTTGGTTGGTCATTGTGAACAGGGACTGCGGGAGACTGATTTGCCGGTCTGTTCCCTGGCTACACCTGAGGGTGCCGTTGGAAAGGGTGCACTGCAGACCCAACCGCCAGAGAGCATATAGGCCCAAACCCAGAGGTAGCGCATTGATTGGGAGGCTACGTCAACTGGTTTATAATCCGGTTGCCCCTCTGAGGCCACAGAATAGCTAAGAAACCTTTCAAGGGATATCAGAAGACCGCTGCCACTTTCATTTTGACTGATCCAACCACCACTCCCCATTCTTTCTAACATGAATGAATGGTGATTAACTGGACACTTCAGCTTCTTTCACACAACTTGGTCTTTCTCTTTAATCTAATCTCACTAGGAAAACTCTCATCCATTCCCTTGCTAAGCATGCATCTCAAAAGCTCGGTTTCCTCGCCACAGCCCGCGGGTTTTTCTCATCTTCTCACCTTGTATCTACATACAAGTCCCAAACCCGTCCTTCGTTAGAGTACTGCTCCCACGTCTGGAGTGGTGCTCCAAAATCTACTCTCTGTCTTCTCGACAAAGTCCAGTCCAAAGCCAGTCGTCTCATCAATAATCCTAACCTCACCAAATCGCTCCAACCTCTTTCCCATCGTCGTTTAGTTGGAGATCTTTCCATCTTTTACAGATACTTTAACGGACATTGTTCTCAGGAGATCAGGGATATTATTCCAGTTCCTCTGAGGCGTGTCAGGACCACCAGAAGCTCAACGCATTCCCACCTCATTCCCACCCTTTCCAAGTTTCACTGCCTACTTCACGAACTCTATCTCACAAATCATCATTCATCCCAAGAACATGCACCTTATGGAACGTCTTGCCTTCTTCTTGCTTTCCTGAGCCCTACAACTTGCCATCTTTCAAATCTAAGATAAATAAACTTGATCTTATCTCTCTATCCTCTTAGCTGCTCGCTTTCTTCTTTCTTCCTATGTTGGGGCCTTTTATAGGCCAACCTAGCCTTTCCTCAACATAACCCACTAAACAAAAAAATGTCTCAAAACCATACAAACAAAAAATCCACTGCAGCAACAAATGTGGCACCTAAACTTTTTCCATCTCATTCTGCGACATCCGTAGACAATCTTCCAATATCAACTCAGTACATCATCATTTCCAATCCACAAACCCTTATGTACTCTTCCTCACTGAAAGTAAAATTAAACCTCTCGATCCCAATGACGGCATCATTCTCTCTCCTCATCTCCGATGCCCAGGTTAAGAACTACTTTCCGCCTTCTTCCTTGCTGGTGGGGTTTGTGCATTTATTCGTTCTGATGTGCAGACCTTACACCTCAAACCTTTCTTATCCTGGCCTTCAACTCTTCTGGTTGAAAATTTCCCTTCCTCATACCACAAAGTATATTTGCACTCTATACCGCTCTCTTAACTCAAACAATCATAAACTTCTTCTCGACCACCATTCCAAATCTATTGAAACAATCACTTTACAATCTCCACGCTCTGAAATCATTATCCTTGGTGATTTCAGCGTCCATAGCTCTGAATGGTTCACCTTTTCCCTAGATATTCCCAACCCTGCTGGTCTCGATGCTGAGGCGTTTCCCATTGTCAATGAATTGACGCAGGTAGTATCAGAACCTGCACACGTCCCTGATCGTACAGGAGACAAAACAAATACTCTTGATCTTTTCCTCACATCTAATCCTAGCATTTATTTTTCTCCTACTGCTAGCTCTCCTTTTGGTAACTCTGATCACTGCATCATAACCTTGCGGCACGACTTCCTCCACCTGGATAGACCCTGTACTCCGTAAAGAGTCTCTGATCACCAGTATGGCTTTCGAAAAGACACGTCTACTGATGATCTTCTTGTCAATGCTGTCCATGTTTGATCCTCTGATCTAGAATCCTATGGTGAGAGCAGAGTGATCTCTCTAGATATTTTTAAGGGCTTTGATTGCATCTAGCACAAGGATCTTCTCGGTAAACTACCGATGTTTGGTCTCAATCACACTCTCATTAAATGGATTGGTAGTTTCCTCTCTGGTAGGTTGAATGTCTTTAGAGTGGACTGCTTCCTCTCTAATCCGCACTCCATCAATGCTGGTGTACCACAGGGCGCTGTTATATCCCCTGTACTCTTCATTCTCTTCATAAACGACCTACTGACCTCTACGTCTTCTAGAATTCACTCATTTGCTGACGATACCTTCCTAATTTCTTCATTTTTATTCAATCCAAATGACCATGCTTCCACCGATATCCAACTCCACAGAAACATTTCAGCCTCGCTTCTCTCCAATGATCTGACAGTTATTGAGAAGTGGGGTAAAGACAACCTAGTTTCGTTCAACCAAAGCAAGACGAAACAGGATGTCATTTCACGCAAACGAAATCAAAACTTTACACCTGTCCTCATGAATGGTGATTAACTGGACACTTCAGCTTCCTTCACACAGCTTGGTCTTTCTCTTTCCTCTAATCTCACTTGGAAAACTCACATCCATTCCCTTGCTAAACATGCATCTCAAAAGCACGGTTTCCTCGCCAGAGCACGTGGGGTTTTCTCACCTTCTCACCTTCTATCTATATACAAGTCCCAAATCCGTCTTTCTTTAGAATACTGCTCCCACGTCTGGGGTGGTGCTCCAAAATCTACTCTCTGTCTTCTCGACAAAGTCCAGTCCAAAGCAATTCGTCTCATCAACAATCCCAATCTCACCAAGTCTCTCCAACCTCTTTCTCATAGTCTTTTAGTTGGAGATCTTTCCATCTTTTACAGATACATCCAAGGGCATTGTTCTCAGGAGGTCAGGGATATTATTCCAGTTCCTCTGAGGCGTGTCAGGACCACTAGAAGCTTGAATCATTCACATCCCCTCCAAGTTTCACTGCCTAATCCACAAACTCTATCCCACAAATCGTCGTTGATCCCTAGAGCATGCAATTTATGGAACACTTTGCCTTTTCCTTGCTTTCCTGAATCCTACAACTTGCCATCTTTCAAATGCAGGGGCAACAAACTTGACTGTATCTCCCTCAACTTTTAGTCTCTTGTTTCTTTCTTTCTTTCAATATTGGGGCTTTGTTAGGCCATCATGGCCATTTCTCAACGTAACTCAGCAAAAAAGACCAACAGCATAGAAATTGCAGAAAATGCTAAAAACTGATCTTCTTTCAAATGTTGACAATTATGCAATCAAATTGTAAATACAGGGACATGAATAATCACATACCTAGGTAACCCACCAAGGTCCCACTCGGCACAAATATATGGTCCAGGCCGTAGGATGACAAAGAGGCCATAAGTCTGAGCAAGCAAGACAAAATCCCTGAGAAGGAAGCAAAGCTGAATTTTAACAATAAAATAATTTGAGCATTAATGCTTATTCAGCAAATGCCAGTTGGAAAAGGGCTATTGATCTTGCTAATTATGATAAGTTTCATATCAAATTGGATGGATACAGCATTGACATACCGAATTGACAAATTTTCTTCAAAATCAAAATCTCCTGGCTGTGGCTCGTGCAAGTTCCATGGAATATATCTGACAAAGGAAAGCGTGAAGTCAAATATGGAGTGCAGTTGATATCTCCAAAAATACTGGACTACTTAAATTGTATTGTCGTCATCATTGTTCAGCCAGCCGTATCAGCTTGCTTGTGACCCTGCTGATGACTTCTTTTCATTTTGACCTTGATTCAACAATTGCTATTAACTGGAATTGCTCTATTCTTGAGAGAAGACTCTGTGGATTGCCCACTCCTCTGATCACACTGATGTTAGTTCTGTGTTCTGAGCAGTGAATTTTTTGCATTCTTCTCCCGGCCCAGAGCTCACAAGATTCCATTATGCTTCGTTCACATTGTTTCATTGTTTCACAACGTGATTGAAATGTGTTTTAGTGGTGCTGTAGAATAGTGGCTTATTGCTAACATAGGGACTGAGGGATAAAAAACTACATTGTTCAAAACAAGAAAAAGAACAGGTGAGGAAACCACCTAATAAAAACCACTTTCCTAAAAATACTCAAAGCTCTGTCTCTGGTTTCTGCTATGCTCAAAACCAAGAATACCATTAATTACTCTACATACTTAACATTCCTGGAAGAAATCCAAAGCCTTGTCTCTGGTCTCAGTTTCATTTGAAATTGAGAAGCCTGTGTGGTGAATCTTGTATCAAATGGTTTAAGGATATGGTGTTCATACGTGTAACAATGAATAACAATAAGAGAATTAAAATTCAGGGATAAACTCACGTTTCCACTGTATTCAATCCCATTCCTTTTAGTTTCAGTAATCTATCACTCCAATAATCCTGAGGTACTCTGAAATAATGAATGGCTCCACTAAGGATTGTGAAATTTCTTCCTTGCATTGTAAACTGTTTTCCATTTGTAGACAGCCCTTCTTCCAGGAGGATAACTTTCTCACCGACTGCTGAATCCACATGCTTCCCAGCCATGAAAATATACAAAAATGTGCTACCAAGCAGAAATAAGAACATAATGTGCAAGGAAGAAAGATGACTAAAAGCACTTCTTGGATACATCACATCTATTTTCAAGCAGGTTCAACTGAGTGAATTTTGTATCGAGTGAATTGAGCAACATAGCACAAACTGGATGAATCACAGTGAGTGGTCTATTAATTCATATATCAGTCAGAATATGAAATACGGTGTCTGCGTGTTGATTTTTCCAAAGTTTGGACCAGTTCAGTTCAGTTCATTTAATCTTAATTGGACCTGCTCCTTGATTTGATGCTGCCTCCTGAAATAAAGTAAAAATATCGATGATCCATAAATTGGGTTGTTGGCAAACTAGTTAGAGCTTATGTGCATTGTACAAAAAGCTCCAAGATTGCGATCCGTTCGTACACATTTCTGGATTCGCTCTCCGATCAGTAAAGTGATATCTGTCGCGACGCTGCCTTCTAAAAGCAAAGCGATGAATAAAACAATTCTGAGCAAATGTTACAAACGATGCATATACAGCGAAGAAAAAAGACTCAATTTCGTCTAAAGACGGTAGGTTACTGGTGGCCTAACTCGTCCAAAAGAAAAAGAACAAAAACCAAAATCTACTCTCTCAACCTACCTTTTGAATGCATATGAAAATGCATCATTGATAAACTGCTAAGTAATAGGGCATGAAATTAAGAACATATTATTATAATTGATCAGGAAAATGAAATTATTGAAAACAATACCTCATCGATGTTTGCCCTCTCCTGTAGAGCTTTAATCAACTTTAATCAACCAGGCGACAACGCAGAATACCAACAAAATTTGATAGTGGTGCCTCGTTCACATGTTAACATGCCTCAGAGCCATGTTGTTCACATGCATTCATGGTGTTATACTGTTAACAACATGTTTTAAATTGATGTAAATTTATATTAGCAAAAATGCGACCTTGTTCGGAAAATTTTAATGACGCGAAGCTGCTGTATTATCACTGAATCTACTTTAAAGAGGGGCACTTCCTAAGCATGTCAGGAATACTTCAAATTATGCCTGCATCAGCATTTGCAAAACTTCACGAATAACCGTAATCTTCAAAAGGGGACGCATATTTTACTTTTCAAAAACAAAACATCTTTCTACCAATCACATGAGGTGTCCTTTTGGCTATGATTATCGTTTCATTCGGCTCATCCTTCTGACATTATATCTTTGAATGTATTTCTCCCTTTTTGAGTAAGAAATAGTTGTCTCATCACTACAACCATGGACACCAGTCAAGGTAAGGGGGCAAAGCTTCAAAAGGAACACCTTCATTGCCAGAGTGGGCAACAAAGAATATGTTTTCCCAGCCACATGGACCTTTGCGTTTGTGCAATGGAACAAATCCTTCCTACTTCTTCTGCCTCACATGCTGGTCAAGGAGACGAGGATTTTTCGTATTCTCTCTGTTTCTCTGTGCATTTCTTCCAGTAATCAAAATCTTCTCCATATTTGCAGGTAACAACTCCATGTTTTGCATTCTCCTTCCTTTATTTGAGACAAAAGGCTTATTTCTTATTTCTTATCTTTGCCATCACATAGCCCAGACTGCTTGTTAAGCAAATTATCTTGCTTAATCTTATACTGATCAATTGTTTGCAGCCATGACATTGGTTTGGCGGAGACCAATGTTTCTTTTGTCTTACTCTTTATCATTTGTTACTTCAGATACAGGTGCATCCGAGGAAGCATTCAGAATGATTTTGGAATCTTTGGCATCTTTCTCATTCTTATGATTACCATGTTATGTCGAATTGTCTTGAAATAGTTTGGAGAAATTCTGGGTCGTCAAGGGAACGCCGCTGGAGTAGTAAGTTCTTTGAAGCATACCATTTTCTTTGTTCTTGGAATAATGGAAAAACAGATCATTCCATTTCAAGAAACTTCATTCATCTCATGTATATTCTCGGACTTCGAAAGTCAAGAATGAAGCACGTTTCTTGGTGGAATGACAGTTTACAAGGCGACGGAATAGTCTTTCGCCTGGCCAATTAGCCATATAGATTCATAATTGACACTCTGGAAGGCAAGAAAAATTGGACGGCAGGCTATTGATTGACATCTCTGATTTATTAGTTGTACCTTGCCCTCCAAAATCGCTGGTTGATTGACAAGTCAAATCTTATTATCGGAAAAATGATAAATAGCGAGCTTCCTCGTGTTTATTTTGAGCCAATAATATTAGCAGAAGCAAGGGAACCGTTCAAAGTTACACATTCAACAAACAATACAAGATGCCAGTGTTAAACAGATATTGCACTTGTCTTGAATTGTGCTTGATCACCTTCAGTTAAAATGGCTGCATACTTTTACTGATATCAAGTTTTATGCCGTGTTTGAAAAATGGCACAATCTAAATTCAATTTTCTTATGGGGGGAAACTTTAGCCCCCTTATGCCCCCATTACAGGGTTACTGAATAAAAACACAATTCCTAACTACACCAACAGACAGACAATTCTCAATCGTACCAGCAAGACGAAAATCGCATCAAAGTAGGAGTAGAAATGTCCAATTTCGAAGAAAGGAAAACTATTAGTGAGGATAGCAGGCAAACAAAACAAAGGCAATACGATTGATTTACAAACCATTCGACCAGTAACTAAGGATCTCTTATCAGAATGCAGAAGCAACTCACATTTAATGACAAATGACGAAAAATTTCCATAAAATTGGTGCTATGTTATGCTTATTTCATAAGTCCTTGCTTCTTTAATGCATCAATCAAGGTGTCCACACTATCAACTTTAACTCCAGCCTCCCTTACAGGTGGATCTTCAACGGACAAAAGGTCGAAGTGAGGTTTGATGTCAACACCAAGATCTTCTGCCTTCTTTTTGTCGATTTTTTTCTTCTTCGCTTTCTGTTTTGAAAGAAGAATCAGCGTCAGTCAAGTTGAATCTAATATAGAGCTTCAAAATGCGGGGAATATAATTCAAAAGAGCCTTGAGTTCCATGAAATGTTTCCATGAAATGTCTCCATGAAATATCGCCATGCAATCGCTATGAAATTTCTTCCATAGGCCCTTACCTGGTTTAAGCTTTCACACTATCATTCGTAACAATATTTATTCACTCACTCACTCCTTCTTTCATTCTTTCATTCGCTTATTTATTCAACCTTTTCGCTAGTTCATTTCACCAAAAATATTCTTCATAGACGAAACTAAGTGCGTTCATAATTAAAGATGCTTGATTAAATTGCAGTGACAAAAATTAGCGTAACAGTCTGGGTAGTTCAACGCACATTTGAGATATCACGTAAAAGTAGAATGAAGGACATACCATGATATTTGGTAACGTGGCATATCTTGGTTCGTTCAATCTAAGGAACGAATCAATTACAAATGTAAAAACTGAAGTTAAAACATCAAAAGTTGATTCGTTGATACGACGCTTGGCCTGAAAGCAGTCAAAAGATTAAGGAGTTTGTTCGTCAAATGGTTATGGTCATTGGTTCGAGTCCCACCTGGAACGTTACTAAAAAGGAGACTGAGAAGAGTCACTAGTTCTCTTTAATTCCGGAATCACGTGCTAAGGTCACATTAACGGATGTCCTGTGCATGACTTCTCAGGGTTCTAAAACCTTCTTTTCAAGACAAAGCAACGTATTGAATTGATTTGCTGCAAACGAAAAGTGAGATTGAAATGGTTACAAAGACTCACCGCAAATCTGCACTAACCACACATGGTAACTGAACCTTGATTGTTTCCAAACCGCCATCTACCTCTCTTGTTACTCGTAAATTTCCGTCATCTTTTTCCAACTTTGAGGCAAAAGTGGCCTAGAAAACACAAAAATCGAAACAAAATCATCCTCAATGGAGGACAATGTACAGTTAATTGACTGAATGATGGGAACATTTATTACGAGAGGGAATTCCTAAACATAAGCTATGAAACTCGTAAAAAAGCTATGAAAGAAGTTTTGATTAATGCTAAGAAACTAAAATGTCAGCTTAATGGAAGGAAAGCAGGCCTAACAAACACGGGGTGTATGAAGCACTACTCAGATTGCTTGAATCACCTTTAAAGGCGCTTTTATTCCAAAAAAACTAGTTCTCGATAATTTCTGACGCATTTTTGAAAATACTAATTTCTAGCAAAATGTAATGCACTTAGAAGACCTGCGGACTCACGGCGTAAAAATACGCAGCTTTATTATCATTACTACAGGTCCCAGACCAGGCGTCCTGTCCTTACTGTGCCAGAACTTTTCAGGATCACATTGGCCTCCTAAGCCACCTTCAAACCCATCGAGTCACACAGGGTTAAGGACCAATGAAGATGGTCATTTCACACCAAGATAGGACAAATGATTTTGCTATGAAAATACTGACATACCTGGGGCCAATCCAGAAAAGAGGCTAAAAGCTGTGCAGTCTGATTGGAATCATCATCAATGGCCTTTTAAAACGACATTAATTAAACATCAATTTGTTGTACAATCCAATGAAGTCATTGGCATGAAACGTGAAGTACAATACAACTTGACTTATGAGTCTTAATTCTACCTCAAATGAAAAATCATCCACAATTCTATTATATATAACCATTAACCAATCTACTGTAAATGTTAATTTCTTGAATCATCAATTGTCAATAGAATCCTGCATGACCTCTTACAATTTACAATATATAATGAAGGTCGAAGGATGGAGGTCAGTTTTTATACTACCTAATAGTAGACATAAAAACACTGAATTTATGCCTATCAACCAGTGTCCTTGTACTTCCTGTCAAACTGATCACATCACATCTCACGAACATATACATGGAATTACAGAGGGCTGGCAACTCTCCTCACTTTCAGTAATAGTTGCGTTCAAGGGAGGCTTGAAAGATTGACAATTGGATCAGCGATTAAGTGACTTACAGGTGAGTTTTCTCAATATTGAAAGGTTTGTTGCACTTAACAATCACTTCCTCGCTTTCGTCCAATACCATCACAATTTTTAGTTATTACAGATAAAGATACTACACAAAGACTTAAGGATGATAAAAGCTATAGGTATGAATCAGTGTCCTTATAATAACTTAGTAATAATGTGGTGATATTATCAATGGAGCTTTAATAGCAGGTGATGAACAAGATGAATTGAGTTTGCAGAAAAGGCTTTTCAGCTTACTTGCTTGCCAAGGATGACCAAATCAATTTTCTCTTGGTCAACAATCTTTGCCATAAGTTTTGCAACTGCCAAAGGCTGCAGCCCCAAATATTCTTTATCTGCTACAACCACATGCACACCTCTGTCTGCACCCATGGCTAACGCTGTTCGAATGGTCTCCTAGCAGTGACAAATTGCCAGTTTTACTAACGAATTTTCAACCAACAGAGGTGTATTAAAGGATACATCATTGGACTTCAAGGCATTAGAAAACAACTATATAGACACAGTACACATTTGACAAAGGGCCTCTCCAGTGAAAACTTTTTATTTTCCATTAGATTCAGTTGAATGCCCTGATTTCAAATCTGCAATTACTTTTCTGATATCTCAATACATTTTCACTTGACAAGAGTTTAAAGTTCGTTTTTGAGTTAAGACTTTGCTCAAAAAGAATTCTTGGATACCTACTTTGTGCTGTCAAAATGGCGTACAAAGCTTTCCAAGTCATTTATTCTTCTCACAACAATACATCGGATCATGAACAAAATGGAAGATTCAATTTCCAAAACACTGATACAACCTTAAGTCACTTAAATACCACCATTCACAAATTGTTGTGATTTATTTGATAGACTTTGTGACATCACAAAGTAGGCTTTGCATTTTCATTTTTACTCATTTTCTTTCGGTGAAGTCTGATTTGAAACTCTTATAACAGGAAAAAAAATGCAAGATATCAGAAAATAATCCCTGATTCAAGATCAGGAGACTTGATTACACCTATTTGCAAAATACAAATTTTTCACAGGAGAGGTAATCTTTCCTGCTTTCTTTATCAGTATTCACGAGGCTGCAAGATGGCGTATCTCTGCTTTCAGTCTCATCCTGTTCTGCCCATGCACCTCCTTTAAACCAGCTAGTTTCATTTTCTTGCTTATCTCCTTTTATCACCTTTGTCCTTTTCTTCCTTTTCTTCCTACCCCATCCTTTTGATTCTTATATCACTGATGCTTTCTTGGTGGTTTAAACTGTGTTGCATACTCAGGTTTGAGCATAGCAGAAACCAGAGACAGGGCTCTGAGTTTTTCCTGGGAAAGTGGATTTTCTGAGGTGGTTTTCCATTGCCTTCCTCACCAATGGGGTTTTCATTGTGATACATGGGGGCATCAAACTAACAACCCCTGTGTTATGAGTCTGCATGCTTAACCACTGCAAATGCATATTTGTAGTACAGCTTACATTGGAGTCATCCACCCTGAAATTAGGTGGTTTCCTCTGATCTCTTACCATAATGTGACATTGCAGGGATGCTAAAGCTGGACATTCCACCTGCCAAACTCATGACACATAGAGAATGAGTCTATTCTTCATCTTGAAATTTAATATTCCGCCACTAAAGATTTACTTTTTCCTCTTTTGTTTCCCTCATGGATTTCCAGATTTGCATGAAATAAATAAAAAGATTTGCAGCTAACCTCACTCTTAGCTGGTCCCAAACTTAGTGCAATCACCTCAGATGCTATTTTCTTTTCTTTCAATCTAATTGCCTTCAAGATAGGGAACAATAAAATGCTAAAGATAACATCAAATAATCATTGTCCTTAATCATTTGGATTATCAAAATTATGATTATTACTACGATCAAAATAAAAGCTAATTTCATCAATGAAGGACCTGCTTTTATGAAGTGGAAAACTAGTCGCATTATGCAATTAAAAAGGAGTATTTAACAACACAGTAGCAATACTTTTATAGCTGAAAGAATAAATAACTGTACGAAACAAAGTGGTGTGAATAACAATTGATTGTTTGGTATGCTGTTACACCAAGTATCTTCCCTGTGCGGTCTGTGTCTCATTTACAAGGAGTATCACTTAGTACTTCATTATTTTCTGTTTAACTTTTTAAAACTTTTTCAAAGCTGATGGAAGTCTTCAATCCATATCTATCCACTTTGTAACAAAGCTTGCCAAAATATCTCATTCACTTTAACCATAAAATTCCAACCCAGGCAAAAATCATGATGATAATTGTTTTTTAAAGGATAAAAACTTTCATCTTCAAATTAATCAAAGAACAAGCACTATTATGGTTAAAGAAATCTTGATCTTCAACACAAAGCCAATGCTGACCATTAGATGACTCAGAGAAACAAATCCTTACCTCTTCAACAGCAATTTCATCAAAAGGGTTCATGCTATGCTTCACTCCATCTGTCACTACACCGCTCTTATCTGGCTTGACTCTGATCTAAAAAGCAAAAAACTACTGCATACAGCCTTGAAATTTTCAAAACTCTGTGCTGCATTTAGACTGACAGGAAAATGAGAAGTAACAGTAAGATGGTGGTTACCATATGTATAGTGTTGAATTAAATTTTCTTGATTTTCTTCATTGCTATCAAGGATTTATTCAAACTTTGTGAAACTGTCAGAAGGCATTCAACCACAAAAACATTAAATTTTTATCTTGGT
Source organism: Pseudorhiza aurosa (assembly GCA_964026355.1). Taxonomy (NCBI): domain Eukaryota; kingdom Metazoa; phylum Cnidaria; class Scyphozoa; order Rhizostomeae; family Lychnorhizidae; genus Pseudorhiza; species Pseudorhiza aurosa. The sequence goes on along the minus strand of OZ032117.1, from coordinate 711,379 downwards.
CTATTGCAAAGGCAAGCAAAGACAACATTGCAATTTGAAGCTATCAAAATAGGGGGTATGAATATCAAAGGTGCCTGGGCAAAAGTCATGCGCTGACGCTGACAACTTTCATAATAACAAAGTTGTTTATGCTGGGCTGTCACTCAGCAATAGGAGCGATGTTATCAATAAAGACCCTAGGTAGGTTTTAGAAGCTCTCCATTAGAAGTCAGTGTCACTCGTAAACTTCCCATAATCTTTCTGATGGGTGATGTTTTCATCATAAACTGCCATAGAATCCACCCAGTCAATAATAATAACAATAATGATAACTGCTAATGTTTAAGTGGGTAGCCTGTACTAATCGAGCTAAAGTTCAAGTTTTTACAACAGGGCCCACTATGAATTAAAACTGGGTGCTACTAATATACTTGAATTACAATAAAAAAGAATTTTAAGAACCAATACTTAGAATAAATATATGTTAAAAGTCATTGATATAAAAGTTAAATCAAGTGCTGTTTTGAAGTTACGTGCGAGTCACGTCTGTGCGAGTAACATCATTACGCTACGGAATAACGAGCCTACAGATGATACACCAAAAAGTTTGAATCCCTTAAATTCCTTTGATTCTGAACTCTTAAAAGATGTGCGTCTGAGAATGAAATGTAGCGAAATTAGCGATTGGACGATGCAATGCAAGCCAAAGCGATTGGCAATATAATTGCAGTGGAGCTAATGGATCAACTAATGAACCTGATTAGAGCATAAAACGTCCTGTACCATCACAATACATAATAAGCTACAATCCTCTTTTCGGATTCTGCATCTATAATTTTCTTACCTTCACTGCATAATCAATAACCCTTTTACAACCGACCAGCACTCGAAATGGAGACGCCATCTCTATTGGGCCTAATAGCAAGTAGGAGAAGTCCGGAAATTCAAAGAGAGGTTATGCTCCTTCGCAACAGAGAAATCTGCAGTGGATAATATCATTATCGTATCTGCCAAGACTTTTCTGCACGAGAACATTGGAAGTGAATGGAGTCACAGTTCAATTTGGCACACAGCGTCTACGGTGGCTAATCAGTCCAATGCGGGGTCGGCACCGGCGGCCACACCGATCGCAAACAAACTCGTTCCAGGGTCCAGTTCCTCAATTGCTCACCTCTTTCTTTCAGCTCTTTTTTTTCGCATCCCCCTCTTCAGATTTCCTGGCTTCACACCTCTTTGCACCATCGGTTACCGCGTGACGCCAAGCCGGGCGATCAAGTGCGCTTGTTTCCCATATGGTGAGGTCGATTCTAGTGGCTAGTAAGTCGGTGGCTAATGAATATATAGTGAATAATATGCAATGTACGGTATACTGTATATATTGTATATATTTATTTATTCGAAGAATGTTCCTCCATTTGCCGGGTGCTCATTCCAATCTCTTTTCCGTGCTCAAAATTCAATTTGAGGGAGGCTGGTGATCGGCCTTGACCCCTCCTGAGAGTCAGAGGATCCCACCGGAGCACGTGACCCATCATCTTTCTCCTCTGGCACCCTCCATTTGACGAAGAGGCGGGAGGTTGAATAAAGGATAATGATGAAATGATTAATTTATTCATAGTTGGTAGTACATAACTAGTGGTTATTGAAATATACTTGAGCTAATTTAGACCAACTGCTCAGACCTACGGTATTCATCTGATAAATACAAACAAGATGAAGTGTATGATATTTCAAATGCATCACAAATTTCAAAACAGGATTTTTCAAAATCCATTACAAGATTCGTTGCAAAATTCATTACCAAATTCATTGCAAAACTCATTGCAAAGTTCGTTGCGAAATTCATTGCAAAATTTATTACGAAACATTAAAATCGATTTAAGGATTAAAGCATTCACTTTATGCAGGGGAAGGGATAGCCACCTTTTGATGTGAATAATAGGCGGGATGCTAACAGAAAATCTCGCTCAAAAGGGGCGAGATTGATTCTTTCTTTTGCTTTAAAACATTTCAATCAAAAGAACTTGCAGGCTCTTTAAACGAATATTAACAGATTCGTATTTTCTTTCTCTACCTTTAAACTTGATTCATCATACTTGCATGCAATTTTTAGGGCCTTTCATGTGCTTTATCTATCGTACTATTCAAGTGCCCATTATGGACCGCCTAGACCATTAATCTCATACTCAATTTACCTGGGGGCCACTGGAGGCAGAATCTGGGTGAGGCTGGGCCGCATCAGGCTTTCCGCAAGAAAGGCTCTGATTAAAACACCCCAATGCTTTCAAATATCTTCATTTTTATTCTAAGACGCTGGCCAAAAATTATCATCCTGCCGGCCGCAGTTGGGCCAAGAGTTTGAGACCACTGGTCTAGACTGATGGATTGTATTGAAGCTTGCTAATTGCAAAGGCTCTCATTAAGATTCTTAGTTTGCTTAAGTCCGTGTTTCCAAATATATGAGCGCGGGCGAACAGTCTGTTACCAGCCTTTTTGTACATCTTACTGACAAGTGCCTCAAATTTGAGTCTTTTTGACCGCAACGCCTATTAGCTTTTCCTCTTCTGTGTTTCATCACCGAATCTCCTATCTTAACTGTAACCTGCTGATTCGAATTCAAACTGGGTATGAGTAAATTGCATTGGAAACAGGTGTGAGATATCCACTGAAAAATTGTAATTAGAGATAAAACTAAAAATTAACAGGCTGATTTATTTCATGCTTGATGTTTTATTCATACCATTAAATATAAGTCACTTAGCTTCCAGTCATAAATTATTATAATATTTACATATTTTCTGAGATAATCAACTATTTATCAGCTATCTTATATTTACATTGTCTACGGAAACACAGAAAATGAATGAAGAACGCTTTATCCAACTCTAAACTAGAAGTATGGAGAAGACACTGATTGGAAGTAACATATGAATAATTAGCGTAATACGAGTAAAGTCGCTTTGATGGGAAAGCTCAGTTCCAAACTCAACACGAGCATCGAGGAACGTCTTGCGAGAGATTTGCAATTCTGAGAATTGGGTTGTGGGATAGGGTGACCAATGCTCTTCTTCGCTGTGCATCAATCCTTCCTTCAAGCCAGGTACCTGTTTAATATTGCGTCAACATAAAGAGGACACACAGAAAGCTTACAGAGCGTGCGCACATTAGCGTTACGTATGAACGGCCTCATTCTAGAAACATGAAATGGCATGCCTTGAGCAGAGGGCTCTCAACACAGTAGAAGCAGTCTAATCATGAACCAATTGATCCTGCTTTGATGGTAAACCAGTCATGATCGTTCTGAGTTCAATAGTTCCTTATATGGTCCCTCTCAGGAATTGCGAACTTCTGCTTTGCTTATTCTCGTTATCAAGCATTAGACGAATTTCATAAATCAAAGGTGCGACCTTTGCAAGTTAAAGGCCGTTTTGGCGACCAAAATTACTAGCACATGGAAAAATCGAAATCACTTACAGTAACAGGTATCACTAATAGTTTACACTTTAGCTTAGAAATGTAAAAAATGAAGAAACAATGTAAAAAATGAAGAAATAATGTGCAAAATGAAGAAATGATGTAAAAAATGAAGAAATAATGTGCAAAATGAAGAAATAATGTTAAAAATGAAGAAATAATGTAAAAAATGAAGAAATAATGTGCAAAATGAAGAAATAATGTGAAAAGTGAAGAAATAATGTGAAAAATGAAGAAATAATGTTAAAAATGAAGAAATAATGCAAAAAGTGAGGGAATAATGTTAAAAAAATGAAGAAATAATGTTGAACAATGAAGAAAGTAGCCAATCGGATGAAGGAAATGGAGGAATGCGCTCTTCAGGAAATTCAGCCTTCATGCTCATAATTCTCAAAACTATAGCCGCAATGTTTGGACTGTTCAAACCAATGATCAAATTAATCTTCTCATTTGAATCAATGAGTAGAGAAGATTGCACAAATATATCGCAGTGGAATTAATACTTTAAGTGGTCACATTTCAAAATATGTTAGTATAGTCTCTCGTTCACTCAGTTCGTAAAACGTGACCGCCAGATAGAGGATTTTAGGATGAGTGAAAGTGTGCGACTATGGAGTGTGTGTGCGTACCATATCAGTGGACACTAGCGCGAAAGCAAATAGAATATGAATCACGAAGGAATCAAAACAACAGATTTGATGCTTTTGGGATGACGAAGACGTGGCTCATTGAAAAAGTTTCTTTATAATCGAAGAAAGAACGCTGTTACTGTGTTGGTAATCTCTATACCAAACCTCTTCCTTCCCATCGATTTCTCACCTTATAGACATTCTATTTAATCACTCTTTTGATATCACATTTAACAACGTAGCAAACAAAAACGTGAAATCATAAATCAAGCAAAATTTAAATGAACAAACGAAAATTAAAAATTGATACAAAAAATTTGACGTTTAGCTACATAAATCTTAGGTGCAAGGGCTGAGTTGAAATATTCAGAAAGAACAAAATTGGCTTTTACGTCTGTACATTATGGCTTCACTGGTATACAAAATCAAAAAATTAGAAGGATCGACGAATGTTCTGTAAAAACATCTTCAGGACATTGCAGCTTTGAATAAAACTCTGAAAAAAATCTTCTGTAGGAAAACTAGAAGCAAATAAGCAGAAACTGGTCTTGAAGAAGCGTTTGAAACTGGGGAAGACTTTTGAATCAAAAAGTCATGTTAGCAGGTCTCGAGTCTCCAACTGAATAAAAGGAGCTTGACTTGACAGTTGCTGGATTTCCTCAACTAGTTACAATGAAACCAACAAAAATGATCCACTTAAATCGCATTGCAACTCGTAATCAGAAACACAATCTCATATATACAACAAATTCGTGACGTCAGATCGCGATAGAAACTGGTTTAGGAAGGGAGGACTGGAAATCAGTTCTATATTCAGGCATCCTATGTACGTTAAAATGTTCTAACATCTGCACTATTTCTATTTACTTGTAAAAACGCTGCACGTGGCACCACGATGAAATAAAAACGACTGCTAGTGGATCACCAAGTTGTTTGACACCACAATGCCTCTCCACATCGTCTTACATCCCATCACGCATGGGGCATGTACCAGAGTATGGTCAGGCCAGTACAATAACAAAGTCTCACTGCATATTGCTTTGACAGCAAAAAGGCTATAAGTAGGACAATTGCTTGGAAAGCTCATAGAAAAGGACATACGCCTCTTCTGATATCACTCTGGACTGCGCCAATCTTGAAACACTGTCAGGATATAAAGAAATACAACCAGTTACAAAAGCTACTGCGGAAATTTCTCTTTATGAAATACAGGAGGAATCTCGTCATGAGATACAGGGGGAATCAATTCAAACATACAATAGGATGACATCGGGTGAAGGACCAAGCGAAAAAGTAGAAATCCACTTTTCCACGGCATTGAAGGTTGATGAATAAACCGAAAAACCTGCTATGAAGTTCCATTTGAACGACAAACTCAATGCTGAACTTACGTTGCGAACCACATTAAGCCGCAAAGTTGCATGCAAACATTGCATGGACTGCAGAAAATACTGAAATAGACGCAAGCTGAAGGGTTCAGTTGAATGAAACAGGTCCAGAACTTACATTGAATCGCTGTAGGCAAACCAATCACCCGAATCGGGGTGCTTACAATGGGCAGTATAATGCCCACTATAGGTCCCCCCGGAATGGTTCGATACTCCAAATAAGCTGTAGTGTGCTTCAGAATTTTTACCTAGAAAAAGACAGATAGTTTGCATTGGATCCCATAAGCAATTGTGAGTGGACTGAAAGAAGACCGGGAGGATTGACAGTGATATCAGAACAGGCCCTATAAAAGGCTTGCTGGTTACATTGATAAGCTTATCACATAGAATAGCTGAGGATACTTATCAAGACAGGAAAAGAGTTCTTTAACGGGAGAACCGTTCCGTGGCTCCAATCTAAAATACTCGCAGGGAAGAGTGTATGTGTATAATAGCGACAGTTTGAAGCACTTGATCGATAACCAGCTTCATATGGTTGTGAACAGTTTGGCTGGGGATTCTTAAGCATTGGAAAAAAAACTTACAAAAGGTTACGTTTTAACCCAGTAAGCCAAGGGGGTAAGGTGCAAAGCAGTGAAAATGAAATTGGCTTTCGAAAGAGTTCACTTACTTGAAGTATTAGCAGCGTAGTTTGAGAGATTCAACTCAAAAGGAAAGCCAACGAGGGTCTCTAATTTTGTTCGATATCGTAAACCTGAAAATCTTTTCAAGTCTGAAGAATTTCAGTTAAGAATTACAAGAAAACAAATCAATGACAATAGATTAGCTGATTTTAAGTCCTTTTTAATGGACGAGTCGACACGAGCTACAAGAATCACTTGTAAAAACGTTACCGAACAAGACAAATCACAAGCAAGTGGCGTCCAGAATCGGCCCCGAGTACGGACAAATAGGACAAGGAAAAGGCCGCAGGAAAAGTATCTCGCCATAAAAACTCAATTATTACTTTCTTAATGGCACTGACTCTAGAGCAACCTCACTAGGGGGCAAGCAGAGAAAGTATTAGGAAGCTTAATCAAAACGAGATTAGAACAGAGAATATAGATACATTCATAATTCAGAGTTCTGTCATGAACACCTTAAGTGCTACGTGAGAAATTAGACAACAATCGACTTGCTGGCAGATACTCATATTGTACGTTATGGATTGGAACCCACAAGGGACTCTATTGTAAAAACAGGATGGCTAGTTATCTTTGATTAAAGCCCTGCGAATAATTATTAGCCAAAATTCAATATAATTTTGGGCCCCTTGAAACAGATGCCATAAATGATAATCTCAAATAGAGTGGAATGGAAGCTTTTTGGAATGTCATTAAGCCGCATCTCCGACAGCAATTACGAAATAAATCCATGAGTATTCTAAAAAACACATGGTCAAACTTGAGTATCCATCATCTATTGATAAATAACTCTAAAGAACGAAGAGGATACGAATGACAAGAATCTGTGGAAATCTATCGATTGAAAATTGTTTGAAACATTTCCTTCGCTTCTTGCAATTTTCACACGTCTAGAAAAATTGTCAAAAATCTTAAAAATCGCAGAATGAGGCAGAATGAGGCAGAATGAGCTTAATCTAAGCGCAAAATAACACGAGAATATTCATATGCATCAGCGTCATAATTTCTAAACAAAATTCACTCTCACAGAAGGAAAGAGCTGTTGTTTGGCATAATGTAGGATAAAGGCAGAATTAAGTTGCGTCCATTACTCGGTATGAGCCTCGATACCCATCTTGTCGACGAGGTAATATGTTGCACCACACCATTGTACAACAGCAATGAACTACTTTCTGCGCGAAAGTTTACTCGTAGCTTACGCCAGGTACTCTTTTAATGATAGGTGGGGGTGGGGGTGTTGGTGGGGCAAAGAGAAACAAGCACGATCATGGAACCGAACAGCAGCAACTGACATTGAGAAGAGTAGAAGTGCACTCTAGTAAGCATGCCAGATACCTTTGCAATAGTCAAGTTCAAACTAGCATTGAACCAATAGCAATATCTTCAAAGGTGTCGTGTGGTATGGCATGTGCATAACTGATGCCAGAAATTACAGGATCAAGAGAACATTCACACTTATAAAAGATATAGTAGACATTAATGAAACTTAAAATAACGCTCATAAGAAGGGCCTTGAGAGCATGACCAAATAAAAGGAGATGTGCTCATTAGAGTGCATAAAAGTAATGATAAGTAAAGTAATACTGTCGCATACCGGCTTCTCATCTCCATCTAAAGTTTCCTCTTGAGTAAATCGTCTGAAGCAATCATCTAACGACACTTTTCCACTTATAAGTGACGAGCGTGTTCTCTGCTTGGATCAAAGGCAGAAGAATTAATAACAATATGAGAAAAAAATGGATACCATTTGAGAATGGCAAAGTATCATTTAAATTTGCTGACGAGAATAAACAACTTTATGTTTGGTTAAGTATGCCTCAATATCTCCAGATAACGTAGCTTCCATTCAACATCCGTACAATCAAAATTATAAATGATGATCGTCATTAGAATCAAGAAGATAACGATAATGATGGCGATGATGATGATGGCGATGATGATGATGGCGATGATACTAATGATGATGATGATTACAATAAGAACAATGATGGTGATCATGATGGCGATGATGATGATGGCGATGATACTAATGATGATGATGATTACAATAATAACAATGATGGTGATCATGATGGCGATGATACTAATGATGATGATGATGACAATAATAATAATGATGGTGATCATGATGGCGATGATGATGATGGCGATGATACTAATGATGATGATGATTACAATAATAACAATGATGGTGATCATGATGGCGATGATACTAATGATGATGATGATTACAATAATAACAATGATGGTGATCATGATGGCGATGATACTAATGATGATGATGATGACAATAATAATAATGATGGTGATCATGATGGCGATGATGATGATGATGATAATAGTAATAATAATGATGATGGCGATGATTGCGATGATGATGATGATGATAATAGTAATAATAATGATGATGGCGATGATGATGATGATGATAATAGTAATAATAATGATGGTGACGATGATGTAGGTGGTGATGATGATGATAATAGTAATAATAATGATGATGGCGATGATAATGATGATGATGATAGTAGAAATAATGATGGTGACGATGATGTAGATGGTGATGCAACTGAAGAAGGAAAGACGAAGCAACGATAACCATAAAATGACAATTGTATCGAGACTGGCGTACTCACCGTTGGAATCGGTAAAGATAAATCCCAAAATGGGTCGAATGTTAGCGAACGGTAGTTGCATTCTGCACACGTTAAAGTGCTTTTGAGTTGTCCAACAAACAGATCTGGCAAACAAATGTAACATTTATTCGACATTCCTATAAATTTTTGGTTCAATGGCAACAATCAAATCATGTCATTTTTATAGATTCATTAAAAAACTAGCTTTATTTCTTTTACCTGGCATCCGAGAGTAGAATCTAGCAGACCGAGAAGCTACGCTTGTCGATGGGGGAACGATTCCTTCCTCTCTACATGACTACAGGTTGTCTTTCATGCACTTGGAAACGCAAAGACCTGGCGATGTTCATCAATCTACCTAAACTTAAGCTAGAGTTGGGTTCGAACTACTGACTACAGGATTGATAAGTTGCTTACCATTGAGCTAGATATGAGTGAGGTTCAAATGGCTGGCAATAAAAAGCAACTATCCTTGAGTTCATGAAACAGTAGTACAGATATGCTAAAATTCTCATGCTAAAATTCTACGTGGGTTTTGGTTCCTACAAGGCTTGCTAATGGCAGTACCATCAGCCTATAGTTGAATGCACGCCTATAATATACTTCATTAGGAGAGACTAACAATCCTCTTACCACTGATCAGACTTCTTTCTCGTTTTTCATAATTTTCCCATGCCGTTCGAGCTTGTTCTGCGTCACTGTAGAGCAAAAACCTTTTTAGCCATTGTTCGCATGGAGGCACTTTCTCTAACATTTCCCTAGCCAAGTCTGGTAAATGCAATTCTCGTCAAGCGGCGATCCTCCGGCATACAGCCTTACCATATGACATGTGACAAGCATGGCCGAAATCTATCGAAAACTGTAATGGATCCCTGCCTGGCCAAGGAAATACTTTTCATATCAAACAATTTCCCCCACTAGGCAGAGAAATACACCTTTGTTTGCGAATCACAAACCACGCTAATAGTCACACTACATCAGACCTGGAGAAACCTTCCATACGAACAGGCCCCCA